>BTHU01000011.1:89302753-89620253 GCA_036184795.1 Tokudaia tokunoshimensis
CATGTCTCATTTTTTCCTTTTGACCTTCACCACTGAGAACTGTGCCAGGAGTGCCTCTGCCTGACTTCTGCTTTCCCTAGTTGACTCATGCTTGTCCTTTGGATTGGCTCAGTCCCATACCCACTGGGAAAGAACCTCAGGTGCAGAAGAGGTACTTAGTCTACTTTCCTTTACCAGGAACCCCCAGCTCACAGGGAAAACCCATTTTTAGTTGGTTGCTCTACCTGGCCCCCTGATGCTGTGATCAGGTAAGACCAGTTGTGCAGCCAACATATTATAGCCCTGAACTAAGTAGCTATGGGCAGAGGTCTAAGCTCACAGTAAGTGCTACGATCCATTCATTCAGTGAAAGCACCGTGACATTTCCAACTTAACAGCCAAGTAACCCCAGAGCTGCTGTGGGAAGAGACTAGAAGCATCTCTCACATCCACTCTAGAACAGAATATGGATGAGGATTTGACCTTTCAGACTGGGAAAGCCAAGCAAGTCACAGGGTGAAATGAAGGATGAGCTTGGTACACTCACTGTGGACATGTGCAAGGATAAACCTGCAGTTGCTATGACAGCAGGTAGATGCATAGTACCACTGAGTAAGACACTGCTCTGGGTGATTAGTTGCTATGGAACCCTCCCTTCATCCATACTCAGAATAAGCTTCATTTGTAGTTTGACTCAGCCCCACATACTTCAAATACCACACCCTTACAGACAGGGAAACTAAGGAACAACAAACTCTGAAAGGCATTAGTGACTAAGCAGGGAGCAGTGTCCAGGTGCATGCCCAAACAGTCTGACCTCGAAGCCATGTAGTTTTGGGATCTTGAAGTCCTCTGCACCCTGGAGCCTCCTTTGCTTCCCATCAGGCTCACCTTTGTTCCCCTTAAGCCTTTGTTTCTGGTCTCAGAAATGCATCCGGAAATTTTCGTTTGTCCTATGAAGTCAAGGGGGAAAAATGGATATGCACTATTCCAACTCCCTTTCCTCAAGTATGAGGAATCTTACCCAGAACTGATTTTCCTTGCTGGGCAACTGTTTGAAGGATAGTGGGTATTTTTGCTAAGGGGGATAGTGAAAGGGACTAGTTCTAGGGTTGGATTTTAGGGAACTGTGGTAATGTTCTATTTCTGGAGATGGTCAGTCAGATTAAACAAATATGGTCATTTTGTGATGATTCCTTGGATTATGTTTATACTGTGCATATTTTTGTTATGTTAAATAAAACTTAGATGTATTGTGGTTTTAATATGCTTGGCCCAGGGATCTGCACTATTAGAAGATGTGGCCTTGTTGGTATTAGTGTGGCTTTGTTGGAGTAGGTGAGGCCTTGTTAGAGGAAGTGTGTCACTTTGGGGGTGGGCTTTGAGATCCTCCACCTAGCTGCTAGGAGACAGACTTCTGATTGCCTTTGGAACAAAATACAGAACTCTCAGCATTTCCAGCACCATGCCTGCCTACACACTGCCATGTTTCCTGTCATGATGATAATAGACTGAATTTCTGAATGTTTAAGTCTTCCCCAATTAAATGTTTGCCTTTATAAGAGTTGCCTTGGTCATGGCATCTTTTCACAACAGTGGAAATCCTAAGATATGTATGCTCTGGTGAAGTTAATTGTTGAGGAACAGAGCATGCATTTGACCCTCAGAAGGGAGTGTTACCTCTGGATTCAGAAATCATCAACATAGATCAACATGAAGATCTTCACCAAGGTTCTCCTGCACTTTGGAAAGAAACTGGAAACTGCAATGGAGCTATCTATTCCCTTCTCCTTCACCTCTCCTACTGATGAATGACTTGATTCAGGAGAACCAAATCCTTGCAGCATAAGTGGTCTTAGCCAATCACAACTATCCAGCTGTACTCTACTAGATACTAGCTTCCCGTGCCTCTTTGTTGCCAGGGTTAGTTAGTGAACCACTGTAGCCAATGGGACAGAAGAGAAGTTCCTTGTGTGTTTTCCTCAGACTTTCTTCTGTCACTGAAAGAAAATTCATGTGAATATACCTACCCATCCCTTCCTCCTTTGGATGCTGCTGTTGACCAGGTACAGCAACTATTTCATAGTCAGCAAGTGACAAAAAGAGGAAAAGCACAGGCCAAAAAAGAGAACAAGATGGGGCCAGCACGGATCTGCCAGTGATGCTCTCTGAACCACAGAACTAAGACTCCACCTGCCCTCCTTCTGGTCCCTTCTATCAGGTTATTAGATGAATCCATGTTGAAGGGACATTTGAACCTTTATTCAGCTCTAGTGTAACCCAGAGATCTAAATGTTCTTAAGGGTCCTGCTTTGGTTCTTGCTTTTTAAAATAATACGTTTGGTGTGTATGCATTACACAGTCATGTGTAGATATCAGACAACAACCTTGCATGTTGGCCCTCCCTTTTTACCAAGGTTGAGATCCTGTCACTCATTACTGCATACCCAACTCTAGTTGGCACAGGAGCTTGAGGAGACGCCCCTGTCTCTACCATCTGCCTTTCCATAGGAAGACTGGGAAGATGCAAGTGTGTTACATAGCAAGCTTCACAAGGATCTGGGGATTTGAACTCAGGTCCTGAGGCTCAAAGGGCAAGCACATGCTACCAACTGAGTCATCTCCCCAGTCTTGTTCTTGCTCATAGCCCACTGTTTTCCAGGTAATTTGAAAAGTTCCACCAGTACTCTTCCTAACACATACTTTAAAGGCAGCGCCTGTGGCTGTGGAGTCAGAGATTAGAGTTAAGGCAGATGTACCAAGTCCTGTGATGCTAAGAACACTGGGTAACTGCAGCTGCTGAGCCTCACTGAGTCCACTTACTCCTAATCATCTGTGGTAACCACCACAGTGAACCTGTGGAGATGCAGGGAGGTGACAGATCTGAGTGGATGCACTTTGCTATTACAGAGGCTGGCAGATGCTAGGGGAGGGACTGGGGAAAGGGTTTAAAAGCAAAGAAAATCAGGGAATTTTGTCCTCATCAGGGAGGTACACATGTAGTAATCAGAACCAGACCCACTGTCACTGAGCACATGGCACCCACAGTAGAGGCGTCTACTCCTCTGAACACCAGCCAGCTTGTTAGTGCACCATCCAAGCTTGCAGTTGCCTAATTTCTCCTGACTACATCAGGATTGAGCCAGGCCCGGCAATCTGGTCTGTATCACTGTGGGGCATCGAGGTAGCCACATAGAGAGAGGAGAGGTACATACGTAGCTGCTGAGTCAAGAAAGCCCACTGGCCACACAAGCTCATCAAACTCCCAAGGGACTGCAAAGGATCCCCTGGGCGTGGATGTTTCCTAAGCACCAGCAGCTCTCCATTTGGACACCTTTCAGCTGGTACATATTTACAGATGCTCCCTGGATGCCCTTGCTGTTTTATTGTGTGTGTATATGTGAGAAATGTCTATGCATATGTTCTTGTGAATGTGTACATGTGTATATGTGTACCCATGTGTGTGTATGAATGGAGAGGCCAGAGGTAAACATTAAGTGTTGAGTCTCCCACTGAACTTGGAGGTCATTGATTGGCTGGACTGGCTAGCCAATGAACTCAAGGGATCTGCCTGTCTCTCTCCTTCCCTCTAGTTGCACCACAATTATAGACATGTAAATGTGTGCATGCTGTGCGCCTAGGTTTCACATCCTGGGGATTTGAAATCAGGTCTTTATTGTTGAACAGCAAGCGGTCTATTTTCCTAGCTCCAGTATTTCCTGGATTTTTGTTTTGTGAATTAATGGTGGGAGATGGTCACATCAGTTTATAACTGAAGGTGGAGTTGATGCTATCCTTGGTATTCAATAGTCCACAAGCAACTCTTTCATTCTTACTTGGCAAAGCTGATGTCAGTACACCCAAAGAGAAAGATGCCACAATTCACCCTCACGGGAGTAATCTCTTCTGTATTCTATTTTTAGCTCCTCCTATGGCCAGTACTCTAACACTGAGAAGCCTCCAACCACCCTTCTCTCCTACCAAAGTAGCAAGTGCTTCCTGCAGATACTGAGGAAGTTCTCTGTGTATATCAGGAGAACCTGAGGAGCCCTGAAAAGATCTAGACCAGCAACCCAGCCACATGCTGAGGGAATGCCACCACTTTAAGAGTTTAGAACCTTCCACATGACCTATGGGGTCTCAGTTACTGTTAGCTTTCTTTTCCCTTCCTATTTCCTTGTGGCTTTTTCTTTGGGTTCACACAAATAGTCCCAGGTCCTGCCACATACAAGCTGAGTCACTTGGAAAAGGCATTGCAACTCCATGAGCCACAGGATCTAGGTTGGAGAAAGCTGAGGTTATAAGCTCTACCAGAGGCTGGATGAGGATGCTCATGGTCCTGGCAAGAAGAAAGATGAGGCAGGCCACCATATGTATATACTCAGTGTACAGGAGAGAAAGGAGGTAGGCATGGGAATGAAGTGTGTGGACCCAGTGATAGACTGGCACATGAGCTAAGGACAAAGGGAGAGAGGTGCTAGTAGTGGCACCAGGCTGTTCTTGGGAGCAGGGTCGATGATCTCTTGGTTTCCTTGGAAGAACATTGTATATGCACTTGTGAGATACAAAGTGATGCTCCACAGGGCACAAGTGGCCAACTAAATGCCCAAGACAGGAACATGGCTTTCTACTCCACACCACATTCTGAGCCTTCACAGGGACCCAGGTCTCTAACAGTAGGATATGAAGTATTGCCTCCCAGGAAGGTGTCTGCCATAGAAGTCTCTCTGAGCATTAATTATTAACCTCCTATGTGCCAGACATAAAAAGACCACCTTAGTTTGCTCACGACTTTCACTACCAAATGATCCCATTGGTTGTAAATGAACATATTCAAATAACTCTACTCTTCTTTTACATGATAAAAAGTGCATGGCTCTCATACTAAATGGGTCCTTCTGAACTCAAACCAGGACACCATGATCTCCCTCAGATATTAGACTATGTCCTAACATTCCCCTCTCTTGTTGAGAAACCATGTCCCTATCTTGATCAACCATCAAACTCATGGCCAGGTAGCAACAAGCATAACACCACACATCTTCTTCCTTCTATAAGCATTTTCCTCCTCTCTTCTTTCATAGGCAAAGCACAATTCTCAGAAAGAAGGAGACTAGCAAAGGCAAATTTTAACCTCAGTCCTCGAATGGCCAGAACCCTCTTGGGGAAAATCTGAGAATAAAGATACGGCAATGAAGAAGGCATCATATCCCCTGTTGACTTGTACATAGCACAACCTGAGGGCTGGCCCATGGCCAGCTCATCTTTGGATTCTAGATGATGCTAAGGTACCTGAGGTTCATGTCAGAATCCCAACATGCTGGAAGAGAGCAATGCATCTTTCAGATTTACTGGGATAAGTCCATCAGTTACCTAGACACTGAAATAAGAGAAGACACAGAGGGAAGAAGCTTCCGGGAAGATCTCCCCACATCACTTTAGAAGCTGAGACTCCACATGATGACCTGCACATAGCCAACTGGACTTCTCTGAGACAGTCTGCCTCTCTCAAAGCAGTCCAGTTGTTTATAAAAGCACTATCCTGGCCCAGTTTCCTCCATGTCCTCTCCCATCCCAATGAGCTCCAAACACTATCAATTCTCTCCTGAAGTGAGAGCCCATTTCACACCTGACAATGGTACTTGCCTTCTCAGTAAGCTCCTTCCTCTTTCCATTGCTGACCTAGCCCATGGCTTACACCTAATATCTCTATCACTTCAAATACCCACCAGGCATCACACCATTCAACACATCTTCATGGACTCTCCCACTGATGCATGCTCTATCTCTGTCCCTGCCAGGCTGCCTCCCAGAAGATGCTGGTCTCACTGTACCATGAGCATCTGTTCCTGATCCTACCAGCCAGTCACACACAGGATCTCAGGGATAATGAGGCAGATGCCTGTCTTCTATGGCTGAGCACTTAAGTCCGAGCACACAGCCATGTGTCACGTGACACAATGACAAGGAAAGCAAAACGTCAAAAATGTAGAAAACCCCACTCAACACAAATCTGAAGAGGAAAAAAAACTTGAAGTATAAAATAAAAAAAAGGAAAAACCTTTACAAATGTCAAATAACAGATTAGTAACAACTACAACGAAGAATTACATAGGTATATCTTAGAGAATTTGAAGTTCCATAATATAAAAATGCTGCCTTGTTCCTGGAATGTAGGAAGCAAATGCAAAGAAGATTCAATTAAATGAGTTTATAGTTTTTGCTGCTGTATTTTTAATTAAATGGCCTTTGGGATGAAAATGTAGGAAGTACAGAATGAAGCAGATGAACCTACAATATTTTCACTAACACAAGGTATCCCTGGATCTTCTTTCTCACAAAAGTAACTTCTGAAATTAGAGACACAACTGGGTTTAATTAGTAGCACAGCACCAAAGAGCATGGAAAGTCAACACCAAGCCAGGCCTCTCAGTACAGCACTGATTGCTTTATAATGCAAAGCCACAGCAGCCTGAGTATTGGAGAATTAGTTCTAAGAAAAAGCTGTGAATTATAAACAGAGTATCAGAAATTTTTTAAGGTGAACTAGCAAATGATTCTCTCTTCCATACTGTTATTCACAAACAGGGCCTGCAGGAGGCCTTTAAATTGATTTCACAATACAGCCCTGTTAATGCGGTGTTCGATTAATGCCTGGCTTGGCTTCTTTGTAAAACCATTTTTCAACTTCCAGCATCATATGGAATTAACACCCTCATTTTTATGATAATGTTGTTCATTTAATGCATGGCTTGGAGAAGGGCTTCAAAGTGGATGAAAAAAATATGCGTTTTCTTGTCATAATTTGACCTCAAAATTTAACTCCAACTGCACAAAATCTCTCTATTTATCCGTTCTTTATAATTTTGTCAGTTAGCTCATTAGCTCTGGACAGAGTTTTTTCAATACTCTGCCCATCAAAGGTAAAACTGGTTATTTATACTTTCATGTTTACACTCTGAAAAGGCCCAGATCAAGAGATTTCCAGTATAATATATAAGATATACTTGACAATGAACTTAATAAAATGTAAAATTGATTCAAATGTCCATGAAACATCTTTCCTATTATTTTAATATCCTCCTGCCTTTCTGCATGGAGACACTGAAAATCAAAGGCAGTGATAAATTAGATCTGCCTGAACAAAACCCTACCATGCAAGAGGGCTTCCAGCACTGGAAACAAGACCTGCATTCTTAACTTTCTCTAAGATGCCTCCTCAAATGTCCACCTGGCAAGCATAGGAAGGCTGGCCATACAGCCAAGGCAGTCAAAGGACTGTCCTCTTGGATAGCAGGATTCTGTAAGAACAACCCACTCATGCAGGTAGGGCATTCTGCATACAGGTGCAGATGCACCTCTCTGTATGCACCTGCCACCATTGGTTCTTGGGGTGTCCTCCAGCAAGTGACCATTTTAAACAGATTTGGGGAAAACCTACACTGTATTATGAAGAAACATATCCAAGGTGGAAGACGGAGGAAATAGTGCAAGAAAATAAGAGTCCATAAAGCAAAACCAGTGAGACACAGTTACTCCAGGCACCAGGAGTAACAACTTAAGGTAGTATGACAACTAGCCACCTCTGCATCTACCACTAGCTGGTGCCTTCCAACTGTCAATAAGTGTGCAAACGTACACCCTACTTAGTGGATATTGTGGTAGAACTGACGCAGTTCTTTCTGATGTAGCACTTTTATGTGTAGATATTCAACCAAACACATGCCCAACCTCATAAACATACACACTCTATTTTCAGTGTGTTCCAGGCCATGGCAAGCCTATCTACCTCATCAATCTCAAGTAAAGGAGAGAGCCTCACAGAAGAATAACACAAATCTATAGTCAACAAAGAGATTTGGTTAAACATCTGATCTCAACTATATTTGTATATAAATAGATATACACTTAATTAAAATGAGAGAATAGAGTCAAATTTCTCAGTCAAATTCTGTAGAATGTGATCCTATTAGTGGGAAAACATGTAGGCTTGAGTCAGCACAATGGCTCAGTGGGTAGAGACACTTGCTGTTAAGTCTAAAGACTGAGTTCAATCCCCAGGACCCACAGGGTAGAAAGAGAGAACAGACTCCTGAAGGTTGTCATCTGACATCCAAAGGTAACACATGATAAAATGTAACATAATTTTTAAGTATGTGGGTGCATATATAGAGAAAAATTGAAATAATTATATCAAATGGAAGAAGAACAAAAAAATCTGAACTGTCTAAAAGATTTACATGTTTTATTCATTTAAAAGCAATCATCATAGAAATTCAGTGTTAATTCATTGCCTTCCAATGTGAATTCACCACTATATCTGATCCATTCACTTAAACAATAGTGGAATGAGGATCACAATTCTATCATAAAGTGTTCACGTAAAAATGTGATGACTTCCCAGTCATCAGAATAACTCTTTAGATCATCTTAATTCATGCTGAAAATGAATGAACAGATGCAAGGTGATGGGTAATGTAACCTCCGGTGGGCTTTATTCTCTAGGGGGATAACTTAGGGTAAAGAAAAATATTTTCCCCCAACTCTTCCGTAATAGCTGGCTGTCTCCTTTTTAATTATCTTAATCACCCTTTCCTCATTATTGCTTTGACACTGTATATCTTAATGAACTTACATAGATTACTTCACGTGATTGGTCTTGTTAACAGAACAATAAATTCTGACAGATAAAGGATGTAAGATGTAATTAGTTAGCTCCTCTTCTTCTGTGAATTCCTGATACTTCTCTGAGACATAATTAAAGATTAATAAGAAAGATTGTCTCGAATTTGCTGCTACTTATCTGTAAATGCTTCGGGATATGTGAGGTCCAACCACATTTACATTGTCACATGGGGGCTGGCAACTAGGGGATTCCCAGTAGAAAGCCAGTGGAGCCTTAATCTGAAAGCTTTCTTGCAAAGGGGGAGGCCCTAAACTCAATGTCTTTGTGGTAAAATGGTCGAGGGGACTAGCTACATCCTCTCCACTTCCACACAAGAGAGCTGCAGCATGGTGAGGTCAAACCTGAGGCTTCACTGTGCACTCTCCTGACTGCCAGTTGGAGACAGTGACTGATGATGCTCCATGCCTCTCTGTCTTCCTGCCATGTGCACAGGGCTGAGGCGAAAGGTCAACGTAGCGAGCTACTGGGGATCTGGGGCTGTGGGCTTCACACAGAGGATACTCTATGGACAGTAGCTACTATTATTTATTCTATGGGAATCTAAACTCTTACTGTGCATCAGGCATTGTCCTTGGGACTGTGCCTGTATCTTTTTTTTTATTGGATATTTTCTTTATTTACATTTCAAATGTTATCCCCTTTCCCAGTCCCCCCCTCCCAGAACCCCCATCCCATCCTCCCTCCTCCTGCTTCTACGCGGGTGATCCTCCACCCACCCCAGTGTCACCTCCCTGCCCTCAATTCCCCTACTCTGGGGCATCTATCAAGACTTCACAGGACCAAGGACCTCTCCTCCCATTGATGCCTGACAAGGCAATCCTCCACTACATATGCAGCTGGAGCCATGTGTATTCCTTGTTTGATGGCTTGATCCCTGGGAGCTCTGTAGGGGGGAGGGGTGTCTGGTTGGTTGATATTGTTGTTCTTCTTATGAGGTTGCAAACCCCTTCAGTTCCTTCGGTCCTTTCTCTAATTCCTCCATTGGGGACCTCCATTGGGAATCTGCCTCTGTATTTGCAAGGTTTGGGCAGGGTCTCGGGAGACAGCCATATCAGGCTCCTTTCAGCAAGTATTTCTTGGCATCCATGATAGTGTCGGGGTTTGGTGACTGTTTATGGGATGAATCGCCAGGTGGGACAGTGTGTGGATGACCTTTCCCTCCAGGGAGATAATGGTCTCTTCCTTTTCCAATTGCTCTTCTTCAGAGCTTTGAATTTTTTCTGTGACCTATTTATTTGACAGATGTTCATTTGTGTGCACATGAGTGTGCGTGAGTGTGTGCATGAGTATGCACACATGCACATGTGCCTCAGCAAGGAAAAGGTGTTCATTTATGAGTCCTGGGAATTGACTAGGGCTGTCAGGCTTAGGGATAAGTGCCTTTACTCACTGGACCACCTTGCTGGTCCATCTCAATGGCTTTCTAAACCCTGTAGCTGTTGGGTCCTTTGCTCTTTGGTTATGCCTTTTGCTTTGGAGGTCTCATCAGAATGTGGTATTGAGCAACCAAGCAACATCCTTGCCACTTAAACCTCTGTACCTTAACCTAGAGAACACAGGTTGGTGTTCTGTTTCTGCAGAAGGCTGCCCTAACATAGGGCTCCATGGTCCTAAAGTATGGGAAGGTACACACAACAGAGCTTCATTACCACCCGCACTGTTTCAACTCCAATGCCCAAGCTGTGTGCTCCTTGCCACACTGCCTCCATTGTCACTGGCTATCAGCACATATCTAAATATAGCAAAGTACAACTGTGTACATTGCTCACTACAGGTGGGGAGTGGAAGTTTCTTGTGACTACAGTCTTTGAAAAGAGAGGTAGTTCTTTGAAAGGGAGGAAGGGAGGTTCTTAAGGACATGATAATCACATCAAAGAACTCCACAGAATGGAAAGAATTACAAACAGGAAACAGAATATGTCTTTCTTGCATGTTTATATCACTGTCCAGGTTTGACATGCTCTCTGGTCTCCACCTGCCTGTGTCTGAACCCTGGACATTTCACAGACACTATCTGAACTCTTCCTTTGCCCAAGCTAGGTCCCGACTCCTGGCGTGGCTGTGAGGAGGTTAAGGCCGTACCACTTACCAGTGACCTTTCACTCCTTTCTTCTTCCTGCTATTACCATCATGGACATGGGGTTGAGCTGGCTTAAAGTTCATTATCCTGTGAGAAATTCTAGCAGCTTGTGGGACATCTTTGCTTAGTCTATTCTCTGACATTCCCCCAAAAAGCTGGAGAGGGTGTTTGCTGACCTCAAAGAAGCAATCATTCTACAGCATTCTCTATCCCTGGAAGACTCTCTATTCTCCCCCACTCAGTGAAGAGCACATAACCAAACTTCATCCTCTGCTCCAAGACCTTGCATACGCAATGATGTAAATGATCCAAAGTGCAAAGAAAGCACAGAGCAGGCACACTCACCGTGATGATGTTGAAGAAGTCATCATCACCCAGTGTATCCAGTATTGAGGAGACTGTTTGCTTGGCGATGGTCAAGCGGAGTCCTTTCATGCTCCCACTGACATCCACCAAAATGACAACATCCTTTGGAGAAGTAGCTGCCTGGATGTACCTAAGTGGAGGGAAAATTAAGTAATCCATGAATTGTGGCCTCCCTTCAAATTTTCTCTCAAAATTGACTAAGAAATGTAAGCACTGCCTACCATTTTCTGTTCCTGCAGTCAAAGGCAATGACTCCATTCTCATCTGGCTCCCATTTAATCCCTAGAAGAAAAATGGGCTTATAAGAAACCTTGAGACTTCAAATGGTTATTTGTAGTACTTCAAGGCTGCTCTGCTTTGCTGACCAAATAGATGGGGTGAGAAGGCCCAAGCCAGCAGCTCCTCACTGACTGCTCATCCGTCTCTGGGAAGCGCCCTCAGGTGGTAGGCCTACAGCCATCAGGGCCTTAACCCACTTGCTTCAGACAACTGTGGTGAAAGGAGACTGCCTCAGCAAAGATCCCATCTCGGCAGAGAAGATGCAACTCCAGCTCCTTTGACAGCTAGGAATAAAGATGGCCAAGACCATTTCTCAGAGTCCAGCAAGGTGCTGAAGCTTCTGGCATCACTAAAAGGTCTCTAAGCAGTGTCTGGCCCCATCACCAAACCTAGTGAGGTAATGTCTATAGCATGGGTTAGGGAGAAATCATGTGAACTCAACAGTTGTTTCCTTCCTGCTGCTGTTTTAAAGCTCAAAAATTTGGCCTGTCTTCCCATGTTGAAATGAAATGGCCATAATTAAGCAAAATAAATCCAGGTCTTTTGAATTCAGGCCTTGAAATCAAAGGAGGTTTTCCCATACACAAATCTTACCAAGCAACTTTAGTCTCATGGTTTGAAAACCAGTAAGGACAGCATTCTCCATGTAAATATATTTTATTTTAAGAATGAGTGAGATAGTTTGAATAGGTATGACCTCCATAGATTCATATGTTTGAATGCTCGGCTATAGGGAGTGACACTATTAGGAGATATAGCCTTATTGAAGGCGGTGTGGCCTTGTTAGAGAAAGTGTGTCGCTGTGAAGGTGGAGCTTTGAGGTCATATATGCTCAAGGTACACCACTGTGACAGTCTCCTTCAGCTGCCTACAGATCAAGACATAGAACTCTCAGCTCCTTCTCCAACACCATTTCTGCCTGCACGCTGCCATGCTTCCAGCCATGATGATAATGGACTAAACTTCTGAAACTGTAAGCCACCCTGAATTAAATAGTTTCTTTTATAAGAGTTTCCATGGTCATAGTATCTCTTCACAGCAATAAACCCCTTACTAAGGCAATGTTTTGTTTCAGGACCAATAAGATTACTCAGCATGTAAAGGCACTTATAGCAAAGCTTGTCAGTGTGAGTTTAATCCCCCAAATCCATGACAGCAGGAGACAACCACCTCCTCCAACTGTCCTCTGATTCACACACACACACACACACACACACACACACACACACACACACACATAGTGTGACATGTACACACATGTGGTCATGCATACACATACTCCCATCCACACACACATAGTAAATAAATACATGTATCCATTTTTATTCCCTTAAAAATAAAATGAATTACTGCTTTAAAACAAGATAGCACATCATTGTTCTCCGCCAGCAGTGCTGATCATGACTAAAGAACTTCAAACAGATTTTAAAGGATGGAAAAAAACCCAGAATGATTACTTTCATGGGTGGAATTCCTGATTTAGGATGCAGCACTGGTGGCTTCTTTCTCAGCTCCCAATGGCCAGCATTCTTGACCATGCCAGGGTAATAACAGGCTGGGTTAAGGGAACATCCCCAAACTACTCCACAGGTACTGTGTACCCCACAGTGACACTGTGTTCTACCATCCTTATACCCATGCTTCTACCTGCACTGGGGTCTACTTTAAAGGTCTTCCCTCCAGAATTAGAAAGCAGAAAGATAAGAAAGGACAAAGTAAAAGTCATTAAGTATAAAGATAAACTATAACTGATAAAAATATCACACAATGAGGTTCCATAATATGATTTATTCCTAACTTATATGACAGACTGTTTTGTGGAAATCTCAGCATAGTTAGGATGGCACAGCCCTATTTTTGTTTTTATCTTATAAATGCGCTGACCCAGTCAAGGGGCTCAGCGGATGCTTCTTGTGTTTACAATGTGTGTTGGAAGATAGGACATGTGCCTATCTCTAGACACTGTAGGTAATCACCCTCTGGCTCTGCCAGTCTTCATCCCATGATATCTTTAGTGCTGTGAACTCTCCCAAAACTTCTAAGAAGGGACTGGAGGTGGAGTTGAAAGGAGAACAATGCCTTGCATATGGACTTGTGACTCTCTGGATCCCCATGGGCACTGTTCGCACTGATGCCTTTCTAAACATCCCTATCAGATTAGTCTGCTGGCAAAACTAGCAAGGAAGAGCACTACCAGCAAAAAAGTAGACACAGAAGAGGGTGACTCTCTGATGGTCAACTTGACACAAACTAGAATCACCCAAGAAGGAATCTTAATGGAGGGACTGCACATAGACACTCAAAAAGAAATCACAAGTGCCCACATTGGCAGGGCAGGCAGGTGCCTGGGGCATCATTAGTAGATAAAAGACACACCAAGCATGAGATGATGGTGCATTACTCTACCAGGGCTGCTGTAATTAAGTACTACCTGAGAGGGGCTGTGCAGTTGTGTGTTCCAGACATGCACATTCTAGAAGCTTTTATGCAAAGTGTCAGAGCACATGCTCCTGAAATCCTCATTGAGAGATCCTGCGAGGTGGAAAGCAACGTTCCTCCCTTGCCAGAGAAACAAGGATATTGCCAAGCGCTGGAAGCCACCAGTTCTCCAACACAGCACATGAGACTTCAAGTGCCATGAGCTTAGATATGAGCTTCGTGCTGGAGTTTGCTATCACAGGGTCTTTGCCATTTGCAACCCAAATTTCTGATGGAGATGATTTCCACAGAGGGAACACAGCTTCTCAAGGGCACGCTGGGGAAATTGACCTCTGCTACCTAATTCGCCCTGATTTGCAAGTCCTTACTCATGGTTTCTAATTAACCCAGGGCTTTGGAAACACTTGTGAGAAGCAAGCAAAGTACAACCTGCCTAAGGTCAGGTACACTGATAGCACTTTCTGCTTTTCCTATACTGTGAAAACAGAAGCATCCTGATAGGAAAAACATCCCAGAAAAATACATACATTGTGGCTCCCTCCCTTCACTGAATGGGCCAGGAGGCAAGAGAGGAACTCGATCTGGAACCAAGTCCAGAGTTAAGTGACCATGTGACATCATTTAGGGCAACTAAATATATTCATAAGACTGTACCCATGCTCTTATTAATGTGGAAAAGATAGAGGTGTTCTATGGACTCAAAATCCTGCTGAGAATATCATAAACAACTGCAAGCATTTTGACTAAACTGATCTAACAAATGCCTCAACTATAAATAAACTTCCCAATTACATGAGTCCTTTATAGTGAATTCCTTTGTTTTCCAATATCCTTGCAACTATCCTTGAAGGACTTCTTGTTGATAGAGACAATTGATGACATCTGGCTTCTACTTATCTTTTCCACTCTCATCTCAAAGCCTCTTTGGTCAGAGAGCTAGATCTCCAGTTGATTGCTAGGGCAGACTTGCATGCTCTATACACTCCACCTTACCAATGCACTTCAAAGTTGCTCTGTTGAGCACATTGAGGCAGACTGCAATTTGGTGACATTGAAACTTTAATGGTACACTGTTTATTATAACACTGCCTGTAACAGAATGCTTATTGCTTAAATGACTGTGAGCTCCACGAGGAAGTGTGTGAGCCCTGCTGAACAGGGCCCTTGGGAACCATTGAATAATCTGGTGAGGCAGATGCCCCCGCAGGCAAGTCTCAGGCCACAGATGCTGTGTACAGGGCAAATAGTTCCTCAAGGCGGCGGATGATGGTTCTCTGCAGCAACGTCGAAAGACATCAGGTGCCTAGTCTTACTTAATGAAAACATAAAAGCCTCTGTCTAATTGCTCCAAGACTATGCAGTGATTTTCCCCCTTCCTTTGGGTTGAGCTTGTTAATTCCTACATCTGTGATACTGGAACAATTGCAGCCTCAAGTCCTGTTTTCACAACTTGTAAGCAAAATTAAAACTTCCCTTTTTAATTAAAATTTAAACCAAGCTAGAATTAAAACCCTACTGCAAAACAGAGGCCTAGGAAAGCCCCAGAAGGAACACCTGTTCTGTGAGTGTGACAGACAAATGCTGGGAATGTGCTGACCTGGGGGAGTTTTGGGGCCTCTCTAGAGGGACGTCACCATCTGCCGTGCTTTGGCTGTTTCAACCTCTGCCTCATGGTAAGCCATCTCTATAGTCTGGGAATCCAAGTGTACATTCTGTACTACTTCCAACATTTAGTCAGAATTTAGTTTTGCCCCATATGACTTCATCTATTAACCCTGACAACAATGATCATAAAAGCAGCAAGAGTGGAACCAACAATAAGAACACCAAACTCTTGTCTGGAAGATGAAAGATATTAATACATCTTGCAGCCCAGTTCTTTGCTTTCATTGGTTGTTCTATGAATTAACTGCCTGAGAAAGATGCTGAATCCAGACACAGTTTCTGTTATCAACGCAGTGTGTGTGTGTGTGTGTGTGTGTGCGCGCGCGCGAGCGTGTCTGTGTGTCTCTGTGTGTGTGTATGTGTGTATGTGCACGCGCGTGTGTCTGTGTGTCTCTGTGTGTGTGTGCGCGTGCATCTGTGTGTGTGTGTGTGTGTGTGTGTGTGTGCGTGCGTGTCTGTGTGTCTCTGTGTGTGTGTGTGCGTGTACGTGTCTGTGTGTGTGTGTGTGTGTGTGTGCATGCGTGCGTGTTTGTGTGTCTCTGTGTCTGTGTGTGTGTGCGTGTCTGTGTGTCTCTGTGTGTGTGTGCGCGCGCGCGCGCGCGTCTGTGTGTGTGCGCGCGCGCGTCTGTGTGTCTGTGTGTGTGTGTGCGTGCGTGCGTGTCTGTGTGTCTGTGTGTGTGTGTGCATTTGTGTGTCTGTGTGTGTGTGTGCGTGCGTGTCTGTGTGTCTCTGTGTGTGTGTGCGTGTGTGTTTGTGTGTCTGTGTGTGTGCGTGTTTGTGTGTCTCTGTGTGTGTACATACATACATACTGGCACCTCTTTTTAGCTCCTATTCTTACACTGACAAAAGGAGCCAATCTTTCATTTTCTTCTAAAGGAAAGGAGAAAACTATTAAGCATGAATCTGAAGGGGGACACAACACCACTCATGGAGGCTGGGGTTGCCCACTTAGGCACACTCACCTGGGTACTGTCTGAAAAAGCCCTTTGCACTTCCAAAGTACTGCCATATGAGAGAAGGGTCCCGATCGAAGTTATCCACAAAAACTTTGTTGAGAGATTCAGACCAATACACTCCATTGACAATGGCAGGATCTGAAAATAAGGAGAACAGAGTGGCATTAGGGAGCAGAGGGAGCCAGGTCACAGGTGCCAGATTTCAGGCTCACTCATGCAGGTGGCCCCTGCTGTAGATTTTAAAACACTGAGACCCAGAGATGCCAAGCCCTTGGGATGATGCTCCTGTCTTGCTCTATGAGCCACCCAGGGGCCTCCACCATAGTACCTTTACTGAAACTGCACATCCTTGTATTAGTCAGTTTTGATTTGACAGAGAGAGCATGGCCCTTAAAAGCTGGTGCTGTTAGGATCAGCTTCCTGATCTCCAGAACTCAGTGTTCAAAAGAAAGCATGTGACACAGCTCTACTCTAACTGGGACTGTATCACAGACTCTTCCTTTCTGCTAAGTGGAGGGTGGGGCCTGTAAGGGAAAAAGTCACCTCTTGCCACTCACCCTCTGGCCTCACATGACTGGATGAGAAGATGAGAGGACAAATGGCTGGGTGGATGGGTCGATAGGTGATAGGTGGATGGGTGGACAATGATAGATAAAACAAAGGTTGTTCTTCAGAAAACACATTGTTAGGGCACTGTTGTGCTCCCAAGACTTAGGAGCTAGGAACAAGGTCAGAGGTTCAAAGCTATCTTGGGCTACCCAACCACTCTTGAGTTCCACAGTAAGATTCTTTCTAAAAGACAGTTGCTTTTCTGTTCTATAGTTGTATTAACAACTCTTTTTTTCCTCCCCCTAGAAAGTCCGAAGATCATTCTTTGTGCTATCTTTACATATTTAAAAAGCGAAAGCAAAGGAAAAGAAGGAGGAAGAAAGTTTCACCTCTCGGCCAAAGATGGCGGGTTGCTGAGTTTGCTCTGTGGCTGTCCAATGTGTGCTTATTCCTCTTTACCCCTGAAGACAATGCTTCAAAACAAGGCACCATGCAGCCACAATCAGTTCTGAAAGGAACTGCTCTTTGGCCCTGGTATGAATAGGTAAAAGTACCAATATGGCGAGCATACAGACCAGAAAAAAATGGAGGAACTGTTCCCTGTCCCCCTCCTATGGGGAAACATGGAGATAACCTGCTTCTGTCTTCTACAAAAGCTCCCTAGTCTAAACTCCTATAACATTGAACAACTGTACAGGGAACTGTGGCAAGAGGTGAGGCCTTTTTCAAAACTGCATCAACTACTAGGAGGCAATCCTCTAGTCTGTACTTTCTTTGTGTACAAAATAGTGACAAGGCCCATACCAGAGGCCCATTTGAAAAGTTCAACACATCCAGTTAACGGTAGAAAGCACCCACAGAGCTGTCCCATGCACCCAAAGTTCACACCAGAGTCTCCTGTGGAATTCTGACTCATAGCTATCCCTCCATGGCATGCTCATTCCTAAGATTCCTGGTACCTCAGAGGTGGGAGGGATGAGGTCAGATTTTGTCATCTTGGCCTCAAGTTGTTTAGTGTACCAATGGGGGAAAATCATCCTACAAACACTCCTAACGTGAACTGTACTGACAAGGAAACTCATTGTTGGCCCAGGGAACGTGTGGTATTTACTTTTCTTTTTTTTTTTTCTATATTTTTTTATTTACATTCCCTATGATTTCCCCTTTCCAGATTCCTCCCTCCCCAAAAGTCCCATAAGCCCTCTTCCCTCCCCCTGTTCCCCATTCAACCCCCTCTCGCTTCTCTGTCCTGGCATTCCCCTACATCCAGTCTTTCCAGGACCAGGGGTCTCTCCTTCCATCTTCTTGGAAATCAATTGATATGTGAATTGTGTCTTGGGTATTCCAAGTTTCTGGGTTAATATCCCCTTATCAGTGACTGCATACCATGTGTGTTCTTTTGTGATTGGGTTACCTCACTAAGGATGATATTTTCCAGTTCTGACCATTTGCCTAAGAATTTCGTGAATTCATTGTTTTTAATTGCAGAGTAGTATTCCATTGTGTAAATATACCACATCTTCTGAATCCATTCCTCCGTTGAGGGACATCTGGGTTCTTTCCAGCTTCTGGCTATTATAAATAAGGCTGCTATGAACATAGTGGAGCATGTATCCTTATTGCATGACAGGGAAGCCCAGGAGTGGTATAACAGGATCCTCTGGGAGTGTCATGCCCAGGTATTTACTTTAAATTGCCAACCAGATACACTAGAATATCCTGAGAAGAGTGAGGTACTGTCTGGTTCAAATTGGCCTGTGGGCATATATGTGGGGGATTGTTGTGATTAAATTAATTGATATGGGATGACCCAGCCCATGGTAGGTGGAGCCATTTCTTGAGTTTGAGTCCTTTGCTGTTTAAGAGTAGAGAGAATGAGCTAAGTAGTAGGTTTGCATGAATTCATTTTCTCTCTGGGCTTCAAGTTCCCAACTGTTAGTAATCAGGCACCTCCCAGGCCAGCCTAAAAGGGACTCCTCAGCAACGTTGGCAATTAACATCTTCCTAGCTATGCCCCCTCCCAGGGACTCAGTGCTACAACAAGAAAGATTGTCACTAGCTGCCCAGAGTCAACACATTTCCATTGTCACCCCTGCCGAATGTCCTCCTACATGTATGCCACTGCCTTGATAAAAGGTGACATTTCTCCTCCTCAACCCCTTCTTCCTTCCTCTCCATCCCCCAGATCTCCAGGGGCAGACTTTAATAAACCTCCCAGGAGAGACCTTGTTGCATGATGTGATTTTGCCACTTAGTTTGTTCACCCCACCACCTTGGCCACCTGCTAAGATGCACTGTTACATGGAATTGTGAGCTGGAACAAACCTTCTCTCCTCTAAATTGTTGCTAACATGGCATTTCTTTTTATCACAGCCATAAGAGGTGAAACTAGAACAGTACTCCACCTCTCCTCCGTGCCTACCCACCCTGTGCCAGCTACCTCTCCTTCCTCAGCTGGCCACCCTTAATATGTTTCCTAGACAAAGTATACAGTTGACAACTGGCAAGCCGGAACGCCTTACTGTCACACCTCCACCTTGAGGTACTCTTTAAGATTGTACAGGTCATCAGGACTCTGGCTTTTATCTCAAAAGTGCACATTATAACTCCTGTAACTATAATCTACCACATCATAACCTGGTAGGGTAAACATGACTGATTCAATCTTATACCACAGAATACTTTTGAGATAGCCTTTATCCGTGCAGTCCTGCAGATTAGAGCCATTCATTATTCCTGCCCAAGCTTTATAGTAATTACTGTGACTCACTCCTGGCTGCAAAAGCTACTTACATGAGCCCACAAACATGCAAATAATGACTCAGTAAAACCCATGGCTTTCACTTCCATCGATGGATTAATTATATCAGACTCACATAAAACCTTACCACAGTCAGACACAAAAATTCTATTTCACTAGACCATTGTCTTGACATGTTGTAGAACCCAGTGTTTTTCAGCTGGACCATGTTAGCTTTGAGACTGGTTCAGCTGTGTAATCACGACTCCTTTGTGGATAGAAGAGGTATACCCATCCTTTCAGGTTGTCTTAGAACTCCAGGATTTCCACCCACAGAACAGTGAGCACTGTCAGAGAGATATAAAGGTAACCACCTTGTCAGAAGACCCATCTAACTTATTTGGTTGGACACTAAATCTTGCTCTGAAGTTGTGATTTTTTTTTTAACAAAAAGGAGTCTTGAATTCCCAAGGGCACAGAAAAGAGGACCTAGGAAATATGACCTGCTTGAAATAGGGATTGGATTGCACACATTTGTGTGATTCAGTATTTGAGATAACACTTTCCTTGGCATGCAAAATCACCACAGTGAATGGATTGATTCCAGAGGCTCCTCTAGCAAGCAATTTTAATAGATGGGAAATCCTGGAAGAGTTGCTCATCACTACAGTCAACAAAGAGATAGGCATGGATACAAAATTTGCACAAGGAACTTAAATTCCAAGCCACCACATACACACACACGCACACGCACATGTTAAAGATGGTTTCCCAGCATCAATGACCTACAGCAGAAGTGAAGAAAATCAAGAGTAAGTTGAAGCCGCCCAGCTACCCTCCTCAGGTCCCCAGCCCTTTCCAGCCCAATGAGGAAGAGGTAGATACCAGTATTCTAGTCTCATAGTCCTTCTGAGGGAGCTACGGAGAATGACCAACCATCTTGTAGTCATTTGTGAGATTCTGAGTATCCTCTCATGCAGCAAGCTAAGCTTTTCCTTGTTTGTCTTTGGTTTCAAAATTTTGTCAACAGTTCCCCTTGCCTCATTTAGGATAGTTTATGCCTTTTTCTCGAATCTTCATAGGGGTCTTCTTATTCACGATATATGCTGCCCACTCGAATGAGTTACTCTAGACCTGGTGGTCTTACCAACAGAAATTCGTTTGTTTGATTCTGGAAGCGAGGGCTGATTTCCTCAGGAGCCAATGAGAAAGAGTCTGTCCTGTGCCATGTCCCTCTCCTAACCTCCATGTGCTTTGCAATAATCCCAGATTCCTTGGCTTGTAGACTCGGCATGGTATGTGCTGTCTCCATATTTACATGGGTCACCCTCTGAGTCTCTGTGTCAAATAACCCCCTCATTTCCTCATATACAGGCAGACACCAAATCCAGACCTTATGCCCTAATAAAGTCACTTCTGCAGGTATGGGAGGCTAGGGCTCAGAAGGTTTACAAGCCATTATTCCACATGGTATATATACTCTGAATTATTCTCCACAATATAACTCCTATTTCATAGTTTGTATATATTTTATATGTGCAGGTGTTTTTCTTCCATGTATTTATGTGCACTAAATATGTGCCTGATGCCAAAGGAAGTCAGAAAGTGGTATTGGATCCCCTAGAACTGCAATTACAGATGGTTTGAGCTACTATGTGTGTTATGTGAATTGAATCTGGGTCCACTGGAAGGGCAGCCAATACTCTTAACCATTGAGTCATCTCTCTAGCCCCTGTACATAGTATTTGGATCTGAGTTTAGTAAGAACAGGACTTTTTGTGGCAGAGGTCCTTTACTTAAGCAGCAATAATTCTAATTTTCATGTGTACAAATTTGGTTGATAAGTCCTGCCTGTATTGTATGAAAGTATATATTTTTTTAAAAAATGTACTTTTGGAAATGTGCCTGCATAAGTGTGTGGTGCGCATGTATACATGCTTGTGGGTATGCATTTACATGCTAGTTTGTGCATGTATACATATGATTGTGGGAGCAAGAGGTTGAAGTTGGGTGTTTCTCTTGATTACTTTCTACCTTATTCACAGAGGCAGCATATTTTAATTGAACCCAGTGCTCACCAACCTAACTAGCTACACTGACCAGCTTGTTCTGAGAATCCTGACTTAGTGATAGAATTTCAAGCAGGCTACCATGCCTACACAGCATTTACCCAGATGCTGAGGATCTGAACACACATGCACAGGAAGGGCTTTACTTACTGAGCCATTTCCTCATCCCCAAAGTCATTTTCCTAAACGTCAAATATATACACCAAGCACAAGATTTTCTCTGCAATAAAATGTTTCCAGACAACAAGGTAGTTTTCCCCACTGTTCCCATATGCCCCAGACAACTTTATTGTGCACGTCCCTCTATATAAAGTCCAGAAATAGCATCAGTCCAGCATCCTCCCTGACAAGAAAGAATCACCCCCAACACGTCAAGAATGTTCAGCTTTTATCAAAACAGATGCTAGGAGACGCCTGGAGAGAGGGCTGTCACCTTTGTGGTAAATCTATACTTTGTATCTAAAGAGCAGCTTCCACATCCCTGACTTGTCTTTGCAATATATCAGACACGCCAACAACAAACAGTCTTTCAGATCCTAGTCTATCGAGTGCTTAGTACAGCAAATGGCCCATGAACAACACATCAGAAATAGAGGATGAGCCTTATCCTGTTCATTAGAAAGTACCCAAACCCAGCCCAGGAAGATCTCCCAGCTTTCATCCTTTCTCCATATCAGTGTTGCTTGGCAACACCATTGCAAAGCAACCCAAAAGTCTGGAGCTCAAGCTCTGGAGTGGAGTCCCAGAATTGAGCTCCTGCTTGACACTGGCTAGCTAAGGGCCTGGGCCTTGTGACTTCAATTCCCAGAGTGGCAGGCACCTTCATTTATGGAGGAGGGATGTGAACAGCTCTTCCTGAAATACTGCTGAAACAAGTCATGTGATGATCTCAGGAGTGGAGGCATCCCATCTATTATCTGGCTGCATCCAGGACTGTGGTGACTCTCCAATCCCACCTACTTTAGTGCAGCTGTCCACAGACTTAATGTAGGTCTGGATCAGTCTATTCCTTAAATTCTCAAGGCAAGGAACTCTGAGACTTCTCATTTACGCATATAACAAATATTTCTCAACCACTTACCATATCAAGATTTATTATGGTTTAGATATGAAGTGTCCCCCCAAAATTCACGCACTGAAGGCTGAGTCCCCCATCTGATGGTGGTTCTCTTTAGGACATTTTGGAAACTTTGGGACAGGGATCCAGTTGAAAGAAGTAGTTTAATGGGGGCATAGCCTTGATGGCCGTGTCTTGCCTGGGTTTTTCTTTGCCTCCTGGCTACTGGGAAGAGACCATCTTTGTTCCTTCTTGCCTTCCTCTGCCATGCCATAGCCCAGAGACAACAGAGCCATAAACCAGGGACCTCTAAAACACAAGACAAAGCAACGTTGCCTTCACTTGACATTTGGTAAGGGATTTCGGCAGGGGCAACAACAATCCAGGCAGTTCTATCTCATGAGGAAGCCAACACTGAGAACTGCAAATAGAAATAAGTGTGGTACACAGAAAATAGAATGGACTATGTCAGAAAGGAAGCCAACACTGAGAACTGCAAATAGAAATAAGTGTGGTACACAGAAAATAGAATGGACTATGTCAGAAAGGAAGCCAACACTGAGAACTGCAAATAGAAATAAGTGTGGTACACAGAAAATAGAATGGACTATGTCAGAAAGGAAGCCAACACTGAGAACTGCAAATAGAAATAAGTGTGGTACACAGAAAATAGAATGGACTATGTCAGAAAGGAAGCCAACACTGAGAACTGCAAATAGAAATAAGTGTGGTACACAGAAAATAGAATGGACTATGTCAGAAAGGAAGCCAACACTGAGAACTGCAAATAGAAATAAGTGTGGTACACAGAAAATAGAATGGACTATGTCAGAAAGGAAGCCAACACTGAGAACTGCAAATAGAAATAAGTGTGGTACACAGAAAATAGAATGGACTATGTCAGAAAGGAAGCCAACACTGAGAACTGCAAATAGAAATAAGTGTGGTACACAGAAAATAGAATGGACTATGTCAGAAAGGAAGCCAACACTGAGAACTGCAAATAGAAATAAGTGTGGTACACAGAAAATAGAATGGACTATGTCAGAAAGGAAGCCAACACTGAGAACTGCAAATAGAAATAAGTGTGGTACACAGAAAATAGAATGGACTATGTCAGAAAGGCACTTTGGGTAGGAAGGAAGGGGGGGTCCCTGAAAGTGATACCTGAATACTGAGAAGACCCCTAAATACCAGTCCAGGAGGAGCTTTGTAGAAGGAGGACAGAGTTCAAAACCAATGATCAGAAAAGGAAACAGGTAAAACAAGGAAGGGGATCCTGCTGGGGTCAGTGTGGGGGAGGGGAGGGGAGGACAGGGATAGTATAAGCTGAGGCTGAGGGAATGGGCAGGCTCTGGAAAGGATTTTAGCAGAACAGAGAAATTCCCAGCCAAGTACACATTCTCTATAAGGTATGCCCTGCTTCTAACGTACCAGGGCTCAGCCTGCCTTGATTAATGGTCCGAAATCAAATTTCTTTCAGAAATCTATAGCATGAATAGCTGCTTCCACTTTCTGGGACAAGCAATCAGGATCTTCATGGCCATCCCAGTGCATGAATTTCCTCTACAGACCTCAGTAGTCTGGTACATACTTGATTTTCTTCCCCCAATAGCATTTGTTCTAGGATGAATTAACAGAACTGAATTATTCTCACTTGTCATTTTCTATCACAAAATCTGGGTCCATTCTTGGGGAATCTGAGTGAATGTGAATGGATATAGAGTTACATAGAAATTTGCTATTCTCTGAAACCATTCTTGGAAGGGAAGAGTCTTAGCTTAGATGCTACAAGTTTGGTGCAGAGCTGCTCTTCAGGAAGGTGTATCTTACCTTGGACTTGGTGGAAGACAGGGTTCTCAGGCTGGCATGAATAAAACTTTTTGAAGCCAAGCACTGCCCAGATATTCAATTACACTAAGATGAGAAGCCTGGGGCCTGAGCCCACGTAACTGTTCTCCAGGGCCACTGTTGGACCAACTTCAGAACAGGTGAAAATTTCATGCCTCTCTTTGAGCAAGTGAATGGCATCTCCCCCATTCATTCTTACTAGATTATGGATTAAATAATAGAGAGTCTGATGCTAACTATCTGTTACTTCTATCTCACAAAGCATAGTGCTACATGTGGGCTGAATTATAGAGCAGGTTTATTTGCCAAACATTTTTCCTCCCGCTAAATTTCATGATAGGCTAAATATTAAATGCAGGTTACTTTTCACAAAGATGGAGTCAACTTCTGGCAGTCTTGGGGCCAGAGGGACAAGCCGGATCTATGGTACCATATTGGACCACTCTGGATAGGGTTGAGAAGCCATGGCTTGGCAAATTCCCAAGAATGCTCAAGATTCTTCTTTTCTGTTGTCTCAGTGTGTAAATTTGGAGGATTAATTCCCCAATGGATTTTTATTTCAACGATTAGCTTATGCCTTTCTTCTGTTGCTAAATTTTATTCCTAGGAGCTGGCATTAATTACATCTGCCCCTCTTCCTAAGGTCCCAATGACAAACAGAGGCATGAATCCACCAAATTTCATTCTGAGAAACCCAATGAGTTTATTGGGTTTCTTACAGAGCAAGTAAGGGTTTGTGGGATGGATGTACTATCCCTCTAAAGGCCACACTAAAAGTCTTTACCCATAAAGGATGATGGTTTCCCATAGTCACATAGACGGGTCCTCAGTCTTCCCTGGCCTATATTCTCTAGGTCTTCCTGGAGACCACTTACTATTAGGGCTGAGTCACATACAAGTGGTGTGGGGTGGCCAGGTTCGCTCAGTCAAGGGTCTCCTGACACTCCCTGTCCTTTGAAGGGGTAAAAACAGTCAATATGCCTCACTTGGATGATATTTTACAAGCAAGCATAGTTAAACTCTCCAAGTAGTGATTGTTTCTCTTGTAGGACAGTCCTATAAGGCACTTCCTTAACTTATTTTAAGTTGTATGCAAAAACTATTATATGTTTTTGTTTCCTTATGATCTGAGGAAAAGACATTCAGAACACTTACTATTCAGAACCTTTCCATCACATTACAGACTTCTCTTTCTATCAATATTTTATAGAAACATGACCCTCAAAGCTGTGGAAGTCATTGTCCTAATACATACTACATTCCATCACCAATGGCAGAGGTTAACAAAGTTAGCTCCTACAAATGGCCAGAAAATGGGAAAAACAGTAATAGACAATGGCCTCCATTTATCTGATCTATGGGATAAAGCTTCATGCAGGTATTGTACAGACCAGATGACATATTGCTTGACACAGTCTATCCTGCCTCAGCTATCAACAACAAATAACTGAATCAGGTAGTCCTATGGAGACACTGCAGTAAGGCTTTGGGACTCTGCAATGTAATCTTTGTACTTATTGTTGGGAAAACACATAAGAGTGGTCAAGAGGGGATGGCTAGATAAAGTAGGAAGTTCAAGCTCCTCTCCAGAGTTCCCCAATGTGTCCATCTCAGTTTTTCATGTGACATGGTATGCAAGGCCAGTTCATTGCCTCAGCATTCAGAGTTGAGGTCTATAGAGGGGTCATTTCAAGGCATAAAACCTCAACTAAAATACCCTAGACATACAGCTATGAAAAACCCTTGCCAGTGGGCCACATACAGTGAATGATAGCTATGCATTTAGTCTAACACAAAACTGTAAACATTTTTAAAGCGCCATGGTATATAATACATACGCATGTTGCATTTTTTGTAATGCCGTTATGTGGTTCTCAAGTGGGAACTTTATAGATGGCAGGTTTGTATCCCATGTCAAAAAGTTATACATCCTTGCCAGATAAGCACACCTTAAAATGCTTTTGAATTCTAAAGTGGTATTTGATGCACTGTACTCAGGCGGTATCCACTACGTTAAAACACATAATTTTTTGTGTGACATGTCCCCATTAATCAATTTACTTTGAAACTCTAGCTGAAAGAAAAGTTGTCAACTTCCTTTCTGAGTATTTGCTCTCATTGGGAAGGAAAAGAACCTTGTGCTAGGCATAGTTAGAGCCCAAGAGAGCAGGTCTCTTTTCCTTCTAGTAAGTGTTAGAGTCATACCAGCCCCACAAACCTCCCAGTAGCTCCTCTGAAGTTGAGTCATACTTGAAACTTTGCACTGATGCTCATAGCTGGAATTGCCTCCTTGTCCTAGAACATCAATAGCCCCACTAACCCGTCATGACTTCCCACTGGGACTCTCAGACATTATAATTAGACCCAGGACAACTTTCCAAATCCCATTCTTTTCTACATCTCATCAAATGCAGCTCTGACTCCTGGCCAGTCTCACCCAGGGCTTCTCTTTTTTGACTATCATCTCATTGGATAGAAACTATTACTACTTGTTAAGGTTTGAATATAAAATATCACACACCCTACATACTCCAGTGCCCCCAAAGACTTATGTGTTAAAAGCTTGATCCCAGGTCTTGGTGGATGCTGAGAACTTTGGAGTAGGGATTAGCCACATATAGTAGATCTCCTGAAGTATGACCTTGAAGAGTATCTTGTAGCTGGATGGTCTTCTTACCTCTGTCTGTTTGCTCCTGTATACCATATGGCAAACATTTTTGTTCCACCATATTTATCATCATTATGTCCAGCCTTACCTCAGGTCCAAAGCAATATGTGCAGTTGGAAAAAGATTCAAACATCTACAACCATGAGCCAAAGTAATTTCCCAGAAGATGCTCATGTCAGGTATTCTGTCTCAGGAATGGGAAGTCCAAATGACATGGAAAACTGCTACAGGAATAGGTGGCCTTTTTCTGTAACTAGATTATCTTGTGGTTCAGTAGCCCTGAGTGTTGGGAGTTGAGGAAAGCTTGAAGAAGAAAGGTAGAGAAATCTTAGATGGCTTTATTGATAAACCTAGTAGGAATTCAAATGAACAGAATGCTTATAGAAATGTGGTCAATGAAGAATGTCCTAATGGCTAGACTCAATGGAATATGCCTGGAATTGGAGGACTTGGCAAATGAGGGCAGGGATAGGATATTTGAAGTCATCCTTAACTACATATCCAGTTAGAGCCCATATGGGCTACTTGAGCACCTATCTCAACAACAACAAGAGACTGCATTTCAGATAGTAATTAGGATTCTACAAAGAATAGGACCAGGAGCCATATATGTTATTTTGTACAAAGAGCCTCTGTATATTTTTTTCAGTCTCTTGAGAATTTTCAAGAAGACGAATTTAGAAGCTGAGGACAAATTAATCTTGCAGAGACAATTCCAAGACAGTCTATGGCATGGTTATTGCTGGATGCTTTTAGACAGGTTTATAGACAGGTTTATAGTGAATATTTGGAACAAAGAACAGAGGATAAAGCTTTAAAAAATCAGCAATTTGGCCAGAAAAGAAAAACATATAAAATCATGAAAGATGCAGTTGTTAGAGAGATGCTACTACAGAAAAGAAGCAAAATACATTGCACCAAGACAGTGGATAAGATGCCTTGAGCACCCCTCAGAAATCAGAAAGACACCATTCACCACAGGCTCTGGGGTATAAAGTATAAGCTTGTGTAAAATATTTTTCATGAGAAAAGAGTCCCATGGAAAGATTTCCCTTTTTGTACTATTTCAGGAACATATACAGAAATTCTCCCAGTGCTCAGCCATTCAGGTACACAGAGGTTGCTAATAACTGTGGTTCAAGGGAGGCTGGCTACTTTTTGAGCAGGCAGAAGGCCTCCACACTACCCCATGATGTGTGTTTTGTATGCAGACATACAGAATACAAGATTTATGAGCTCATAAATGCTTCTATCTGGTTTTCAAAGGAAATCCTGGGAAGCTAGGAAATGTGTCACAGGGTCATGGACCTTGCAAGCAATACCCAAGAGAAGGAGCTGTGGAGATGAAGTCAAAGAGGCAATGACAAATGCAGTAAGTTGTAGATGCCAGGAATGTGAAATGCATGCCAAGGAAAGCCAAAGTCAGTGAGCAGAGGTAGCCCAGGGGAGAAGCCATGTGTTTTGTAGCCAGCAATGTATGAGCAGGGCTGTACATTCCCTTGACAGTTCATACCTTGTTACCACATATTCAGGTTTCCAGACTTGAAGCAGCAGGATTACAGAAGTGTTTGTTCTGCTGGGTCTCAATCTTACTGTGGTCCCATCCAGCCTATCTATGTAGTCATTCTCCACCTTCAAAATAAAAACGTTTGCTTTTTTCTAATACACACACACACACACACACACACACACACACACACAGTCTGTTTTTTATGCTTTAAACTGGCTTAGAATTAGAATTAACAGTCTTTCTTGAGTCGCAGAAAACTGTTTTTCTCAGTGGCTTGCAGCTAACAGTTTCTCTTGAGTCTCAGCAGACACTATGGACTTTTGAGGGGTGCTTGGACTTTTGGAGTTGGGCCTAGTTGGAGGAAACAGGCTGCCAGTATCACGCTAGTGTACAAGAGAATCCCCTGCCTCTAGCCTGTTCTTGTCTTTCTCTGATTCCTGACTGCAGGAGGTATGCAGTTCTTTCCTCCGTCATGCTCCTCCACATCAGTGCCCTGCCTTGCCCTCTAAAGGTTATGGAGCCCAGCTGGGCATGGGTTAAACCTTATAAACCCAATCAAAACAATTTGCCCTTATACATTGTTTTTCTAAGATATTTATCATAGTGACAGAAAGCAAATTATAGTTTTCAATATTCTGAAAAACACAGAAGGACCATACTGGATAAACTATACATATTTATTCACTCAGAAAATATTTTCTGAAGACCCACTATATGCCACCATGTAATGGGACTTAGGGGTAAACTAATGGGGAAAACAAAATGTGGTCTTCAATTCAATAAAGTACACAGCCCGGGGCAGGGCGGGGGGGTGGTTGGCAGGGAGAATTTGGAATCTATGGTGAAGAGTAGGCCTGGAGTGGGAGAAAAGGTTCAGAGTAGCCTATCAGAGACAAAGCAAATCAATATGCGTGGAGTTTAGGAATCAAACAAAATCTAGAATGAAGAATGGAAAAGTAGGGACTTCAAGCAGAGTTATACAAATTAGGATCTTCAGTCAGGTCTTATCACAGCACCAGAGACTGCTAGAGAATAGGGCAGGCACTCAAGGTTGCCATTGGGCAACAACCTCGTGGGCAGTCAGTAGGGTTGTGGGGAATATCAGGCTCTTGCAGTCTTTTAAGAGACATGATGGTTCTGCACTCCAGTGATGAAGCAAGAGGTGTCAGTGGTGTGCAGAGCAGACATTTGCTTTGCATCTTGAATTAGAGAGGCAAACATTGTGTCAGTGGCCACATTTCTCTTCCGTCTCAGACAGTGGGAAGGACAGCAATGCTACATTGTAAGCGTATAGTAGATGTGGCCCAGGGTCTGTGTGCTTTACAGATGACATAGGAATAGGGAATTCCAATGAATATCAAAGGGGTGACTTTATCCCCCAGAGCTGACTGTCACTGATGTCCAGACTAAGGATGAAGTTTCCCTTGTCGCCATCCTAGGAATGCATATAGGTCACTCTTCTAGAAACTTTGGGCTGAAAGAAACAGAATTACTCTAGCACCCTGTGGTAGTTTGAATATGCTTATTAGCCCACGGAGTGGCACTATTAGAAGGTGTGGCTCTGTTGGAGGAAGTGTGTCACTGTGAGAGTGGGCTTTAAGACCTTCCTCCTAGCTGCCTGGAAGCCATTCTTCTCCTGTTAGTCTTAAGATCATGATATAGAACTCTCAGCTTCTCCAGAGCCCTGCTTACCTGGATGCTGCCATGCCCCTGCCTTGATGAGAATGTGTTGCTACTTTGTTTCCAACCCAATTACCCTGTAAAAGAAATCTCAACTCAATCAGTAACAATACAAACTATAAACCTAGATTAGGCAGATCTCCCACTATACTACTCTATTCCCATCTATATTATCCCATATAACTTGCGGTTTCTCCAAGCCATGAGCATTTCTCTCTCTGCAGCCTCTCCTTGGATCCCTCGTAGCTCCTCCCCATTCCCGTCGATCCTCCGTAGCTCCTCCCCGTTCCCTGCGCTCTTTTTCTCCTCCCCCAAATTCTCAGCTCCTTCCCCTTCCTCCTGCCCAATCATTGGCTCAAGCCTTTATTTGAAAAGTTAAGGAGGGGAGAAGGTTCACAAGGCAACTCCTCATCTGCACCCCCTCTGAGGAGTGGAATTAGCATCAAAATATAAACCCAGGGCTATCCACAACAAGAATGGACTGAACCTCTGAACCTGTAAGCAAGCACCAATTAAATGTGGTCCTTTATAAGACTTGCCTTGGACTTGGTGTCTCTTCCCAACAATGGAAACCCTAAGACACACCTAAAACCAGGAATGATTAGAGAAGAAAGTCTCAGAGTGGTCCAGTCTGCATGCTGGGAGCCTCCATGGAGGTTCTATGGGTAGATACCACATGGTGCTTACAAGGTACCAGCTGCCCTATATATACTGCTCCATCATGTTTCCTAGGAAGATCACGTGATTCCGTGAAGCATGAGGAATCTGAGGTCACAGAAAGGTACACCATATATCCAGAGGGTCATGCATTCTCATTTATAGAGGACTGTGAGGGCATACAAGATGCAGTTTGAACTAAAGCTTGAAGACAATTTAGCCCTTGACCTCTGCCCTCTTCTTTTATGAGGATTCAGTTAACAAGCACTTAAAGATAAGACATTTGAAGTGTCATCTATCCTATGTTCCATATGGGGGAGGGGGACACATAAAAGAAACTACTATGGAAAGAACAGATGTTCTGACAAATCACACGCAATTGAGGACAATGTCCAGTCTACGGGGCTGTCATCATTTAGTAAGAACAAATTCATGATATTCACCCAGAAAGTCTGCTCTTGTTTCATTTAACCTTTGGAAGAGAGAATGAAACTGAACCCTTCCTTCCATCTTCCAGACAGGCCTAGCTCCCAGGAAAATATGATTCTGTGAGCCTGCCATCCGAACTGATGCTATCAGCTCTTTATTGATATTTAATATAAACGCAGCCCCGAGGCTAGCGGGTACCTTGACAGGGTCTGAAACATAATTGCCAAGGAACTGTACAAATGCATGTAGCAATTAAGGAGCTGTCAGAGATGTTGCTGGTGCAAAGACATAGTGCTGCAGGCTGGACAAAAGCATCTGGTGCTGAGCCAGGGAATCATGGAGAAGACAACTGCAGAGGGAACCAAACGACAGAATTGCACAGCTGCTGTGGGCCTGGACATCACAGGCAGGACTTGGGTACATTGTGGGCTTTATAAAAGGAAATTGGACCAGATTTAAGTTTGCTGTTGTTTTCAACACCCAGAGACCAAAAACTGAGTCTTCTTCCTCTGAAACAAAACTGTATGTTGCAGGGAAAACACAGCTCTGACTCTCTCTGGCTTTGTAGATTTGGAGAATGAGGGCTATGTTGTCTAGTATTGTCAACTCCACACAGACTAGGTCAACTAAGGGGAGGGAACTCCAATTGAGAAAATGCCTCCATAAAACGGGCTATAAGCGGGCAAGCTTGTAGGCCATTTTCTGAATTAATTATTGATTTGGGAAGATCCCACCTACTGTGAGTAAGGGGTAGCCCTAAGCTGATAGCTCTGGGATCTCTAAGAAAGCAGGCTGAGGGAGCCATGAAGAACAGGCCAGTAAGTAGAATTCCTCTATAACCTCTGTCTGCTATAGCTCCTGTCTCTAGGGTCCTGCCTTGTTTAAGTTCCTGTCTTGTTTTCCCCCAATGAATTGTGTGATTCGGGGTATGTAAGCCTGTCCTCCCTGTTTTAGGGTATCTGTTCCTTAGACAAAAACACCATGACCAACAAGCGAGTTGGGAAACAAGGGACTTATTTGGCTTACACTTCCATATTGCTGTTCAGCAGCAAAGAAAGTCAGCATAGGAACTTAAAACAGGGCAAGATCCTGAAGACAGGAGCTGATGCAGAGGCCATGGAGGGGAGCTGCTTACTGACTTGCTCCCCTGGCTTGCTCAGTATACTTTCTTATAGAACCCAGGACCACAAGCCCAGGGGTGGCACCAGCCACAATGATCTGGGCCTTCCCCCATTGATCAGTAAATGAAAAAAATATCTTACAGCTGGATCTCATGGAGGCATTTCCTCAAGTGAGATTCCTTCCCCTCTGATGACTCAGGCTTGTGTCAAGTTGACACACAAAATCAGCTAGTATACTCCCCAAGTTGCTTTTTGGTCATGGTGTTCCATCACAACAACAGTGAGCCTAACTAAGACAAGGGATAGGAGAAAAAGATGCATTTTGGTTGTTTAACACCTATGGGAGACAACTGAATTTGGCATTGCTATTTTCACAGCTGTCCTAATAGCACTAACCTAAAATGTCAGAAAGCCCTCAAGTGAACATACAGGGTCAGACAGCAGTACATGATGTAACAAGTGCTCCCGAAATGGGTGAAACTGGACAGGTGTACTTTAATTATTTCTAACTCTTTCCAGGATCCCTTCCTGAAAAGCCGCCACCATCGTTGAGACCAACATGTGGGATGGGAGGCTACACACAAGCACATTCCTTGAATACAGAAAATAGGGCCTGGAGAGATGGCTCAGTGGTTAAGAGCACTGACTGCTTTTCCAGAGGTCCTGAGTTCAAATCCCAGCAACCACACGGTGTCTCATAACCATATGTAATAGGATCAGATGCTCTCTTCTGGTGTGTCTGAAGACAGCAACAGTGTACTTGCATTAAATGAATACAGAAAACAGATCCTTTTCTTTTACAGTATGTAAGTCCATTTTCTTTGTCATCCTGGTCTAAGACTGACAAAACACTGGAGAACAAGATGATGTGAACCCCTACAGAGAGAGCAGTTATAGCTCTATCCCTCTAAAACTGTGTAAGGGGGAAGAGGGGTAGATATGGGAAAGGGTTCCAAGTGGATGGTGGCTTCTGTGAGTGGATCTCCTTGCAGCTCTGGGCAGGAAGCCAGCTCATGCTGAGGTAGTTTTATGGACTTGGCACCAGGGATCTGGGTTCACATTGAGTAGAGCATCGTTAATGATTGTTTCTGATGCCCAATTTCATGTGAGGATCTATGGGCCATAAACCTTCTGAACTATACCACTGGAAGTGTGAACACTGCCAATGACCCTGATATTCACCAGGATTGATGCCAACTTCCCATAATGTTGGCCAAGAACTATTAACAAGGAGACTCCAGCTGTCTTCCCACTGGACCTCATTCACCCCACACATTCTTTTATCAGTTATAGTTTGCCTTCCAGAACGATAGCATCGAGCAACATTAAACGAAAACCAAATGATTCCATTTATTGACTCTCTATAGTATATGTACAGTAACACCTAACTCCTGAATGACAGGGACAAGGACCCCACAGTCAGCTTCCCTTGACATATACATGGTTCACCCATAGGTTTAATTTCATTAAGTGATTGATTTACAGCCATGATGACTGTATAACATGTCATCCTAAAACAGACCCCTGAGATGAAAAATGGGGCAAGGCAGTCAAACTTTTGGAGGTTATAGAAAAATGACTGAGAAAAAAAATCATCTGAATAAAGGAACTCTGTACTTCACCTCATGATTTCTAAACTTTCCTACCATCCAGGGCTATCTACATCCATTGCCTTTTTTGGCTTGAAATGAACCAGAATAGCACAGCAACATGAATATATAGCAAAGGCTGCTCACCTCAGAATATTTGTCAAGAAGGCAGAATGAATGTCAGGAAGGACCCAGAGCCAAGTGAAATAAACACTTCAAAGCACACCTTTAGAGAATGACCCATTCTCTAAAACCAGGCCCCACCAACCACCTCCCATTGGTCTGCTTGAAACAGAACTTATCTTTGAGTTAATACATTGATGAAGGCAGAACCCTCATAGCTCACCCACTACACGGAAGCTCCACCCCTGAACACTGCTTCCATTGGGAGTCAAGTCTTCAACACACAAACCTTCTAGGAGGATACTTCATATTCAAATAATAATATGGACTATAACTATTAATATCACAAAAACAAGTGCAAATCAAATCTATCCTTCCTAGGCAAATCCAGATGAAAAGTACAACCCACCCTGTTGTATGGACAATGGAAATGTGCAAATGTGGACAGGTGTATGCATGTGCATCTCTAATATGATGATGATATAAAGTTGGCAACTTAATCAGGAAGAACTGAATTAAAAAGCGTGTGTGTGTGTCCTTCTTAACACTTGAGTAATCCCCACAGCTAACACAATGGCCTTTTGAAACTTCACAGGCCATTTTGCCAGCTCTTGGCATTCAGCATGTCCCAGATACCAGCCAGATTGCTTTGCTCATGAGAAAAGAAAAGCAAACAGTAATTAACCTACCAAGTTGCTAAAGTAGAAGATGCTCAAGGGAGTTTCTCTTGTGATTATGTCAATGCATTCTCTATTTCAAGCTGGGATTCTTTTCAATTTAAGAAACTTCTTAAAACATCTTCAAAAACTATTGTTTCAAAGAACCAAGAAGACTGCCTGGCACACATGCACATACACACACACACACACACACACACACACACACACACACGTGCGTACACACACACACATACACACACATACACAAGTACACACATCCATACTACTTTCTATCTTCCTATTCTTTATCTTAGAGTTGGTCACAGACTCCAGTCTTTACTCTCACAGGGCCACAGCATTACTGCAGGACTCAAGCACTGCAACTTCTGTCTGTATGAGAAGCGATTAAAGAAATTGGCTCTATAGTCAAGAATTGGGTTGGGATATACAAGGCCTTGGGGTTCAGCCTCTGAACTATTGAAAAAGTGGAAATAAAGAAAAGGGGGACTGGAGGAAATAAAGGAAGGAGAGAGGGTGGGAGGGAGGGATAATCAAGCATTCTCAAAATATATGGCAGACAGAATGACTTTCATCAAAGTCATCAGAAAAATTTAATGCAAAATAAAGAGCTCTTGGGATGCAGAGAAAAAAAAGAAGTCTGACAGGAGAGGAAGAAGCACCTGGTGGGCTATAATGGTGCAAGTCAGCTGATTATATGTTACAAGTAACAAGGAAGAGAAGAAAATGTTATTTCTGCAAAAATAAAACTAACCAGGCCATACATATTTAACAGGACTGCACCAAGAGGAAGAAGCCAGCTGGGGGGGGGGGGTTGGAGTCCGGGGGACTTGACAAAAAAAGCAAGGCCTTCAGAAATGGCAGTCCCCCTCCCAAATTCCTCAAGGTCACAGCTATTTGGACATTCTTGCCAGTCTGTTTACACAGGAATGTACTTTCCAGTCAAGGTTTTCTAATAGATTCTCAAAATTTGGGGCAAACTTTATTTTTGTATCTATAGAAATGTACGGATTCAGAAAGATCTTTGAGCAATACAGATGTTAAAACATTTAAGTCACAAAATTGGTCTATTTAATCAATGTGACTAGTTTGGAACATTATTCAAACTGCCAGAAATACAATGTAAATGGAACCTCAGGACAATATTTTGGAACCCTAACAGATTTGATGGCTAATTTTATCGTAGGCACTAATTATAAAGAAGAGACACCAGGATGGGATGAGAAACTAATCCAGCTTTTTAATTTGCCCCTTCAGGATTTTGTTTTATGATCTGTTTGATTATTTTTAAACAGCCTTTTGTATGTTAATTAAGGTGGAGATTTATACTCTCTACATGGCTATTTCAATGTATTTATCCATAGTAGAAAATAATGGACTGGGGCTGCTGAAGATGTAGCTCATTTATAGATTGAGTGTGCTTAGCACCCTCAAAAAGGAAAGAGGCAGGTTGGACAGACAACTCTGTGATTAATAGCTCAAGCTACCCACTCCGAGGATCCAAGTCTGATTCCTAGCACCCAAACTGAAGCTCACAAATGAGGTAAATCCAGTGCCAGGGGATGTGACTCTTTCTTCTGTCCTCTGAGGACACCAGGCATACATGTGCTGTACTACATGATATACATGCAGGTAAAACACCCATACTTACAGAAGAAAAAAGTAAATGAATCTTGTTTGTTTTTTTTTCCCAAAAGGAAAGAATATACTGATTTTTATAAGACCAGAAGTTATGTTACTCAAAGGATCTCCCAAAGTAAGACTTGTGCATGATGAAGCCAGGCTAAGGATTAAAGGAACAAATAAAAGAGAACGGTTTGATCATGTAAAATAAGAAGTGGGAGGAACAGACAGCCACAAGGATGAAGGATAAAGAGACAGGAAAACAAAGGCCAGTTCAAAACTAAAAGGGAACTTGTTACAAGAGATATATCCTCTCTAAAACCTATTATTATTCATTTACCATACATATGGAGAGATCTTATCTCTTACAACCAAATTATGCACAGGACACAGTTAATTAACATACAGGATCAGTAAAAATCATACCAGAGGCATCATCTAATCTCGAATAACACAAAGCTTATTTATGAAGGAACAGAACGGGGAAGACAGGAAAGGGTTCTCTTTGCCTTCAAAACAACTGATTACTGTAGATGAGTGGAATAAAAAATTAACTCTCTAGACCTTTAACTCTCTCCAGATATTGTCATTAAAACAATAAAAAAAGTCCAAATGTTGAAAATATCTCCAAACTATTAGGAAAAACAATATTGAAATAGATAGCAGATGCAGGAAGGCATTTGGGATGAATATGTTAAAGGCCCACAAATGTGAATGATCAAATCCACTTAATTGTGCCAAAAAGAAACATAAGAAAGATCTTTTGATAAACAAAATGCAGACAGCATTTTCTTAAAAAAAAAAGTTCTTTTTGATGTCTTGAGCCAAGCACTATTCCTGAGTTTGTGACTTCAGACTGACTAGACCACCAAAACCCAGGCCATGTTGCCTTACCAACCACCTTTAAGAACAGTGACAGAGCCCAAATCTCAGGCCTTAAGCAGGGAGTGGGATGTGCAATGGAGTCTGTAGTCAGTTTCCTTTAGCTTAACCAAACGCTGAGCTACTTTGGTGGAGGGTAGGGCCTGGAAATCACCTCTACAACTAGTTTCAATCTTTCCCTCAAAATGACTTATTTTAATTAACAAAATAGTCTCTATAACTAAGAAAATCAAAAACGATCAAAAAGGAAATTTAAATCATCCGAATCTAATTGACAACTGTTACTAGTATAATTGTCCCGGCAAGCAGGAAGACATTCTGAAGGGGTACTTGTGCCCTCCCTATAGTCTGTGCGCTATCAGACTCTTGAGACATTGGACCCTGAGAAACTGGACTTCTCTACAGCATCTCCTACTAGGAGACAGGAAAGACTGGTGCCTAGACCAATCAAGGGTACATATTGTCTCCCAGGTTTGTACTGCACACACCCCAGCAACTTTTCACATCACTTTGCAAGAGAGACTAGCACCTAGACACTGTTGGCTAGGACCATAGTGTCAAGTATGGCTTGGCTATGCATACCTTGTGTCCTCTATCTAAACAGACACCTCATGTCAGGAGACTGAAGATAGACTTAAGACCTCTATACCCAGTCTTTTTTTTTCCAATGTGGCCTCATTAAATAAGCCTTTCTCTGCTTTCTACTATCACCTGTCTCTTTAATTAGCATTAAGGACAGGTGGTGTTCTAGTTTCATTCCTGTTGCTGACAGAAAGCTGGGCAGGGCCCTGCTCTTGTACATGTGAACTTGCAGGGGCTGTGACTGCTTGCACAAAACCTGACACATCAAGCCAGACAAAATCCCAACATGGATGGGGAGGGGGCTCCTGAAGTTCCACCCCTAGCTGAGGACCTATTAGCAGCTGACACTTGATTGTGGGAGGAAGGGCCAGTTTTCCTCAGGGATCTGGTTCCTGAGAGGCTATCTATCCATGCTCCAAAAGATAGTCCACTCAGATAAAGACAGTAGTAAGTGGATTCAGTGGGTAGAAGAAAGAAAAGGAAAAGAAGGAAGAGGAGGAGGAGGAGGAGGAAGAGGAGGAGCAGGAGGAGCAAGAAGAGGAGGAGGAAGAGGAGGAGAAGAAATGTAGTAGTAATAGTGGTAACAGTAGTAGCAATGTTCTTCCTTTAGGGAGCCCCCATATGAGGTGAATTGAAGGAAGGGGAATAAAATAATAAAAAGCACTTTAGGGATGAAAGGTTTGTTTAACTTATAATTCCAGGTGACAGTTCATAACTGAGGGGGAGTCAGGGCAGGAACTTCACATCCAGAGTCAAGAGCAGAGAGAAATAAATGCATGCAAGCCTACTTTTTCCTTCCTTGCTTGCTTTCTCCCCTGACCCCCTGTCTAGGGATGATGCTGCCCAAAAGAAGGCAGGGTCTTCTACATCAATTAACAATCTACAAACTGCTCTGTAGACAAGCCTTCAACCCAACCTGATCTAGATAATTCCTCATTAAGACTTTATTACCAGTTGATTCTAGAGTGTCTTTAGTTGACACTTAAAACCAACACAGTTGTTGCTCGTCCATCTTTCCTCCGGCAACAGAGCAGACAGGGACTCCAGGTTCAGAGATATCCCGAGTATAACATCGCTTGGGACACAGCCAGCTACAGTGCTGCCTGCACCCAAGAGCTAGGCAGCTCTGTGGTCATCTGTGTGCCAGTTCTGCTGTGGGACATTTGCCCTGCAGAGTGAACAGCACCAGGAGGGAGCATCACAGCCTCTGCCATCTTTGTTCTGGTGATAGACCAGACAGGGACTCCAGCGCACCATCTCCAAGTTGTGCAGGAAGCCAGTCATCTACCCAGCTGCGTGGAGGAGTCAGGTAGCACAGGAGAGACCTGCATTGCAGAGCAGAGGAGCCTTCTTCTGCCACTGGGTACCAACCATATCCAAGGAATACAAGGAGGTAACTAACCACTCAGGAATGCAGAGAGGCACAGTGGTACAATAGGACCACCCCTGCTGCTAAGAGGGGTGAAACCCTAAGGACACAAAAGCCTAGGAACAGATTGGGACAGGAGTCTTCTGATTACCACCTGCACCTAGAGTTGATCTGGGCCACAGAGGTACATACCTAAATACAACTATAAGAGAGTGGGTCTTGCAGAAGTAATTACATATCAGTGTACACAGAGAGAACAGGTCTCCCAGGAGCACAGAGAAACCACAGTCAGAGACAGCAACACCAGCTAACACCAGAGATAACCAGATGGCAAAAGGCAAACGCAAGAACACCACCAATACAAACCAAGGCAACATGGCTCCATCGAAACAAAGTTCTCCAACAACAGCAAGTCCTGGATACCCCCAACACACCAGAAAAGCAAGAACTGGATTTAAAATCACTGCTCATGATGCTGATGGAGGGCTTCAAGAAGGACATAAATAACTCCCTTAAAGAAATACAGGAGACCACAAGTAAACAGGGAGAAGCCCTTGAAGAACTAAGGGAAAACACAACAAAACAGGTGAAGGAATTGAACAAAGCCATGAAGATCTAAAGATGGAGGTAGAAACAATAAAGAAATCACAAAGGGAAACAACTCTGGACATAGAAAACCTAGGAAAGAAGTCAGGAGTCATGGATCCAAGCATCAACAACAGAATACAAGAGATAGAAGAGAGAATCTCAGATGCAGAAGATACCATAGAAAGCATTGATACAACAGTCAAAGAAAATGAAAAATGCAAAAAAACTCCTGACTCCAAACATCCAGGAAATCCAGGACAAAATGAGAAGACCAAACCTAAGGATTATAGGTATAGAGAGTGAAGATTTTCAACTTAAGAGGCCAGTAAATGTCTTCAACAAAATTATAGAAGAAAACTTCCCTAACCTAAAGAAAGAGATGCCCATGAACATACAGGAAGCCTACAGAACTCCAAATAGATTTGACCAGAAAAGAAATTTCTCCCATCACATAATAATTAAAACACCAACTGTACTAAACAAAGAAAGAATATTAAAAGCAGTAAGGGAAAAAGGTCAAGTAACATATAACGGTAGACCTATCAGAATTACACTGGACTTCTCACCAGAGGTTATGAAAGCCAGAAGAACCTGGGCAGATGTCATACATATCCTAAGAGAACACAAATGCCAACCCAAACTGCTATATCCAGCAAATCACTCAATTACCATAGACAGAGAAACCAAGGTATTTCATGCCAAAAACAAATTTACACAATATCTTTCCAGAAATCCAGCCCTTCAAAGGATAATGAATGGAAAACACCAACAAAGGGAGAGAAACTATACACTAGAAAAAGCAAGAAATTAATCCTATTCCAATAAACCCAAAAAAGATAACTACACAAACATAAAAATTATATCAGAAATAGCAGGAAGTAACAATCACTTTTCCTTAATATCTCTTAACATCAATGGGCTCAATTCCCCAATAAAAAGACATAGACTAACAGACTGGATACATAAACAAGACCCAACATTTTGCTGCCTACAGGAAATGCATCTCAGTGTCAAAGACAAATATTGCCTCAGAGTAAAGGGCTGGAAAACAGTTTTCCAAGCAAATGGTCCCAGGAAACAAGCTGGAGTAGCCATTCTAATATCTGTTAAAATAGACTTTCAACCAAAAGTCATCAAAAAAGACATGGAAGGACACTTTATACACATCAAAGGAAAAATCTGCCAGGAAGAACTCTCAATTCTGAACATCTATGCTCCCAATACAAGGGCACCATCATTCGTAAAAGAAACCTTACTAAAGCTGAAAGCACACATCGCACCCCACACAATAATTGTGGGTGACTTCAACACCCCACTCTCCTTAATGGACAGATCAGGGAAAAACAAACTAAACAGAGACACAGTAAAATTAACAGAAGTGTTGGAACAAATGGATTTAATAGATATCTATAGAACATTTCATCCTAAATCAAAAGACTATACCTTCTTCTCAGCACCTCATGGTACCTTTTCCAAAATTGACCATATAATTGGTCACAAAACAGACCTCAACAGATACAAAAACATCAAACTAATTCCATGCCTCCTATCAGATCACTATGGAGTAAGGGTGGTCTTCAGCAGCAACAAAAACAACAGAAAGTCCACATACACATGGAAGCTGAACAATGCTCTACTCAATGATACCTTGGTCAAGGAAGAAATAAGGAAATAAATCAAAACCTTTTTAGAGTTTAATGAAAATGAAGGCACAACATCCCCAAATTTATGGGACACATTGAAAGCAGTGCTAAGAGGAAAACTCATAGCTCTGAGTGCCTCCAAAAAGAAGCTGGGGAGAGCATACACAAACAGTTTAATAGTGCACCTGAAAGCTTTAGAACAGAAAGAAGCTAATAAAGCCAAGAGGAGCAGAAGGCATCATCAAACTCAGGGCTGAAATTAACCAAGTAGAAACAAAAAGAACTATTCAAAGAATCAACAAAATCAGGAGTTGGTTCTTTGAGAAAATCAACAAGATAGATAAACCTTTAGCCAGACTAACCAGAGGGCACAGAGACAGTACACAAATTAACAAAATCAGAAAAGAAAAGGAAGAAATAACAACAGAAACTGAGAAAATTCAAAAAATCATCAGATCCTACTACAAAAGCCTATACTCAACACAACTGGAAAATCTGGAGTAAATGGACAATTTTCTAGACAGATACCAACTACCAAAGTTTAATCAGGATCAGATAGACTATCTAAATGGTCCCATAACCTCTGAAGAAATAGAAGTGGTCATTGAAAGTCTTCCAACCAAAAAAAGCACAGGACCAGATGGTTTTAGTGCAGAATTCTATCAGACCTTCAAAGAAGACCTAACACCAGTACTCTTCAAACTATTCCACAAAATAGAAACAGAAGGAACACTACCCAACTCGTTCTATGAAGCCACAATTTCACTGATACCAAAACCACACAAAGATCCAACAAAGAAAGAGAACTTCAGACCAATTTCCCTTATGAATATAGATGCAAAAATACTCAATAAAACTCTTGCCAAACAAATCCAGGAACACATCAAAATGATCATTGACCATGATCAAGTAGGCTTCATCCCAGGAATGCAGGGATGGTTCAATATAAGGAAATTCATCAATGTAATCCACTACATAAACAAACTCAAAGAAAAAAAAACCCCATGGTAATTTCATTAGATGCTGAAAAAGCGTTTGACAAAATTCAGCATCCTTTCATGTTAAAGGTATTGGAAAGAACAGGAATACAAGGCCCATACCTAAACATAGTAAAAGCAATATAAATATACAGCAAACCAGTAGCCAACATCAAACTAAATGGAGAGAAACTTGAAGCAATCCCACTAAAATCAGGGACTAGATAAGGCTGCCCTCTCTCTCCATATTTATTCAATATAGTACTTGAAGTTCTAGCTAGAGCAATAAGACAACAAAAGGAGGTCAAAGGGATACAAATTGGAAAGGAAGAAGTCAAAGTATCACTATTTGCAGATGATATGATAGTATACTTAAGCAACCCAAAAAACTCCACCAGAGAACTCCTACAGCTGATAAACAACTTCAGCAAAGTGTCAGGATATAAAATTAACTCAAGCAAATCAGTAGCCTTTCTATACTCAAAGGATAAACAGGCTGAGAAAGAAATTAGGGAAATGATACCCTTCACAATAACCACAAACAATATAAAGTATCTTGGTGTGACTCTAACCAAACAAGTGAAAGATCTGTATGACAAGAACTTCAAGTCTCTGAAGAAAGAAATTGAAGAAGACTTCAGAAGATGGAAAGATCTTCCATGCTCATGGATTGGCAGGATTAATATAGTAAAAATGGCTATCCCACCAAAAGCAATATACAGATTCAATGCAATCCCAAACAAAATCCCAACTGCATTTTTCATAGAGTTAGAAAGAGCAATTCAAAAATTCATCTGGAATAACAAAAAACCCAGGATAGCTAAAACTATTCTCAACAGTAAAAGAACTTCTGGGGGAATCAGTATCCCCAACCTCAAGCTGTACTACAGAGCGATAGTGTTAAAAACTGCATGGTATTGGTACAGTGACAGGCAGATAGATCAATGGAACAGAATTGAAGATCCAGAAATGAACCCACACACCTATGGTCACTTGATCTTTGACAAGGGAGCTACAACCACCCAGTGGGAAAAAAAGATAGCCTTTTCAATAGGTGGTGCTGGTTCAACTGGAGGTCAGCATGCAGAAGAATGCAAATTGATCCATTCTTATCTCCTTGTACTAAGCTCGAGTCCAAGTGGATCAAGGACCTCCACATAAAACCAGAAACACTGAAACTAATAGAAGGGAAACTGGGGAAGTGCCTTGAGCCCATGAGCACAGGGGAAATTTTCCTGAACAGAACACCAATAGCTTATGCTCTAAGATCAAGAATTGACAAATAGGACCTCATAAAATTACAAAGTTTCTGTAAGGCAAAGGACACTGTCAAAAGGACAAAATGGCAACCAACAAATTGGGAAAAGATCTTTACCAACCCTACATCCAACAGAGGGCTAATATCCAATATATACAAAGCACTCAAGAAGTTAGATCCCAGAGAGCCAAATAACCCTATTAAAAAATGGGGTACAGAGCTAAACAAAGAATTTTCACCTGAGGAATAGTGAATGGCGGAGAAACACCTTAGTCATCAGGGAAATGCAAATCAAAACGACCCTGAGATTTCACCTCACACCAGTCAGAATGACTAAGTTCAAAAACTCAGGAGACAGCTGGTGCTGGCAAGGATGTGGAGAAAGAGGAACACTCCTCTACTGCTAGTGGGATTGCAAGCTGGTAAAACCACTGTGGAAATCAGTTTAGCCATTCCTCAGAAAACTTGGCATAATACTATCGGAGGACCCAGCTATACGACTCCAACATGCAATAAGGACATATGCTCCACTATGTTCATAGCAGCCTTATTTATAATAGCCAGAAGCTGGAAAGAACCCAGATGTCCCTCAACAGAGGAATGGATACAGAAAATGTGGTATATTTACACTATGGAATACTACTCAGCTATTTAAAACAATGAATTCATGAAATCCTTAGGCAAGTAGGTGGAACTGGAGAATGTCATCCTGAGTGAGATGACCTTTCACAAAAATTCACACATGATATGCACTCACTTATACGTGGATATTAGTCCAGAAGTTTGGAATACCCAAGGAACAATTCACATACCAAAGGATACCAAGAAGAAGGAAGGAGAGGCACCTGGTCCTGGAAGGGCTCAATGTGGCAGTGTAGGGGAATACCAGGAAGGGGAGGCGGGAGTGGGTCGACTGGGGAGCAGGGGGAGGGAAGAGGGCGTATGGGACTTTTGGGGAGTGTGGCAACCAGTAAGAGGGAAATCATTTGAAATGTAAATTAAGAATATACCTAATAAAAAAAATTTAAAAAAAAACAACACAGTTGGTTTGTCCTGAAGTTTCTAACTCCAAAGGTTGACAAGCCTTTCTCCTTCTCTCTCATGGTTGCTAAAAAATTGGTGTTCCTTGGTTCCTAGAAACTTCCATCTTTATGTAATGTTATGTTAATTTCTGCATGTGTCCCTATGTAACTTTTCTTTATCTTAAAAGGACACTTGTCATTTGATTAAGGTACTCTTCTCTATCCAATTAAGATGTTCTTTCAAAATATTTAAATTTTTCCATTTGTAAAATCTCTATTTCAATAGTAGATCACTTAATGGATGAATATTTGTACATCCCACAACAAATTCATACTTTAAAATCCTGACCACAGTGTTAGGGTTTTTAGTGCTGAGAGGTGATGGGCATATGAGGGTGGAGCCTTCCTGATGGAATTAGTGCCCTCATTAAAAAAAACAAAATACGTGAGAGTTGATTCTTTTGTGTTCCCTGCTGCCTATAATCACAGCAAGAAAACAGTCACCTGCCACAGAGACAGCCTTCACCAGAACTTGACCATGCTAGCATACTGACCATGGACTTCCAGCCTCTAGAACCAGGAGAACTGATATTTAAGCTAGCCTGTCTGTGGTGCCTTTGTTATAGCAGCCTAAGCAAACAAAAGCAATCATGGCCTGAGGTCCTGAGCACCCAGGGACTATGTAAGGAACATTACTCAGCCTACTACAATGCCCTCCAGTTGTTTAAAACTACTTATTACTGAACAATGGCTAGGTTAAACAATTCTTCAAATTACCTTAATGTGACATAGCATGAACAGGTTAAAAAAAAACTGGTCTTTATAAATCTGAAAAGAGCCTCAGAATCCAAGTCCCCACAGTATGTCAGGGAAGACTGGTAAATTACAGCTAGTTTCACATTAGGGGCTTATCACCACTTCCCAGTAGCTTCAGGATCATGTGTGGGTTTTTGTTCTGTTTGAAAACTTAGCAGTAACCAGTCAACTGACCAGGTTTTGAGGCTGTGCCTGAAGATGATGTTTTGGTAACAGGGTATTGTCAAGACTCTACCTCCTGGGGCAAGGGGAGGGGCAAAGGATAATTGGGACAATCAATGTACTTAATTGTCTGCTTCTACCCACTCAAAGGAGGAGATGTGGTTCTCTTAGAAGTGCCTCCTCATGTAATCCGTTATATAAATATGACTGGTAAAATTTTGCCACTATGTGTGATTCTGTATAAATTTTGTCTTCAGGTCAGAAACTAGTGCCTCTGCCATTACCTTGGAATTTGCCAACCTGACACTGTGTTTGCCTGCATGCCTACATCTATACAACCTCCAGTGTGTTAAACTGCATGTGTACTTACGACAGCCTGAGTACAGCTATGTGTGGCTTCCTACCACCCGTGTGTTGATGTGTTCCTCCTGGCCTCTACCTGTATGCTGCTAAATAAAATATTCTGATACCTGCAGGTATTACTTCTAAAAAAAAAAAAAAAGAAGTGCCTCCTCAAAGCAGACACTGACCATGGCTGGCGGGTGGGCAGCTGCAGATAAGGCTGTCAGTCACTTTACTCCTACCTACTGGCAAACAAGCACCACTGTCTTTTTCCTTTCACATAAAATGGGTGGTTATTTCTTCATTCTGCCCAGCAGCAGAGCTCACTCAGCAGCTGTTTGTTAACACTGGCCCTAAAACCCTCTTCTTCTCAGCTAGACTCTGAAAGGGCTCTGTAATCGAGTAGCCTAACATTGTAAATTGTTTTACTTGACCATAGAAGTTCAGACAATATTCACCCCTGGCCATACACACACACACACACACACACACACACACACACACACACACACACACACACACACACACACTTTGCTTTGGATAGAACCAGATGGAGCACACCAAGAATTCTCTGCATCTTTGTCTGTTGGCTGAAGACAATGGACAGAAAGCAGTGTAAAAAGAGAACAGATTCCTTGGAGAAATGCTGAAGTCTGAGGATGAAGATGGGGGTTTTCTTTGTGACAACAGAGATGAGTATCATGAACTTTCATTCTTTCCTTCCTCCCCTCAGAGTTGGGAAGGGCAGTGGAAGAGGCTGAAGCAGGAGCAAGAGATCCCCTTCATCCTTAGCCTCAGATCACATGCTGATGAGCTTTTGTCAAGACAAATGAGGACTCCAGGAATGGATGCTTAGAGGAAAAGGAGGCCCACTGAGGAAAGCCAATGGACCAAATGCAAGTGCCTACTAAGGGTCCCATGTGCGCCCAGAGTTGTTTAAAATTGATTAATGAGCTTAGATTAGTGTCCATGCTATTTAATGTCACATTATTGCCTCCAAATAAACAGCCTAGTGTGCCAGGGAACAGTTCACTGGGTAGACTGTGACAAGAGGTCAGGCTCTTGAAAAAAACAGGAGAGCCCCACTCAAGGTGATACAAATTGAGCTGCTTTTAGCAGGTCTGAGACTGGAGGCCAAATTGTGCCCAGGGTTCACCTCCCAAGTAGCCAAAGGACTAACACATAACTTGCTCACTCTGGTGTGAAAAAGACAGAGACCATGGCACACATGCTCAGGCTACTATGCACGGTCTAGAGAAGGAAAGGGTTGTGAGCAATCAACAGGGATACTGCAGCCGAGTCTTGGTTCAGAGTGGGAAAGAAGGCCAGGGCAAGGCCTCCCACAGTCGGTACATCAGGGGGACAGTTCACATCTGTGCCGCTGAGGTCAGGGGTCAGCATTATCTTGGAGTTTATGGGGGTGCTGGCTACCTCAGGGAGAAGGGCTTCATGTTTGACAAAAAGCCAAGTTCAAAACATCACTGCCAAGCTGCCTAGAAGCAAGCATGAAGCCTCTGGTTTCTGAACACCTTGCATAATTAGGTACTCAAAATGTAATTCCTGCTCTTCCTCTATTTGGATGCAGCTATGACAGTGTTGTCTCCTTCAGTGCATGGCACACACTGTTTAGTGGCTGTTGTCTCAGTAAGGGACTCCTATGAAGGGCTAGTGGTCACACAAGGCCAGGTAAAGGATGGGTGGGCCAATAGCACTTCCTAGGATCCATAGCATGGAGTGGGAAGAATTAGGATAGTGCCACACCTTGGAGCACCAGGGCTGCCACACCCTAGGGAAGCAGGGCTGCCACATCCTAGAGCATCAGGACTCACCTCTTTCCCCAGTATACAAGGGGTCTCTTTACTCTTGCCTTCTGTACTTCTAGTCCAGCTGACCCTGATTCCTCACAAGGCCAGCACAGGGACCCTTTGAAATCTGATGTCTAACACAATAGTTTCCTGCTGAAAGACTACACTTCAAAGCTCCCCTTGTGGACTACAAAGAAGTCATTTCTACCCCTATAAGGGGCATATATCCCAGCTCCTTCTGTAGGCATTTTGGTCACTTGAACATGTGGGTAACAAAATGCTCCTTGATATAACCATGGTCCCACCTAAGGTCAGACCAAGCCTCCTACCATCTCTCTACAGCTGCCCCTTTGTCTGTCATTAATTTATGTATTTACTTTACAGCCCAATCACAGCTTCTCCTCCCTCCTCTCTTGTCCTCTCCTCCCATCTCTCCCTCCTTTTCACCCCAGAGAAGGGGAAGTCTCCCATGGATATCAACTGACCTTAGCATAAGCAGTTACAGTAGGACTAGGTGCATCTTCTCCTATTGAGACTAGACAATTAGGGGCAGCCCATTTAGGGGAAATGGATCAAAAGGCAGGCAACAGAATCAAATACGACCCCTACTCCTGCTGTTAGGGCCCCACATGAAGACCAAGCTGCACACATGTTACATGTGAGTAGGGGGTTTAGGTCCATCCCACGCATGCTCTCTGGTTGCTGGTTCAGTCTCAGTGGTGATCCCCCATGGACCCCAGTTCATTGATTCTATATGTTTTCTTGTGGTGTCCTTGACCTCTCTGGCTCCTTCAATCCTTCCTCTCCCTCCTCCACATCTATAGCTGCTTTTAAATAACCTAATACAATATACCAGAAGTCTCTGCTTTCTGTGTCATTGTGCCTGTCCCTTCTATGCTCCCTTCTTCTCTCTTCCCTCATCTCTGTATAGCTTCTTCACATTCAAATGTTAATAACGAAGCTTGGAGGAAGGCCACTGACACTAACAGTCACAAGTACCTATCACACATTTGTTTCTATGGGTCAGTGTGCTGGCCCAGTGGCACCTGATTGCTGCCCCACCTGCTGCATTGAGCTGCCCTCAGATTTAACAGGTGAGACATGTGTATTCTTAGATCTTCTGAGCACCTATGAATACTCAGTACAATGAGAGCTCTAGCAATATTGACACATGTATGACAATAGCTTTAATAATATTGCTAATGACAGTAATCACTGAAGAGCCTTCAGCCAGTATATCAGAGGGAAGAGACAGAGGAAACCCCCTTCCCACAATGCCTAGGGCCTTGTGGTGGTTTGAATACGCTTGGCCCACAGGGAATGACACTATTAGGAGGTGTGGCCTTGTTAAAGAAAGCATGTCACTGTTGGGGGGGGCTTTGGGGATATACACACACACACACACACACACACATATATATATATATATATGCACTCAAGTCTGTCTGACTGGAGTCAGTCTCTCCCCTGGCAATAGTCAGATCAAGATGTAGCTCCTTCTATAGCACCATGACTGCCTGCATGCTGCCATGTTGCCTGCTGTGATGATAATGGACTGAACCTCTGAAACTGTAGGCCAGCCCCAATGAAAGGTTGTCCTTTATAAGAGTTGCTTTAGTCACGGGGTCTTTTCACAGCAATGAAAACCCTATGACAGCCCTGCCCCTTACCTTGCCCTCCAAGGGCTCCCTGCTCGCCCATTCACATTCAATGTTTTGGGGCCTTGCTTGTCTTGGTTTTGGGGCAACTTAAACACTAACCATTCAGCAGAAGCTGAGCTCACTGAGTAGCAGCAAGGTAAGGCTTGGAATTTACAGTGGCATTGGGATCTATGGTCACCAGTGACGTGTACGTCCCCTCACTCCAAGTCTGCCATAGATGCTTTCTGGTGGGGTTTGCATCAGACATGCATGAGTAACCCCTTATAACGGGGCTTCCAGTTGTTTCAAGACTGTTTGTGGACACTTCTCCATGTAGAAACATGCTGAAAGTAGCTCAATATAATTGTATGCATGCCACACACACACACATGAGATTGTGTTTAAAGAAAAAAAAAGTCAAGCAAAAAAAATAAAAAACCAACAGATCACAGTGGGAATCCAGAGTGCAGAAAGAGACCCAAAACTTGGATTTTCTGCAAGACCAGTGTGTACTTTTAACTACTAAGCCTCCAGCCCTGTGCTGGGTGTTTTAAAGTGTATGTCATCTACACTAGAATGATTTGTAAGAAAGCCTGAAGTTTTCAATGGGATGCATGAGGTGTGACCACAAACACTCAGGTGTGAATAGCTTTCAGCAAAGAAATCAAGGAATCATCCAAAGGTCCCCGAGGACTTGGAGTTCTCATTTTCTATCCAGTAGCCTCTTAGCCCCTTTTACTTTGAGACCTGGTGGCCACTTCATCTGTTCTCCAGATGAGAATAGATTCTGGGCTGACACTGACAAATTAACCATCAGAGACCCTGGACATGCTGGACATTACTCAGCTCCTGACAGGTGACCTGTCTACCACGAAGCTTCTACTTTTAGCTTGGCAGTGGCTGATAGGAAACCTGGCTCAGGCCACATCACCAGCTCAGGACTGTCTGTCATTATATATATATTTTAGTAGACATCCAATGGTCCAAAACAATAACCCTATAATTTATATAATTTGGAATTAATATTCTTTTCCTCCAACAATAGACATCATTGTAAATGAAGATGATGGGGGATATAACAGCTTAGTAACTCATAGAAAATAAAGGAATTAGCAGAGCAGGGAAAATATTTGAGCCATAAATTCCCATAAGGTCCAAAAACTAAACATGAATACTGTTATAATGAAAAACCCATGTTTCTTTAGAATGGAATTTTCAGGATACTGGAAGCAAGATAGCAACAAAGAATAGATGAGTTATCCTGGAAAGAGTACCTACTTGCTTTTTCCTTTAAATGCTACTTAGAATTTACCTATTATAAGATGCAGTTTTAAAGCATGACTTTCAGGTGTTGCAATGTAACAGAGGTACCTGCAAGATGGAAGTGCAGGGTGCTGGGCTTTACTGGCAAAGGATTTGACGGTTCAATTTCTAATATTGAACACTAAGGATGCCTCCCCTTGCTGGGTCAGAAAATGGAACCCATGGGTCACAGGATGAGATGGGCTAGCACAGCTCCTCTGACTCTCCTAACACAAGAAAAGCCTGGGACAGCTACACTAGGGCACTTGCAAGAGTCAGACGCTGGGTTGGAGGGGTGGCTCTAGGGCAAATCACTTGCTGTGCAAGTGTGAGGACCCGAGTTCAAGTCCCTAGAACCCATTTAAATCCAGGCACAGTAGCAGGCACCTGTAATTCCCATGCTCCTGTTGAGATGGGAGGTGGAGACAGGAGACACCCCAGTATCTCATGAGTCAGCTAGGCAGACATAAGCAACATCAAGTAACAAAGAAGAGACCTTGCTGTAACCCGACACCCAAAGTTTTTCTCTGATATCTACATGAGTACTATGCCACAATGCATGTATGCAGATAGAAACATGGGCAGAGAAAAGCATCAGCGGTTGCCCAAGTAATGGAATTTAATCCCTAAAGTTCTGTGTAGAAGGATACAAGAAGCATCAGGAACAAAGCATCCTCCTTCCAGTCCTTTAAATTTTCAGAGCACTGCAATCTGCCTCTGTACTTGTATTTTAAATGCAGGCACATAAGACATGATAAATACTCTTGTGCTCTCTGTTATCCTTCTTCATTAATACTGCCCTGGCCCAGATAGCCTTGGCTTGAGCCATTCAGTGCTGAAATACAATTGGACTTCTCATCAGCCAAGGTAACAGTAATGACCCATTTAAAGTCCAACCTTGGTCTCCATCCATCGCCTCCAGGATCTTTGACTTAGATTTCTAACACCCATTCTAATGTAAACCACTTCCCTCCAGAGACTGTATCTCTGAAACAATTCTTGCTAACTTAAACAGCCATGATACAGAAGTGTGTGCCATGGGCCTGGAAACAGAAGATAAGACTCTCCTTGGCACAAACTAAAGGTGAGCTATTGGCCTCCTGCAACTGAGTTTTTCATTAGGAAAAGGGGAAGCTTAAATTGGCAATGCAGGGCTATCTAAGGGGTTGAATTAAAGAGCTCCTCTACCAGCTCTGAAGGTCCATAGATTGAGTAGGGGCTAAATCTATAGAAGCATGAAGTCTATAGAACCCTCCTTGATAGGAGAGCCAGAGTACCTGATGGAAGGGGACACATGGTTATCCACTATTGATGACACCCTTGCTCAGCTCCATTCAGCTGTAGCTGACGAAGGCTACAGTGTGATGTCTTAACAACAATACAGGCTTAAAACCTTGGAGGTGCTGAGCAACAACAATTATCAAAGGCCTTATCTCGAAATGCTCACCCTTGGCTGTGGATAGGGACAGGGATAATACAGAACACCTATGAGGTTCCTTGATTGCTGTGGCTGTTAACCAACCATACACTTTGTTTCCAAATGTGAAGCACTATCCCAGCCACACTTATATTTCCAAACTGAGGCCAGCCCTGGCTTCAGAAACTCCTCATCCCTGAGAGCTAGCCATGGCAATACCCAGACCCAGGAAAACATCCTCTCAGCATCAGCAAGGAATTTCCCAAGACTTTCCCTGGGTGACTCCCAGGGAGATGTGGAGGTTCTTGATTCCTACTCATAGCATTGACAACCATGAGCAATAGGCAGACCAGTCTCAATTCCTTGATGGAAGAAAGAAGTCATCTTAGGCTCTCATAAGAAAATGCCACAGACTAGATGTGTTAAACAAATATACTAAATATTAAATACTACTAAATACTAAAAATTTATTTTCTTTCAGTTTTAAAGACAGTCCAAGTTCTGGCAAGGCTGGTTTCTGGTTGCTTTGTAGATCCGAGTCTGTGTTTAAGTGTTCTTTCCTTCAGTACCTTGCCCTCATTTTATAAAAATCAGCCAAATTGAATTAGAGTCCTATACTAAAGAGCCTCACTTTAACTTAATTACTCTTTTAAAGATCTTACCTCTATGGTTGTATTCTGAGACTCTGGAATTCAACATATGAATTTTGGGGATGGTCCTACCTGAATCCACAACAGAGAAACAAATTGGCAAATGAGAGATTAAACCTTGTAAAGGCTGACTCATTTGTTACCCATAGGTATGACATGAAGGGGACATCCAATTTCAGTATTCAAAGAGTTGAAAGGATCCCAAGACAGATGGTACCCAAGGCAAGAAAATACTCACAGGGTAAGATGGAGGGAAGTGAAGATCTGCTGGGTGAGCAAAGAAAGTGAGACTCAGGGAGACACGTGTTGAATGCTATCTCTCTCATACAAAAAATCTAGATTTTTACAAATGCATATGGCAAAAGTAGAAGGAGGGCAACATTGGGGGAAGAATGGGGCTTAAAGACGGGGAAGGGGTTTAGAAACAACAGAGAGGGAAGAGGAAAAATCCAAAATACCACGTTACTTCTCATGTGAAGATTATATATTTAGCTATGTATATACATATAAAGGAAATTGCTTTGGAGGAAAGCGATCAGCAGGAGAAAAGGGTAAGAGGAAGCATAGAACATATGTGTGTGTGTGTGTATGTGTGTGTGTGTGTATGTGTGTGTGTGTGTTTCTGTGTGTCTGTATGTCTGTGTATGAATATGCACATCATACATGAATATGTCATAAAACACCTATCATGTTGGGTACCAACTAGCACAATTATGTTTTATAAAAATGACAGAGAGCATGGCAAACTGTTCTTGATATCCAAGGGAACAGAGATGGTGCAGGAACAGCAGTGTGTAGATTTCTCTGCAGCCTGGTTTGTAACAAGGCAAGTTACTGCCACCAATTCTACCAGAACACAGATAAGGTGAGTCTAGCCTTCTCCCAGGTTCCCACTCCAGTGGAGGAAGCCTCCCACTGTCTCCCTAGTGCTGGTACAGCACAACTACCTTGTGGTGGTTTGTATATGCTTGGCCCATGGGAAGTGTTATTAGTAAGAGATGTGGCCTTGATGGAGGAAGTGTGTCACTGTAGAGGCAGACTTTAAGGGCTCTCAGTGCTCAAGTTCCACCCAGTGCAGAAGAGTCAATCCTCTCCTGGTTCCCTTTGGATCAAGATGTAGGACTCTCAGTGCCTTCTCCAGCACCATGTCTGCCAGACGCTGCCATGCTTCCCACCATGATGATAATAGACTGAACTTCTGTAACTATAAGCCAGCCCCAATTATATGTTGTCCTTTATAACATGCCTTGGTCATGGTGTCTCTTCACAGCAATGGAAATCCTAAGACATACCCTAGTGACTTTCCTTATCAGCCCTTTAGCTAGGTTCCTGAGGCATTTACATCTGCTAGTTCCCTAGTGGAGAAGATGAAAGTGCACTTTAGGAAACTCTCTGAAGGTTAGATGTAGCTGAAGGTCCTTAGAGCTAGCCCATGTGTTTGAATAAAGCTGACATGAAAGGAAAAAAATGCCATGGAGACTCAACTGTTGCTCCAGTATACTCATGGAAGAGGCTGGATATGAGCTGAGACTCTGCTCCAGTCTGGATTTCATCGTGTAGAGCTATGTGTCTGCAATTGCTCTATATCACTGCATCTCTAAAGATGTGGATTAATCCACCATGACGTTTAAAATAGCAGCACGTGGCATCTTTGCCCATATGGGATACACAGATTTCTAAATGCGAAGCAGTGCTCAGAGCTGCTGAGGCTGACCCTCTTAGGAGTTGTTCTCTTGCCATGAAATGAGAGGGAAGAAAAGAGACTAGATCAGAGATATACACAAATAACATTTCCAGTTCAGAATGAAGAGAGACAAGAGATAGCAACCCTTTAGTGATTAGAAAACAGAGATGTCTACACTGTGTGGCAAGGGATGGCAGGATAACTGAAGAAGAATACCAAGTCTTCTGTATTAGCCTAACCTAAGCCATGGGTATTCAAATGCCAGAAAGGATGACTCTGAGATTGTGCATCCTGCTCTCAAGACCTATCTGTGCTGCTACCAGGAACTCTTCAGTCTACATGGGAGTTTTGGCCCTGACTTCCTCTAATGCGTGTCTCTGCTGCAGCCTAGCCTGAAATAGAGGGGTAAGAAAGAGGGAACTGGCCTGTGCATATCATTTGTCATACTAGTCCTGAGTCTCCATTGGTACCTTTTTTACATCCAAAGAATCCTTTAATACCTAGAAGCTACATTTCAAAAGATCCCCTAGTAAGCCTCCTGACTCCATGTTGTGATATACACAGACAAGACTTGCTTCTTGAGACTGTTTGGGTTTCTATTCTGACCTTGGAATTTTTGATATATTATATTCCAAATATAAAATGTTCTTCATAATTGAGGAAAGGCCCATGACTCTCATCAGCAGACATACCAAGAGTGTAACTTCTCTTCTCCTAGGCCAGCATCATCTGTCTTAATTGGTGATTGCTACCACAACATGACACATCATACATCCTGCCAAGGCTGCATTCATACTGACTCTGCCATCTACATCTTACTAGACAGTTCTGCACAAATGGACCCATTGTGATTCCCACCTTGAAGGAGAAAGAGCTTCAGTCAGAAGACTGCCCACAATTTATACACAGGAATGTTTGAGTTTTTATGTAGATAATGTCTCTCAAAAATGAATGTACCTATAAGATCTTTTGTGTTGTCCTCTTAATTATTAAACACTAATACATGTTCCTACAAAATGAAGAGAAGAGCAAAAAGTAATGTTTTGTACTTTGAGGCGGGTGGTTCTCAAACTCCTAATGCTCCATGATGTGAGCCTTTAACACAACCCCTCAAGTTATGATGGGCCCTAGCCATAAAATTACTTTCATTGCTACTTTATAACTGTAGTTCTGCTGCCGTTATGAATCATAATATAAATGTCTGTGTCTCCTGATGGTCTTAGGTGACCCTTGTGAAAGGGCCGTTAGAGCCCCAAAGGAGCTGCAACCCACAGGTTGAGAGTCACTGCTCTAACCTCTTTCCCCTGACCTCTAATATACATTCCTGGTTAAAGGAACTTAGGAAGTATTAATACATGTCTACTTTGGAGGTCCATGCATGGAATCAATACTTTACATTCTCAGGATATGGATAGACAGAGTCAAATACTTTACCAGAATATAACATGAATGGCTTCTACCCACAATTCCTGATACAACCCTCCTTCTCTAAAACCTTAGTGTCTATATTTCTAGAAGTATTCTGGTTTCACAAAATTCTACTGGAATTACCCATTTAGCTCTATTTACAGTCTTTACTGGCTTGGGCTTCACTGGCTTATGCTGACAAACTCTTCCACATTCCATCCACAAGCCCGTTCCAAAGGTCTCTGAACCTCATGGTCAGGTTTATCATAATAATGACTCAAGATAGTTATTTCTCAAGATACGTTTTCTATATTTGTTGTGTTGTTGTTGTTGATGATGATGCTATGATAAAATATCTGGATAAAGCAATTGAAATTAGGGAACTAGGCTACTGTGTAATAAGAAAGTAGGACAGACATGGCAGACACATAGGCAGAAGTATGCAGCTAGGAGCCTTTACATTTTCTTTTTTCTTTTTTTATTTTTTTAATTTACATTCCAAATCACTTCCCCTTTCCCGTTTCCTCCCTCCCCGAAAGTCCCATAAGCCCCCTTCCCTCCCTCTTTTCTCCATTCAACCCCCTCTCGTTACTCTGTCCTGGCGTTCCCCTACATCCAGTCTTTCCAGGACCAGGGGTCTCTCCTTCCATCTTTTTAGAAATCTATTGATATGCGGATTGTGTCTAGGGTATTCCGAGATTCTGGGTCAATATCCCCTTATCAGTGACTGCATACCATGTGTGTTCTTTTGTGATTGGGTTACCTCACTAAGGATATTTTCAAGATCTGACCATTTGCCTAGGAATTTCGTGAATTCATTGTTTTTAATTGCAGAGTAGTATTCCATTGTGTAGATATACCACATCTTCTGAATCCATTCCTCTGTTGAGGGACATCTGGGTTCTTTCCGGCTTCTGGCTATTATAAATAAGGCTGCTATGAACATAGTGGAGCATGTGTCCTTATTGCATGCAGGTAAAGTCTCTGGGTATATGCCCAGGAGTGGTATAGCCGGATCCTCTGGGAGTGTCATGCCCAGTTTTCTGAGGAACCGCCAGACTGCTTTCCAGAGTGGTTGTACCAGCCTGCAATTCCACCAGCAGTGGAGAAGTGTTCCTCTTTCTCCACATCCTTGCCAACAACTGCTGTCTCCTGTGTTTTTGATCTTAGCCATCCTGACTGGTGTGAGATGGAATCTCAGGGTTGTTTTGATTTGCATTTCCCTAATGACTAAGGATGATGAGCATCTCTTTAGGTGCTTCTCAGCCATTAGATATTCTTCAGGTGAGAACTCTTTGTTTAGCTCTGTACCCCATTTTTTAATAGGGTTACTTGCCTCTCTGGAGTTTAACTTCTTGAGTTCTTTGTATATATTGGATATTAGCCCTCTGTCGGATGTAAGGTTGGTAAAGATCATTTCCCAGTTAGTTGGTTGCCGCTTTGTCTTTTTGACAGTGTCTTTTGCCTTGCAAAAACTTTGTAATTTAATGAGGTCCCATTTGTCTATTCTTGATCTTAGAGTATAAGCTATTGGAGTTCTGTTCAGGAAATTCTCCCCTGTGCCCATATGTTCACGGTTCTTCCCTAGTTTCCCTTCTATTAGTTTCAGTGTGTCTGGTTTTATGTGGAGATCTTTGATCCACTTAGAATTGAGCTTAGTGCATGGAGATAAGGATGGGTCAATTTGCATTCTTCTGCATGTTGACCTCCAGCTGAGCCAGCACCATTTGTTGAAAAGGCTATCTCTTTTCCACTGGATGGTTTTAGCTCCTTTGTCAAAGATCAAGTGACCATAGGAGTGTGGATTCATTTCTGGGTCTTCAATTCTGTTCCATTGATCTACATGTCTGTTACTGTACCAATACCATGCAGTTTTTAACACTATTGCTCTGTAGTACAGCTTGAGGTCCGGGATACTGATTCCCCCAGAGGTTCTTTTACTCTTGAGAATAGTTTTAGCTATTCTGGGTTTTCTGTTATTCCAGATGAATTTTTGAATTGCTCTTTCTAACTCCATGAAGAATTGAGTTGGGATTTTGATGGGGATTGCATTGAATCTGTGTATTACTTTTGGTAAGATGGTCATTGCCTTTACATTTTCATGTACCAGGAAATAGAGAGTCTCAGTCAGAAGCAGAGCCAGTCTACAACCTCCTATCCCTAGCTCTTCAGCTATGTGACTTCCCACTAGCATCCATATCTAGTGGTTCAATAATCTCTCCCAAAGGCTCTGATAACTGGGAAGCAAGTGTTCAAACACATAAGTCTGTGCAGGTCATTTCACATTCAAATGGTTCCACCTCCTAAACACATTGTACTGTACTTTCTGGCTATGCAGAATGCCTTCTTTTGCATTGTGAATCATGACTTCCTTCCTCACTCATTGACAGTGTATTTGGATATGGAGGCTTGCAGGATTAAATGTGGAAATGCTTCATCTCCAGCATGTGTGAATTGTTGGTACTTATCAAAACTCTGGTGCAGAACTTGTTTTACATATTTAGAATGCTTTCTGCTGTAATACTATGTGATGGAGGGAAAAGATTGGAAGTGTTTATGTAAAAATAAGAGTAGTTTTCATTTCTGATGGATTGTCACATGCTGGGAAGAAAATAGCACAATTTGACAAAAAACAGAGACTTTTAACTTTTCTGCACATATGAAATGTGCATGTAAACTTCTAGGACACAGCTATCTAAATACTCAGGCAGAGCCAAAGAGGAGTAGAAATGGTGGCAGACAGTGCACAGGACAGAAAAGCAGTGTCCCCAAGGGTTCTGAACTCTTCTGGGTTCACATGGCTTGCCTACTCTATTAAGTAATTCATAGCAAGTCACTTAACCTCAATTTTCTCATCTGGAAACTAAGAACAATAGTTCCTACATTACTGAGTAGTATGTAGGATAACGGTTGCATTAAATTACATGCCTGGCACACAATAAACATTTTGTGTTACATAAAGGAAGAAAATTAGTGGTAGCCATATTTACAAGGAGAGTTGGTAGACACTGTTTTGGACAGAAGTTTTCATTAGCTTGTATTTGTGAAGAAAAACAGAATGTGAGAAAAGACTTCTTTTATGTCCCTGTCAAGGCTAGTGCCACATACAACAGATGGAATCACCTGACCCTTGTGAGAGGCCTGAGTCCCAAACAAGAAGAAAGTGATCATTACTACTTCAAGCCATGCACTGTGTGATTGACAATGACAGTGCTGACGGCCATGTTGACTTCCACACAAAGAGCTCCTTTCTCTAAGTCCAAGGAAGATGAGTGAGCACAGGTCACACGTGCAGTGGGAACACAGCCACCGAAGGAAGGGACATCAGTCTTTAACACCTGCAGCTCTGGCCTCCTGTTACTCTCTATTCATGGTGTTTCATGAAGTACAACTGAAGTAATGTTTCCCAGATATAGGCGGGAGAAGCACCACTTGGCTCCGCCATGGACATCCACAGGCATGAGTCAAGTCACCAGGGACTTCACTGTCACCCTTCTTAGAATTACTCTAACAATCATGACTATTACAAACCTTTACCATGCCACACCACAGGGCCCAGTGCTTAAGGCACACTTCAACCCTCATGATCACTCCCAGAGCTAGGTGCCACCATAATGCCTGTTGCATCACAAGCAAGAGTAGGGTCTGAGCTCTCTGTGAGAATAGTGCACTGAGTCACAGGGAGGGAATATCACACACACTCCCAGGACAAGAGCAAGCCCCAGGGCTAAGCACTGTGACCATCACTACCAAGAAAGCCAGGGGCACATCCAAAGGACTTCCTGCCTCTTTCCACTGCTTCTTAAATTTTAGCAAAGCAGTCCCTCTTTCAGGGGCACAAGGGCCAACTCGGTAACAGATTGAACTAAACCAGGGACAGGATTCTTAATCTGCTTTCCCACCCATCGCCACAGCCGAAACACCCACGGCTGCCATTTCCAGGACATTAAAGGAATCTCCATTTCTCTCCTCCAATTCAAAAGAGCCCAGATGGCAAGTGCCCAAGAATGCAGTTATCAAGGAATAACTTTGAATTTTAAAGTCATTTATTAAGAAGTAAAATAAATCAACTACTCTCTATAGTTAATGTCATGTTTCATGAATGCTAGGGTCAAGGCAGGAGAATGTCTGAAAACACTGTCAATCATCGTTCTGGTGCGGCCATGATTCTTCCCCGCCCTGACCTCCTCTTACAGGTTCTCTAGCCTAGGCCTGGCTTCTGTCCAGCAGCAAGACTACATTTGATTTCTGTATTTCCAAAAGAGGGAAGTTCCAAAGAGCAGTACCACCGTACTAGGCACACACTTAAAACTGCTAGCTTCCTAAACAGTTAAAGAAAAGTAAAACACACACAGATGGCACAAAGGACCAACAAACAGGCAAAACCACCAGAGGACTCCTCACAGGAGGATTCTCTTTAATCCAGCGATATCTGTGGAAAGCACCAGTCATTCTGGGTCCTTGGATACATCCCCAAAGAGATGAAGGGACAGCTCAATATCCCAAGTTCAAGGAATGATACACATGTAAAAGAACCTGAATATAAGACAATGCATATGAAGGAGAGAGAAGGGCCCAGAACTCTTGGGTCACGTAAGATGAGGGGCCAGAGGATGACTCTAGGAAGAAGGCACGGGCCATAGGTAAAGAAGTAACTCTGAAACTAGGCTTGTAGTAAAGGATAGTTCTGTCCAGAGTCAAAGAGAAAGGAGAAAATCAACCCAGACAGATGAGAACCTGAAGCTATTTAGGAAGATTGGAGTCCTGGAATCTAAGACACGGTGGAAAAGGTATCCTGTTAAAAAGGGCAGTGGTCTAGATTCATGTTTCACAAGCGTTTATACTTTAGCCTTCCGACAGTGATGACAGAAATCTCCATCTGTGCTTGGATTTGGGCAGGGTAATGTAGAAGCATGTGCCTTCTTCAGGTATCTGTAGTTTAGATTGGAATGTAGACTCAAAACAGCATCATACCCACTGACTAGCCTTCATGGTACTGGAAGGGACTCTGCAACTACCTGAGAAAAAATAGCGATCATCAATATCAGCTACAAACCCTTTGACCTCAACAGCAACCTGCCTACAAGATATGCTGGTGCAATTGTGCACAAATGGTATGGGAGTAAGCAACTGCTTTTTGGATTAGATTTAAGGGCAACTCCATGAAATGGTAGCAATGCCTAACATTGCTAAAGTAGCCAGAACTTAGAACTAGGTAGGCCATGGGCCTAGGAGAAAACCTAATACTATTACTTTTGCTAAAAAAAAAAAACATAGCAATAAATGTACTCCTAATGACATAATATTATACCTGTAGATCAGTGCCTCATTTGGCCCATATCAGAGAAGCTTCCTTTTGCAGTAGATGGGAATCAACACAGAGACCTACAACTTGACAAAGTACACAGACCGAGAGACTTTGGAGCACTTATTCTTAGCGGGATGTCTTCATCACTCTGTTCCCCCACCCCCACCCCTGAGGTGCAGGGATCTGCAGGGGAGGGGAGATGTAAAGATAGAACCAAAGGTGATGGATGACTCATAGGAAATGGTGTCTTCCACGTACCACAGGACTAGTGCACGTATGAACTCACAGAGACTTTGGAAGCACACACAAGACCTACACATGTTCAAGCTACACAGGATTTCAGCACTGAGAAGAGGAAGTAGATACCTGTGCCCCACCTAGCCGATAAATTATCTGTAATTGATTCCCATTAGTGAGGGAAAAAAAAATCAGTTTTCTTCCATGTCATTGGGTATATCAACACTCTAGGGCAGACCCTGTGTTCAAGAGTAGTTGACCAGCACAAAATATACTCAACAGAATTTTTGTAAACCTTTTGTTTCATTTTGATACTTTGGATGTTTTTTTGTGGTTGTTTGGTTGGTTTTTTGTTTTGTTTTAGTTTTGGTTTTGAGGGTGATCTTACTGTTTTCTATCTATTTTGATTTTTGGTTTTGTGGTTTCTTTTTTCAATTCTTCCTATTTTGTTTTTATTTGTTTGTTTCTTGTTTTTTCTTCTGTTTTGGAAGAAGAATCAAAGAGAACATCAAGTTGGGTCAGTATGAAGGCGGGAGGATGTGGGAATACCTGAGGAAGGGGAAAACATGATCAAAATATATTGTATAAAAAGGTTAATTATAAAATAAAGTTACTATTGGGAAAGGATAAAAGGAATAACTCTAGAACAAACAAACAATGCCAGCTGTCTGTGCTAGACACTATGTTGAATGTTACAACTCCACCTACTCCAATGCAACAAATGACTTCAGCCTTGCAGACCGGGAAACAGAGGCCCTGAGAGTTTCCCAAGTCCCCCAAACTACTGCTCATGAACAGTACTAACAGTCAAGTCCCACCATCATCCAAAACCTCCTGGATGATTTTGGAAAGAATCCTACCATAGCACAGGGCAGTGACTGGAGTGGACATACCCCAGTGATATAGGAATGGTATCACAGAAGGCTTAGACAAGGACATAAACTCATTTTCTACCTGTCACAACTGGTGGCTAGAGTTATCTCACCAAGTTTTAGCTCATGTAATATCCTTGAACCCGTTACTAGAAAGAAGAGATGGAAGGATTTCCCTGGAAGAGGGTAGTCCCCTTTGCAGCCTATAATCCAAGGACTTGCTGTCACAGAGACACTAGGAGGAATCATGCTCATGTACTGACCATGCTGTATGGACAGCAAGAAGCAGTAGGGGCCATGTGCCTCCAAGGGAAGCTGACATGTATGCATGCATCCATCCTCCTATCCACTCATGTACAATCTCTAAGCCAAATTCAAGCCTGTAGTGCTAAGAAATACAAAGGGCTCTGTGATACTCTTCTCCCATTAATATCACTTCCAAATAATACAAACATGTAAGTGTATGTGTACACACATGTTACCCTGTGTTCATGTGCCTGCATGTAAAGTCAGAAGTGTGAAGGAGTTATCCTTTAAACTTGAACCCCTCTACTTGAAACATGGGTTTTGTCAGAGGTAGTTCCTGGGGCCTTCCTAAGGACTATAGTGACCAGGCAGTTACCAGACTGGGAAGAGGGATGACTTGATTGTTTTTCTTTAGAGGCAAAGCTTTGCTTTAGTCTGAAGTCTCTGATATTGACCCAGAATTTGATTCTATAGTCCTCCTCACTCACATACTCTAGAGGAGTCAGTAGACAGGCCCGAAAGCAGGAGCCAAGCCTCCATAGGCTTCAGCTCAGAATCCCAAGGAGAAACAAACCATTAGAGTTGGAATTTATTCCTAACATTATCAGGTCAGTCCCTGGTGCTTAGCACACACCCCCCCCCACTTCCCTCTGCATTGCCCCTACCCACATATTCAAAGACAAAAAGCAAAGAACTTTAAACAGCTTTTTAAAGGGTTTGTGAAGGCTTCTTGCACATCAAATGGCTCTTCATAAACAACATTTTAATGATTTCTGTGTAAACAAATCAGAAACATATGGATTAAATTTTCTTCAAAATATACACATGTAATTAAGGGGGAAAGTGCTTGGCAAAATGCATTTTGCATTTTATCAAACTCAACATTTGAAAAATAGGTTGAGACAGATGACAGATGCAAAACCAGAGAGCCTGCCTGCCTGCCCTACAACACACACACACACACACACACACACACACACACACACACATACACACACACACATCTCCTTAGCAGGAGCCCAGAGTCTGCCTCGTTAGACCTCGGCTCTGTCTCTGAGCTGTCTAGAAGAACCTCCTGTACTGTAGCAGACAAACCACTCCATCATGGTGATGGCTCTTCCGGAAGCTACTTCCATTTTGCAGGTCCCCTAAGCGCAGCACAGACTGGCAGTTCATTCTTGGTCTGATTGGTCCTCATCTGGAAAGTCTAGTAGATGCATATCCTAAGATACATCTTGTGATTCACACATCCCCATATAACCTCTGCTAGGGTAGCACCCCTCTGCCATCCCCCTCCATGAGTAAGCAATGAGAGGAAACAGCAAAATTAGGTACTTGCTGGGCCTTCTCCTCCTCCATGCATGGGTTAAGTGTAAGCCTGTTTTCAGTTGCCCTCTTCCCTCATGTATTCCTGGCAGCAAGAATTTGTCAGTGTACCATATCCAGGGTATTGCAGTGGGGTTCCTACCTCATATGTTCACCATTCTTTTTTTTTCTATATTTTTTTATTTACATTCCCAATGATTTCCCCTTTCCTGGTTCCTCCCTTCCCCAAAGTCCCATAAGCCCTTTTCCCTCCCTCTGTTCCCCATTCAACCCCCTCTCGCTTCTCTGTCCTGGTATTTCCCTACATCCAGTCTTTCCAGGACCGGGGTCTCTCCTTCCATCTTCTTGGAAATCTATTGATATGTGAATTGTGTCTTGGGTATTCTGAGTTTCTGGGTTACTATCCCCTTATCAGTGATTGCATACCATGTGTGTTCTTTTGTGATTGGGTTACCTCACTAAAGATGATATTTTCCAGTTCTGACCATTTGCCTAAGAATTTCGTGAATTCATTGTTTTAATTGCAGAGTAGTATTCCATTGTGTAAATATACCACCTTCTGAATCCATTCCTCTGTTGAGGGACATCTGGGTTCTTGCCAGATTCTGGCTATTATAAATAAGGCTGCTATGAACATAGTGGAGCATATGTCCTTATTGCATGCCGAGGAAGCCTCTGGGTATATGTCCAGGAGTGGTATAACAGGATCTTGTGCATTGGGACTCCAGGCCCTAGGCTCCCCACCATAGCCCTCTAGGCCCAAGTCATGCACACGCCTCTTCCCTGTATGCCCTCCAAGCAGAATGCAGATTCTTCTTCCTTTTCAGTCTTCTTCAGAGTGAGCATAGCCCAGGATATGCTTCTCAACTCTTCTTGGCCAAGTTGTCAACTATATAATGCCTAGCCTCATGGCTTCCATGAGTTTCTGATGGCTCCGCCATCCTCCCATGGCCTGACTAGACTTCTGAGACTCCATAAATCTATTTCTTGGACTATACCAGAAGCTTTTGTAGCCCAGACTCCCTTGCTCAAGTCCTTAATCCTCTTGAGTAAAATCTTACTTGGTTTTAGGGTTTAGTGCTTCTGTGCTCCTAAAAGACCTACTGTTATTCACAATTGTGTTGAAGTATTCACTATGAATTTTGAGGGACACATACATTTAAGCCATATTCATACTATAATGCCATCATATGCCAGGCATCCTTGTCTATGCTTAACTTTTAACAAAGCTTCATCAGCATCAGGCATGCCATTACTTATCCAATATCACTCATGGTTGGAGAAACTGAGGCACACACTTGTATGTAGTCACGGGTATGGTGGTGGGATAAGCTATGAGACACAAGATGCTAAACCGGCAGATTCTCAAGGCCCCCAGCAACTCCTACTCCAATCAGTCTTGCTCTAAGCTGCCTCCTCTCTTTAGTAGAAAGTGTGCGAGCCACCCAATATTTTTTCAGCTCCTTTTCCATTTGAAACAGCTGGAGTGTATCTCTATTGCTTGCAAATCCCATGGAACAATGTAGCGCTGGCTGACTAGGCAAGCAGAGCTCAGCAACTAACCTGAGAGGAGGCTCAAGACAAAAGGACACTAGACTGACTCTGTGGGCTTTCTGTCCTCAGAGAAGCCCGAGGACAGACAGAATGAATGAACAGAAGCAACACATGCTTAGGACAAAGCCAGGCATCGCAAGGCACATACACTACCTAGAGCAAAGCATGGATGCTACCAACGTCTAGAGGAGCAAAGGAGGCTGCCTTCAAGCTGCCTCTAAAGGGAAGGCATTTGGAGAAGCAGGGATTGGGAAGGCAAGGGTAATAGGAATTACATATTATCACCTGGGTGGGCAGATGAGCAAAATGGAAATGATGGAGTCAATTTGGAGAACAGGGCATTTTCTTTCACATATACATACATATACATGGACCTTATATGAATACCCCCCTCATATAATGCTTAGTAGTACAGATATGTATACATCTATATGTGGCATGTGCATATAAATCTCACATGCTTTCAGATTCTTAAGGCATGCCCTACTAGTGACCCCCAAGTCACATGTTCTCCAAGATGCCTACGAATGTAGCTCATACAAAATCAGAAACGTATTGAAACATTGTGAAATTAATTTGTGATTGCCTTTATAAGTCAATTGTGGATTTCTTGGGTGTGGGTTTTGTAAATTACCTTGAGTTGCAATGTCAGAGGTTGGATCTGCCTCAAAGGTATGCGACCAAGAGTGTAGGTTTGTCCAGTCCTCTGCCAGATCCCTGGTGGTCTCCCAAACGTGCCTGCCCTGTGCTTCATTTCTGGAAGTGTCACTTACAGCTCTAAAGGCCTCAGCCTACTCTTTCTAATCTCCAAGAGTCAGACTCAAAGCCCCTAACCATCTGCTAACAATATTTTATAAAGACTGCTGTATCAGAAGCCTAAGGATTCTCAAAGGGTTGTCTAAAGAGGCGAGAAAAACCAGTTCTTAGGAGCCCCTGTGGGACTCGCACATCTGCCTTGGCTTGTGAAGCTGCAGTGTCTTCTGTAGTTGAGACAATGGAAACAAAGAGCAGCAACCACAGGGGGAAGCACTGGACCAGTTACAGTAGAGGCAGAAAGCACATGGGAGAGCTTTGGGGGTTATCTGCTGCTCTGATCTACAGCTAGAAATTCCACCCAACAACTAAGAACACGGAAGCAACTAAGAAGGATCAAACACTGCTGTGTGCTCCTGGGGTCCAAACTGCCAGAGGATAAGAACCCTGGGCTAGTTTCCTTTTCTGAGAGCAAGATTTCCACCCCAGGGACACCAGAGCCAGTGACCACGCCCAGAGCATGTGTTTTGTGTACATGTCATCAGAAACTAGATCTATGCTGGAGACTTCTAAACATGATATATATTTCTGCAGCTTGAAAAGAGACTTTGAGAGGCTGGTTTGAATTAGAGTAGAGTCAAGAATTTTCTTAATGTACTCCCCTCTCTCTCCTATGGGCAGTTCCTCCCTGACTGGCTGAGACAAGATATAGCCCCTGGCTGACCCTGGTTCACTTCCCACAGCCTGGCAGGGTGACAGTTGAACCTGGATAGGAAATGACAGGCAGATCCCATGAGGACTGCCAAGGATGACTTAAATCTAATTATTAAACTCCTATAGCTCAGACTCTCAGACTTAGGATTCTGCCTAGCAATCTTCATGATGCTGTTGTAAAGCCTATGTGACTGATGACAATGTGAGTTCTTTACACATTGCCACCATCGAAAGGTACAATTTTGCCTTTTAATCCCAAGCTGCAATTAAATCTCTATCATGGTGCTAACAGTTCAAGCAACCTTGAAGTCAAAGTCACTGACATGTTTTAAAAGATCTTTTCTGGATTGTTTCATGTCTGAAATGACTATAAAATCATCTTCATATTTCATCTTCTTTTCTGAACATATTTAATGCTAGAAATGGCTTTTTCCACCAGCTACACTGCACAAAAAGGCAGTTTCACTTAAGTCTTCAGCAGCTATTACCACCATCCCAGAGGACTAACCTCAACTGGGCAATGCTGAATGCCAAGGCGAGGCTCCCTTTGTGCCCTTGCAAGCCCAGACAGAGCCAGCCATAACTCTTCTGAGATACTTTAGACTGTTATCAGTTTCCAAAAGGGATTAAGAAAGAATATCTTTTCATTCCCTAACAATATGAGCAAGGGAAGTGTGCTCCCCTGACTTTACTGTCTTCTGGCTTTGCAGAGATGTTTGCTATCTTGTTAATACAGTCTTCCTGTTATCCCATTACCCCATCAGTTCCATGCCAGACTGCAAATTCTTGGACAGTTCACCCTGGGATCTCTAGTAACAGGGTTAAATAGTTAATGAAATGAGAGCTACCTGCCCTGACTCTGAAGACTGAATATAAGGCAGACCAGGAAAGGGCACCATTGAGTGTTCAGCCATAACGTCAGGGACAAAAACAGTGTCCTTGAGGTACCGAATTGGGAGCTTATGGTTGACCAAGTCCCTTACTAGTGATTTAGAGTAATTCAGCAACTCATTTGATAATGTATGAAATTTCCCAAATTGGATCTGCCTGCCTTGCAGTCTTTGTTGCAACTGCTTAGCTATTTCTGTAAGTTTTGAGCATGACTCTCATATGCATAGAGCGACACATACGCACAGCATTGTATCCCATTGTGTATGTAGCCCAGGCTGGTCTTAAACTGGAAAATATATTCCTGCTTCTTCTCTTTCCAAAGTGCTAGAATTTCAAGGGTGTGCCACCACAGGCAGCTTGGACACAATTAGTACTCCCACCACAGAGGGGAGAACTGTTCTCCCCAAAGAAAGGGTGGTACATTTGGGATCACCACTCAAAGCAGGTGGAACAGGAAGATTAGCCAATATACTCAGATGACAATCCTTGGCCACTGAATTACCAATTCAAATGGGCTCATGGGAAGGCTGGGCAAATAACTTCAATGTTCATGTGAAGAATGGATATGAGGGAGTCAAGCTGGGACACATAGAACCTTGTTATGCCCACACTTCTCTATGCTGTAAGGAGAGAGGTCAGCCTCTAGCTGGTCCCACAGCAACCCCAGAAACTCCCAACCCTTAAATACCATCAGGGAAGGAAAGTGGGAAAAGGAAGGGACAAACTGGGTTAGTAAACATGTTTAATCTGGCGAGGTGATTTTGCACATAAATGTATCAAAGGAATACAACCATGCTCCCAATTTACAGAAATAGCTAAGCAGTTGTAACAGAGACTGCAAGGCAGGCAGAGCCAAAGATGCTTAAAAAACTGTCTGCAGATTTCTGTACTTCACATTAACATGAAGGAGGGAAATAGCATCTGAGAGTCTCCAGGCAGAAGAGGCACATGGTTAGCCTATCCTGCAGATATTTGAGTAGTTGATGTGTTGATGTACTAAGGGTATGCTTCTCAGTCCCTAACCTCTTCACCCTCTAGTAGGAGCAGGAGCAGGGACTCTTACCTTTGTTGTACATGTTCGTTGGCACTTGGACATCACTCAGACTGATGTTCACAGGCAAATTATTAAAATGATCATTGGGGGCTAAGATGAATTCCTTTCCCAATTCCAAAAAGTTCCCGTCTTTGTCCCTCTCGTTGATCAGCACAGCATTGAAGTATTCATACTGAAAGAGTAATTCAGAACATATTAGAGGCCAGGGTTTTAGGGATTAGGGCTGATACTTCAAGGCAGACCTGGACACACACAGTGTGCTGTCTCTTACTCTTGGGATGCCCATCTGCCCATGGAGCCAGTCTTCAATTCTTTGCTACATTTGCATGAGTGACACAGCATTATAGGAATATTTTTCAGTGTCATTCAACATTCTTGAAGAAAACCTTTACCTTCATACACAGAAAATTGCTTTAAAGCATTTTATTCTTGAAGGTAGAACATGTCCAAATGTAGCTTACACATTTAAGTTGAATGTGGTTTAAAAATCAATAAATAAGAAAATATATGCTATGTCAGATCACTACAGTTGTGGGGGGGGGTGAAGGAAGTACAAGGTTAGAAGCAGAAGAAGAAAAATAGAATTTGCTTTACAGAATTTATTCTTTTGTTTATTTATTTATTATTTTATATGGTATTCTTTACATAGAATGCTTAGGGAAGATTTCACTGATGTGGCAATCTTGTCAAGGGGCAAGATGAGATGAGAATATCAACTGAGAGATCTAGAGGACGCTCTCCATCAGAGAGAGCAGCAAAGAAAAGGACTCTCTGATACAGGGGTATCAGTGCTCCCAACAGAAGGCTTTGTCCTCACTGTCTCATGTCTATACAATCCTGACTTCATTGTGGAAATTATTCTAAGGCCTTGGGGGGGGGGGCTTAACTTGTTAGAATCTCAAATTTCATGAGATAATTGTCTATGAGAATTTGAACTTTGCAAATGAGGAAACTGAGTACATAAAGTATGTGCACCCTGTCAAAAACTATAATGAAACTATAAACAGACTGGGCTTCAAACACTGGTGATCTACCCACCCCCAGAATGTGTGCCGTTAGCTACTGTACAATATGGAAAGACACTCAAGGGGTATGTTTGGTTGCAATTTACAGATCAGGATTGTAAAAGAATTATAATCACAAGGACATTAATGGAAAATAACAGGAGTGCAGTACAGAAGCTGAGAAATGGCTCATCTACAGGAGAATCCATATAAAATGCTAAAATTATAACCCTAAGGGGGAAAAGCTTTTGATGAGACAATACGTAGCTAAAGAAATAATCAGTGTTCTTGAAGTCATGTCAATGGAAATTCCTTTATCTGAAAATCAAGGAGGAAACTGGACTAAACTATTCTAGATCTATGGGCCATTTGCAAATGTGAAGTGTGTGTATGCAGAAGGGAAGAAAATTAATGATGAACACCAAACCACAGACCCAGGAATCTCAAAGAACACAAAGCTCAGTAAATATAAAAGTCTATGCTGGCACTTTCCATATTCAAACTACAGAAAATCAAGCATAATTCTTGAGAGATACTGGCGGGGGCGGGGGAGGGGTGATGTTTCATCTCTACAGAACTAACTGCATTGGCTAACCTTGGTTGTCAAGTCAACTCTGTCTGCAAGCAAGTAAAACCCAAGCAGCTGCACCTGTGAGAGAATTTTCTTAATTGCATCTTTTAAGTCAGGGGTGGGGGGAGAGACTCTCTGTGAATTTGTGCCACACTTTTGGTGACAGCCCACATAAGGGACATAAAATCTGGGGACTTTTGCATTTGGCCTGCTTGCCTTCACTCTTCCTGGCAAGTTCTTCTGTCCTGTTGGTATTAGAACCTGCTTCTTTGGGATTCCAACATACACTGAAGACCAGCTGAGGCGTGCAATGTTGTAGACTGAACAACAATCATATTCTTTTCATTGGGAAAGAGCCATCATTGGATTAGCCAAACCACAGCCTGTAAGCCACTGTATCAAGTTCCCTTTTAAGACATGGATTCATTCTAGTTGTTCTGGTCCTTTAGAGCAGTGGTTCTCAGCCTGTGTGTCATGACTTCTTTGATGAACCTCTAGCTCCAAAAAATATTTACATTACAATTCATAACAGTAGCAAAATTATAATTATAAAGTAGCAGTGAAAATAATTTTAAGGCTGGAGGTATTAAAGATGGAAACTGTATTAAAGGACGGGCAGCATTAGGAAGGTTAAGAACTACTGCAATAATGACTAATACAGGAACCAAGACTATTACATCATACTTCTCTTATAAACCAGGAAAGCAAGAGGCAAGATGAGTATACTGTTTAAAGTATCCAAAGAAACTCAAAGCCATCAAGGTGGAGTTATGTATCCTATCCATATGCACTTATCCTTCACATGTGGGCAAGAAATGGAGGCCAGGTCACCTGGAAGTGGGAGGGGACTTGTCATTAGTACACCTGCCTGGCAAAAAGTCCCAGACTTTTCATAGAAGGAAAAGAAAAGTCTACAGAGCAGAAAGTACAGGTTCCATAAAGAATAAATGAAGATACAAATTGTTCTCTGTAAACCTTAACTGATCTAACATGTAAACGCTTATTCAAAATAATGACTGCAACAAGTTATTGGAGGATAATGCCTGTGGATACGGGGAAGGAATTGCTTCGGCTGTGAGAGAACAGGGGTTTGTGGGGAAGGGGTGGAGAATGCTCTATGCTGTGCTTTGAAGATGTTTCCTACAAAGTTCAGTTATGGTCAGTGTGATGACAATAACACACATCTGTACCAGCAGCCCATCCCCAACCCCCCGCGATGAGATTTGGTACCCAGGTAGAAGTGCTTGGTAGGGGAGTTCACCTCATTTGCTTTTCTGCCTCCTGCCATGTGAAAATAGTGTTTCCCTGTGACAGAGGATATAGCCTCAGCCTAGAAGAAAAGAGTAGGCATCACACAGCACCAAGCATACTAGAACCTTTCATATGGCTGTCTAGCCTCCAAAACATGGGGAAAATACATTTCTGTTTCTACTAATTATCTAGGCTCAGATAGTCTTTTACAGGGGTACAAATACACTAAGCTATTCACTCATGAGGTATTTTCACTTGCAATGGAATAGTATAAGTTTTTTTTAAAAGGAGCCTCAAAGTTCAAATTGAACAGTTTCAGGCATGTATGGGCAGCATTAATTAAGCAGAAAAAGAAAGAAAGAAAGAAAGAAAGAAAGAAAGAAAGAAAGAAAGAAAGAAAGAAAGAAAGAAAGAAAGAAAGAAAGAAAGAAAGATACATACATACAAAGTTTAAAGGTAGATGCAGTGGGAAGAGCTGGGTGGAGCTGGGAGAAGCATGGGTGAATATGATCACAATACATTGTATAAAATTATCAAGAAATAAAAAATTGTACTTTTTAAAATTGAAGTTTCACAACTAAAATCAAAAGTTGTAAAATTATGTTATAAACTCTAGGGAAGCTACAAGAGTGATTTAAAAGTAAAATATAACATACGCCAAGAGAGAAAACTAAGTCACATGAGGTATTCATTTAGCTAGATAAGGTAGATAAAGAAAAATATAAAATTAGGAGCAAGAACTATAAAAACAATGCAGCTATAAACATGGGAGAGGCCAGGACACACAGGAAAGAAAGAAACCAGCATATTGGACTAAAGCAGCATTCAACTAGATTTTACCCTATGGAAATCCCCTTTAATCATAAACACAGGGGTATTTTAGAAGTGATGGGAAAGAAAAATATACCACGGAAGCACCAATGAGAAAGAAGCTGGAGTCACTGCATTAACTTCAGACAATGAAGACTTGAGAAAAAGAAAACCTAGCAGAGAAAAGGATGCCATGGAGGCACAAGTTAATCATGAGGAAGGAAGAACTCAGAGAAGACATAACAGCCCTCAATGTGCTCAATATGCACTTGACTAACAACAGGTGACTGGAACACATACAGCAAAGACCAGTGGAACTACAAAGAGAAACAGATAAACCCACCACTATGCTACTCTCATCAGGGCTTTGTCAGTTATTACTGGACTTCCCCTGCAAAAGGAGAGTAACAGGACAGAATCGAATTGGCGTTTGTATAATAGATTTGTCACCCAGGAAGAACGCAACATATTTGCTTGCCTCACAGGTAAGGGTGTTTGCTGCAAACATCCACCAGGATAGACTACAATCTGGGCCATAATATATGCTTTCCAAGCTTAAAGGAGTACAAACCACAATGAGCATGTTCCCTGTTCACAGTGGATTAAAGTAAAAATAAAAGACAGCCGAGCAGGGTAGTGGTGGTGGCACGCCTTTAATCTCAGCACTCAGGAGGATCGCTGAGTTCCAGGCCAGCCTGGTCTAGAGAGTGACTTCTAAGACAGCTAGGGCTACACCGGGCTACCCTGTCTCCAAAAACAAAACCAAACCAAAACAAAACAAAACAAAAAAACAGCTAAAAAATTCCCAAACATTTGAGGGTTAAACAATACACTTCTAAATGACACACACACCTGCCCCCCTCCCCAAAAAAATCCTTTGGACAACTTTTAAAACATTAAGAAAATGATAATATAAGTGAACAAAATGCATGCAACAGTTAATAGGGCAATCATAGCACTGAGTATACATACTAAAAAAAAAGCAAACAAGGCTAGAAACAACCACCTAAGCATCTATTCCAGGAAGCTTAGAGGGATGGGCACATCTAATTTAAAGTAAGGGCGATTCAGATGAGATAACATTCTTTTAATTTGCAGAACAGAAATCAGTGAAAGAGAAACCAGGGAATTAATAGAGAAAAATCAATGAAATCAGAAGCCTATACCTTGAGAAGATTTATTACAATGAAAAGACACCAAATGAAATCATCAATGAAATGACTGGACATCAGACAGAGTCCAGGTGGCACTAGGTACAAGGTACCCAGAGTCCCAACTCAGGAAAATCCCTGGGTGCACTTAGCTCTTCTGGTTAAGGAGTTACAATGGCACCTCTGAGATCTCTAAAATATGTCACTGGGAATGTTAGTTGAAAGCCAGTGCCAGGACTTACATTGATTTATATTGGGGGCTGGTCTTGTAATAATATTATCTAGCAACTTAACCTGGTTGACATTTGTACAACTCCCTACCTAACAAGTGTACTGCTGTAGCCAGTGAGGTCTATCTGAAGTATGATAATTGGATTTTCCCAAACATGGTGCATTATAACAAAGACTAAATGTAGAAAAAAACATCACAAGCCTTCCTCCATAAACATGAGACATGTTCCATCACTCTGATAGATCCCTGAGATAAACAGCTGCAGGGTATTTGTCTGCTACTTTCAGAGGCTTCAGTCATGTCCCACTGCTTTCTGACTGAAGAAAAATGGCACTGTGACATGAAGGCTTGGTATAAACAAATCGTTCCTCTTCTGTCTGCTAGGAGATACACAGGAAGGGACCAGTGACAATCTATACTCTTTAAGTCATCTCCTCAGTGACTTGGATGACCTACTTCCTCCAACTGAAACCCATCTCCCATTTCCCCCTCTCCCAATAATGTCATCAAATCACACACCAATCATTGAGTTCATACTGATTAGTTCACAGTCACTGTGGCCTAGTCCTTCCTCAATGATGAGAGCCTCTCAGGAGGCTACTTCACTACCAAACTATAACACATATTAAATTAAATCTATATGCCTTCTGTTAGGCACTGGTTTCCTGGACTCAGAAGCACTAATCAAAAATAATTTAGGGGACTTTATAAAAATTCAAAATCTCTATTAATTAAATCACCATTATAAAAATAGGCAAGGAAGCCACTACTAAGCAAGAGCTGTTCAGAAGCCCCCACCAGTGACTTACACCAACAATACATACCGAACTCACATGAGCCACTTAAAATTCCAGTCATGATATGGGCACACATTATAAGAGAAAGCATATAAACAGCCAATGTGCAGACTAAAATATGTTCAACATCATTAGCCATCAGGGAAGTGAGAAATAAAATCCTGATCACATGCCATTTCATACCCAAGGGATAGCTAAAATAAAGAACTCTGGCATTAAAACGCTGCCTCCAATACACAGTAACCAGAAATCTCATATAGTGGCCTGTGAGAATATAAAATGAAATGAATATTTTGGTAAAATGTTTTGTGCCTTTTCACAAAGTAAAACATATACCACCCTGTGATCCAGCCTTAGGAAAATGAGAACATATGCCCACAAAAAAAGTACTTGAGTCGATGTTCACAAAAAACCCTTTATAACAGCCCCAAAATAGAAATAGCCAAGATACCCCAAGGGATGAAGAGATAAGAGAACCTTCAATATGGTCATGTGATGGGATGGGTTACTATTTGGAAGCAAATTACTGATACACTTAGAGCATTAAGGGTACATGTGAGAGTCCACTCATTGAAAGTTCTAGAGCAGGCAAGGTTACTGTGCAGTTGTGAGGCAAGGTTGGGGTTACTGGGAATTCTTCCTTTTCTGTAGTGTGGGCCACACAGGTGTATTCATTTCTCAGTATTCACTGGATTGAATGCAAAAGCAAATAAACAAAACCTATGTTTCACTAAATAGGAAGGAATGAAATTGATTCCTCAAAAATACAGCCACAATGTCTTTTAATGATTTTTAAAGTTATTGATAAGAAACTTAATTTTCATGCATCTTGACATGTCTGGGCTCACGTTTGTATATTTAGGTGGAGGCCGGAGGTTGGCATCTGGTGTCTTTCTCCATCATTGTCTACCTTATTTACTAAAGCAAGATCTCTCAATGAACACAAAGCTTGTGGGTTTTATTAGTCTAGCTAGCTAGGTTGCCCTGGGGACCTGACATCTCATCCTCAGGAGTGCTTGGATTACAGGTAAGCTATCACATCTGCCAGGCTTTTACATGTGTTCTGGGGACCTGAACTCTGCTCCCCATGCTCACATGGTAAGAGCCTTATCCAAGGAGCCATCTTTCTAGTCCCCAGTTCATAAACTGTATAGCCTGGAATTGATATTAATACCCCTTCTTTTTTAAAGCATAGTTTACTTGATAAGCACCATAAATACAGGTAGTCATATTTTTCTCCTGGGACAGAACTACCTTAATCACCAGGACCATGGAGCTTCTGATGATGACTCTGCTTCCTAGGAACCTCCCATAAACCCACATGCTTCACAGATGGCCACGTGTTCTCAAGCTTAAACTCTCCCTCCCTGCTCCCACGGGACTAATAGTTGCACTCCCCAAAACAAAGCCGTGGCCTGCTCTCTACATAACAGCACAGCTGTGGCTCACACATCCTGGAGGCAGCTTCTAAACTGCCACATAATTGGATAAATCTCACAATTCAGGATGCAAAGGAAGTGAGGATGGAAATATAACCATGTTTTGCTCACTGGGGAATCATTTTTTAACAAGGGCTTGTCCTCAACACGCAGTTGCCCTTGTCCTGCCCAAGCCCAAGTGTCCATTTGTATTGATTTTGAGAAGGCTTCCTTATTATAAGAAGAATTATTCCTCAAGGAGCTGGGATGCAATTCATAATAGTAGCAACATTCCAATTATGAAGTATCAACAGGAATGATGTTATGGTTGCGGGGAGGGGGGTCACCACAACAAGAAGAACTGTATTAAGGGGTCACAGCACCAGGAAATTTGAGACACTGTGGGTATCAGAGATACAAGTCAGTGATCACTATCGCTGGCATGTGTATTTACTCATGAAGCCATCTCTCTAGCCCCTTATTGAGTTTAACTAGGGACATTCCTTGCAAGGCTTTGCAGAGCCTTCAACTCATTGGAGAATGGACAACACATACATTAAACTGGGCTGTGTTAGGCAAGGTGTCAAGTGAAACATTCTTCAGGTTTGTCTGGCATGCTGTTACTCATCTGAGCATCATAGAGCTTCCTTTACGTGTGTGTGTGTGTGTGTGTGTGTGTGTGTGTGTGTGTGTGTGTGTGTGTGCGCGCACGCGCACACATGTACCGTCTTTTAATCAGTACACAAGTCCTCATAGGACCAGTTCCATGCTATAGGAGCTATATCTGTGTCCATACACCATGGCATTCACAGGTCTAGCATGGTGACATCAAGGATAACTTGGTGGCTGACAGACTAGATGACAGCTTCAGCATCCACTTGGTTATCAGGTGTCTCCTATATTGTAGACACTGTTCTTTGGTCAGCTTTGTGCATCCCTATGATGTCAGGGAAGTTACTCAGAAGGATCCACATGGACTAAAGACAGGGAAGCAGAGTGGACACACATCACTTAGTGGCATCTGCCACTATTCTGAATGCAGGAATGGGTTCCAGAGAAGAGAGATGAGGTGACTGAAGAAGCAATCAAGGTTGATGCTCTGAATTCTCAACAACAGATGAAGAGGACTGAAGTCCTGATGTCTATTCCTCTGGCCTTTAGAGGTCCTCCTCTGAACTATCACTGACACAGAGCATGGTGACTTGCAGTCCTGATAGGGTATTGTCCAGGTCCAGCTGTAGGTGCTACAGGTCTGATTCGTGGAGCATAGGAAGGTTCTGCTTGTGTGCCCTCCCTGATGTGAAAGCTTCAGACAACTGAAGCTTCTGAGACAGCATCTCCACCAGGGGAAATTCGGTCCTCCTCTGAAAGACAGCCCAGCCCTTTCCTGCCACCCACAGCCTTGAAACTCATCACTCCCTAGTTTAGGGGCTGGCAATCTAGAGAGTAAATATTTTAGGTTTTGCAGACCAAACAGTCTATGTTGCAACATACAATTTGGCTATTTTAGTGAAGGCAGCCAAGTGCAAGGCATAAACAAAGGGGTGTGACTGTATTCCAATAAAACTTTATTTACACAAGCAAGCAGCTGGCAGAGGACAGTCTTCAAATCCTTGTTTTCCTGTGCCTTGTCTAGATTCCTTCTTTGTTCTTTCTGTGTGACAGGAACCCACGCTCCCCCAGAAAGATATCCCAAGGCAGTACATCTACACACAGGCTGGACCTCAGCATAATTAAATTGTGTTACTGGACAGGATCCAAGCACCGGGATTCTTTCAGCCCTCCCAAGAGACCCAGTATGTAGCCCAGACTGAGCCATGGTGCTTTGGAGGGTGGTTGCTACTTCTTCCTGCTCGGTATGTCACAAAACAGAACCTCAAGTCACTACTCAAGGACCTGCTTTGTGGGCAGCAAACATATGCTGTACCCAGTTTGCCTGGTTATTTTTTTTTAAGGATTTATTTATTATTATATCTAAGTACACCATAGATCTCTTCAGATTTCATTACAGGTGGCTGTGAACCACCATGTGGTTGCTGGGATTTGAACTTAAGACCTTTGGAAGAGCAGTCAGTGCTCTTAACTGCTGAGCCATCTCTCCAGCCCCTGCCCTGGTGATTCTATTCTGCCTTCAAAATCTTTTGTTGGCTTCCTGTGTGTGCACACCACAGACACAGTCTCCTATAACTTCCCAGAGAGGTGGGCCTCTACATCCCTCCACCCTGACCCACCTCTGAACCTGACATGTGCAAATCATGAAACCCAGCCTGGAGGAGAGATCCTGAACACTCAGGTGAGTGCCCTTTCAGTAAGTGACCATAGGTCAGGTGTCTGCAGAGAAAATAAAGAGACAGGCAGACACATGGAATGACAGGATAGTCATGTACAGGATAATTGGGTGTTTATACATTGCCTGGGTTTGAGGCAATCTCCCTATCTGTAAGATGGGGTAACTGACTTCCTTCATGGCCTTGTGCCAAGCTGCTATCACAGCACCCAGCAGAGCTAGGAGAAGTAAGGACTTGACAATGGGTATCCATGGTAACAAATTCCACCCTACTTGCTTCTTCCTCTCCTTTATGGTATTCACAACACTGGAAATCCCTAAAGGATATATTTTGAAGGCTGATCTCCTTAGGACTGGTAGACATAATTCCCTGGATGTCTAACGCATCTGGCCTTCCCCAAAGCCCTCCCCTGACTTGTTTACCTCAAAGACCATCCCCAAGGCACTAATAGACATGAGCAACAGACAACTCAGAGAGACATTTTCATATTTCTAACTAGCTAGGGATGAATCACCAAGCTGTGAGCTACCCGATTCCTCTGCAGAGATTCCTTGAGTGTGGATTTCACACGGGTACCATTCAAGATAATGGATTCCAGCCTATCTGGCCCTAAGACCCAGAGCTCAGAAGCTGAGTGCACAGGGAGGCACCACGCTGGCTTCTAAGGCAGACTGACAGACTTAGGACTCAGCTTCATTTTCTGTAGAGCTGAGTGGGTGACACTCCTTCAGTAGCTGGGATAGGAAGGGATACGGTATACAGGAGCAGTGGGCACTATGCCAACCCGCAGCTCTCAGAGTGTTTGGGTTCTCCCCTCTCCAGCTTGTTTTCCAAACCTTTCTAGCTCTGGGATGATAGCCAGCTTTTTAACTTAGATTAGAAAATAAAAATTAATAGGAAGATTAGTCCCAAATGAACCGAGCCAACATATAGTTCTCCAGGCAGCCAGAGCCTGTGTGTAAGTGACACATACAGCTTCTAAAGCCCAGCCCCTCTCAAACGTCTAGTGCCATTTGGTTGCTGCTCGACAATCTCATTTTCTCTTCATGGGTGAAAATTGATTTGTAAATGATCTGTTCCAGGATATGTCTGAGTATTAGCATTACATTAACTCACTTCTAATTCCCCACGTGTCAGAGTTCCTTTAAGAAAGCAGATAATGAATATCCCTCTTCTGCCATCTGGAATCTACAGCCTGGGAGCACTCATGTCCGACTATTAATGGCCCTCTTAGCCAGCTGCTTAGACAGACCTTGGGCAGCTGCCTTCTGCTGGCCACTTAGCATTCAATCTTGAGACCCTCAAGGTGGAATGTTTTACTCCAAAATGCTGAATTCAAATCCCAGCTCTGTTGCTATGTCACAAACTCTGCTAAGCCCTAACTATTGAATGAATTAGCAACCACCCCTGTCATAATGGAGTTAACTTGAAGAGTAAATGAAATAAAAATGAAAGTCACATATTGTGCACCGAGATCATGGTATTGGGTTCAAATATATATTTTTACCTTTATTGTGACTCAAACACAGTTGAATAATAGAAGTTTCCCAAGCTTCTAACTACTAAGGCTTAACCATGTTAAGACAATCTTTGAGCTTGTAGAGCTGATAGATGAGCAAAGGGGAGGGGCGTGGTTTGAGAATACAAGGTAAATATTGGGGTTTTTCCATTGCTGTGTCACAAGACCTGACAATTAAGGAAGACTTTCTCTGTTTTATTGTTTTAGGTGGTTTAGTTTATGGTGGCTTCGCTCTCTTATGCACTTGGGTAAAATGTCACTGAGGAAAGGGCCTGACAGGCAGGAAAGAGGGAGAGGGAATGCCAGAGTCAGGCTAGCTTTCTCCTTTTCCCACTGGTATTGAGTCTGGGTGCCTAGCACATAGGTATGGTGCTAGCCACAATTGAAGCAAGTCCTAGCCATATTTAAAGCAAGCTCCCATACCCTGCCATTAAAGTTCTCAGGAGAAGATGTGTCTTACCTATAATCCTACATCTAGTTAAGAAGACCCTGTTAACTAACTGTCCTGCAAAAGTAGCCTAGGTCAGCACCACCCCTCTCATGTTGACCCTCAGCCTCCTTTAGGATCTTCCATTCTCATCTTAGCAAACAGATCATCTAAAAAGACAGAATGTAGGCCATCTCTGTATTCAATCCTTCAGAGGCTTCTACTGCTCTTAGATTACCCAGCATCAAACTTTGTCTTTCACATACTCATACAAAAGTGAAGACACAAACAGACAGACTGACACACACATTCACACACTGTTTTGACACAATCATCTTCATGCTACCTATCCAAGCAGAAGTATCCATGAAGGGCTCATGTATACTGTGAGATATGCTGCACTTATGTTTGGAAATGAACCTTTGTTCTTCTGAGATCAGAGTGTAGGTAAGGTTATCTGAAAAGTAAACTCATGCCTTGATTTGGGAGGAAAGGACATGATTGACATCTGAGGGGAAAATCCTGCTGAGGCAGAAGGAAATGCTGATGTGGAGAAGGTTACTTTGGTCCATGTAGCAACTTTTCTCCCTTTCAGTAAGAGCCCCTGATTCTCCTTAGTACAGGTTTTAATCAAATTTGTTAGCAATACTTCAAGAAAGAACATCTGACTCAAATCAGTCTATTAAATTCTTTTCCAGGAAATGCGATGAACAATAGGAGACAGAGCTCCTCCCATTCACTATCCAAGGGCCGAGATGCCTCACTGTTTGTTTTGGGCTGTTAATATTTTGCTCACAAAAGGACCTTCCTGTTTTCAGAACCATGACAGAGCAAAAGAACAAAGAGAAATACCCAGGATGTGTCTATGTTCTAAGACTGGCTTCATCTTATCATAATTTTTATCCAATTTTCTAAACCTAAGGAAGGGGAAAGGGTAGGATGTTGTATGGAGGGGGCTAGATGATGGGATCAGGTTTACAAAGATGATTCTTGGAGCCCGCACATCTGATAGAAGGGGTTCCTATGAGGGTGTATGATTGCTCAACTGGATGACACCCCCAAAATTGTCAAATTGTCAACTAGGTACATTATAAAGAAAAATGTTATTACATGCTTTGGGACATGTGTGTATGTCTCTCTCTCTCTCTCTCTCTCTCTCTCTCTCTCTCTCTCTCTCACACACACACACACACACACACACAGAGAGAGAGAGAGAGAGAGAGAGAGAGAGAGAGAGAGAGAGAGAGAGAGAGAGCAGTAACAAGTGAATGAGCACAAGAATATACCCACTACCTATGGAGGTTAGAGAATAAATTGTGGGAGTCAGCTATTTCTGTCTACCATGTGGGTCTCTGGGATTGAACCCAAGCTGTCAGTCTCGGTGGTAAGCACCTTTAACCATTGACCCACTTCACTGGCCTATACAAAGGGATTTTTATAAGCACCTTCTGAGATAATAGCCAAATATAAAATCATCAATTGGAACAACTGAATGGATTGCATTCAAGAACTTTGACAGCTGAAGTTTAGCACAGAGCCTCTGTACACAAATCAGAAAACCAATTTAGACAACTAACCGTCCTATAATGTTCTGCTTCACAGGCCAGCAACTAGACTTCCTTGGTCTATCCATAGATTTGAATCTCTAATGAGTAGCATGTTACAGAAGGATAAGGTTGGACTTTGGCAATGAGGCACTGTGAGTAGTGAACTCCCTGACTATAAAGCTAATCTATGACTATAGTGTTGCATATTAATAATAGTGACCTGTATTTAACATTATCTAGCTAAGTTCTTCTTCAAAGTGACTCAGACCATTTCCAATATATTAAGAAAAGATTTCTGCACAAAGTGTAATTTAAGAAATAAATCAGCCCTTGGTCCCATACCATGTTAACTTTGCATTCCCACTTAGAAGAGTTAAGAAGCAATTAAAAGATAGACACTGGATCTGTGGCCTCATTTTCATGATGATGACTGCAATTTAGAATGTTCTAGCACTTAATATCCTTGTGGTCCAGTTGCACTTGTGAATTACTTTATGTTACTCTCAAGATGTTAATTAGAGAAAGAAACAATCAGGGCCACAGGACATAATGCCTGTTTCCAGTTGCTAAGGTAACAAATTATACTAATATGGTTTTTATCACTAATTACTATCTTAAATATCAGAGTTCCTCTCTGATAAAAATGAAGAAGAAAAAGAAAAAATAATTGTAGCTCAACAGATGAGATTACCACTAGTATACCCATGGTGAGGCACTGGGTTACCAGTGGTGCTACAGATTATAAAAGGGGAATGAACAGGAAAATAGCAAGGCCTTCTAGACATACAAGATGCTATAATTTAGGTTTTTGCAACCCCAAAGACCCAAGTGTTAAAGGCTGGGTCTCCAAATTGCAGTATTATTTGAAAGTACAACTTTTGAGAGGTGGGCCAGTAAAAGGAAACTGGATAGTTAGAAACATGCACTTGTAGTGGGAAGATCTTGTGTATATGTACTTGTCTTTTCTTTTTCTCTGTCCTTCCTTGTCATCATGACATAAGATGCTTCTTTTGTCACATGTTCCCAGCATTATGTTCTGCCTCAACATGGGCTCAAAAGGAATGAGGCCAATCAACCACGTTCAAACTGTGAGCCAAAGCAAACCTTTCCTCTTCCTTAGTTCACAGGCTTGGATATTTTACTGCAGTAGCAAAAAACTACCTAACACATAAAGAATAGCTAGAAATTCACAAGATCTTAAAAAATATTATTTCCCTTTCCACACACAATAAGTTCTGTGTTGTTCAAACAATGCTAATATTATAGAACATTATGTTATGGGAGCTGAGGAAATGGCTCAAACAGAAAATTGCCTGCAACAAGGATAAGGAGCCAAGTTTGAACCCCAAGTACTCCCCTAAAATCTGTGCATGGTGGTGCAGGTCTGGAAGCCCAATACAGAGGGAAAACCACAAGTACATCTCTGGAGGTCACAAGCTCCAGATTCAGTGAGAGAACCTGTCTCCAAAAATAAGTTAGACAACAATCAAAGAAGATAAGCAAAGGTGATTTCTGGCCTCCATGTGTGTACCTGTACACACAAACACACTGCATTCACACATCTCCCTCCCCCAACAAAGTGGCAATGAAGATAATTTGCTAGGATTCTATATTATTCCATTGCTTGGGACTATCATAGCTGAATACACTTACTGTGATGAAGAAAACGGCAGGCCATTGAGATTCAATGAGTGCATGGGTACACTGGTGTTGGATGTGTCAGAATCTACTCTCAGACCTGACAGGCACAACTCTAAGTGCACACTCCAAGGGCACAACTCCAAGTGCATACTCCAAGGGCACAACTCTAAGTGCATACTCCAAGGGCACAACCCCAAGTGCACACTCCAAGGGCACAACTCCAAGTGCACACTCCAAGGGCACAACTCCAAGTGCATACTCCAAGGACACAACTCTAAGTGAACACTCCAAGGGCACAACTCTAAGTGCACACTCCAAGGGCACAACTCTAAGTGCACACTCCAAGGGCACAACTCCAAGTGCATACTCCAAGGGCACAACTCCAAGTGCATACTCCAAGGGCACAACTCCAGTGCACACTCCAAGGGCACAACCCCAAGTGCATACTCCAAGGGCACAACTCTAAGTGCACACTCCAAGGGCACAACCCCAAGTGCACTGTTTTACTTGTTCTGGGTTGGGTTCCAGAATTACAACTGAACAATGAAGTCTAGAAATGCGGGCATTTGCCACAATATACTCACCTCATATAAAATCTTGTGTTTATTAGGGTCCCTGTATAGGTTTGAGTGGACTAGTTACCTGGATTGTAATAAACTGTGAGTTATAATATAGAATCATGAGATGCCATGAGTCAAGAAAATCAAACATAGAAATTATAATACTATGCTACTTACAGCTACTACTCAGAAATAAGGTAGATCACTAGCGCCGATGTCCTCTCTTTTTTTTTTTTTTTTTGAGACAGGGTTTCTCTGTGTAGCCCTGGCTGTCCTGGAACTCACTCTGTAGACCAGGCTGGCCTCGAACTCAGAAATCCGCCTGCCTCTGCCTCCCAAGTGCTGGGATTAGAGGCGTGCGCCACCACTGCCCAGCATGCCGATGTCCTCTCTTAGCTGTCTCTATCTCTGTCTCTCTCTCTGTCTCTGTCTCTCTCTCTCTGTCTCTCTCTCTCTCTCTCTCTCTCTCTCCCTCCCTCCCTCTCTTTTTCTCTCTCTCGCTTTCTTTCTTTTCTTTTTCTTTCTTTCTTTCTTTCTTTCTTTCTTTCTTTCTTTCTTTCTTTCTTTCTCTCTTCCTTTATTTCTGTTGATGTTTTAACTCAATATGACAACCAAAGCATTTTTAAAAAATAACTATCAAAATAAGAGATAATATAAGAAGGTAAATCCACTGTGTGCCTGAATGCCCTCTTTGAAAGAAGGCTCAGAAGAAAGGGAGCAATGCTAACCAGGCATTGATCTGACTAGAAGAGAAAATAGGCACTTTTTGTCTCTGGAAGTTATTTCTCACTGTAACCTTAACGAAGAGATCTGTTCTCACAGGGTACTCTGGGAGGCTCAGAGTATGTCTACCTACTCTGTGGCCAATGCTGTTTGCTTTAGATGTCTTTAGATTAACAAGACAGAATATGCCAGGCTATATATGTCAGGACTCAAAAGTGAAAAAATCTTCATGTGCCAAACAGACTTAGATAAGCAGCAGGATTTTACAACTATAATAATGATGCAGATACACACAAAAGCCCTTTAACATTAATATTCCCTGAAATATTTTTAGCCTCTCCTTAATCCATTTCAAATAGCTGTGACCATACTCTGAATGCAAGGTTGTTTAGAAGACTCCATCAGTCTCCTATTCCCTCTCTATCAGCATGTGCTACCTGTGTTATGCAGAGATGGAGGAAGAGGAATGCTTATTTGGATGTCTATGAATTCAACTATACTTTCCAGCATTCCCTGCAGTTGATAAGGGCATATGAGTAACTTAGCCATGAGTTGTGAGATACGTATTGTATGTCACTTCCTACTTGAGAAGTGTGAGTCCCCATATTGGCCTTTCTCCATACAGCTAAAAAGCTACATATTTCCAGATATTGTATCTATAATATAGAAGGCACCTGGATCCCTGAGACAGGCATAGGCAGGGGAGTACTGTGAAGCATTTCAGGATTGCTGTACATTGACAGGAGCAAGAAGTAAGTGTGGTATGTGTGTTTGTGTGTGTGTGTGTGTGTGTGTGTGTGTGTGTGAGAGAGGGGGGGGGGAGGAGACAAAGAGACAGAGAGACAGAGACAGAGGGAAAGAGAAAGTTCCTGTGTGTGTGTGAGAGAGAGAGAGAGGGAGACATACAGTCAGACAGACAGTTCCTGTATGTATGTGAGAGAGACAGAGACAGAAAGAAAGAGAGACTTTCCTCTGTGTATGTGAGTGTGTGTGTGTGTGAGAGAGAGAGAGAGAGAGAGAGAGAGAGAGAGAGAGAGAGACATACAATCAGACAGACAGTTCCTGTATGTATGTGAGAGAGATGGAGACAGAGAGAGAGACTTTCCTCTGTGTGTGTATGTGTGTGTGTATGTGTGTGTGTGTGTGTGTGTGAGAGAGAGAGAGAGAGAGAGAGAGAGAGAGAGAGAGAGAGAGAGAGAGAGAGAGAGGGAGAGAATGTGTGTGTCATCTTCAGAGGGTACAGAGCCTGATTAATGATATTCTGGAAGCTGAGTATACATGTGAAAAGAAGACAAATGGTATAAATCTCTGCCCTAATTTATTCAAATCTGAGAAAATTGAAAATAAACACAAATTATGGGTATTGGTCTTTGTAAAAGAATATGTTCTGAGACTGGTTCAAACCCTCCCAGCTCCCATTCAGCACTCCCAGCTTGCTAGTAATGATGGCATTCTATTTGGCGAAAGCCTTCCATTAGTTTAAAAGCTCCAATTGTCAAACCATCAATGCCTATAAGGGGTAATAAAGAGCAGACTAACCAAGTGTCATAGAAGTGGAAGCTATAGCATATTAACATGCATGAGTTTAGAAACAGTTCCATTCAGCATAATTTAGAAATAAGAATCCAATAATAAAAAATTTAATGTACAAAGATTCTCATAGCTCGCACTCCCCCTTGCCTGCTCCCAAATGATAACTGAGTCTACACTATCAGTTTTATTCACGATGTCTTGAATTTGCTCTAATTTGTGACAAGAGTCATCAAATATGGCAAAGGCATTCCTTAGGTTTTCAAGTTCTTCCCTACATTGTTATTGATATGTATTTCTTCTAAGTGTTATCTTGCAAAGAGAAATCATGTTTATAGCAACCCAAGGAATTGATGTATACACACACACACACACACACACACACACTTTAGAAATCTCCAGACATGTATATTAACATTACCTAATAAAAAAAACTTTTATAAACTGAAAAAGCCAAGACAGTAACATGGTGTTGAAGGTGTTTGAACATATCATAAATTAACACAGACATCTCTTAACCCCTCAAAGAATAACTTCCTCCTCCCAAACAAAAACAAATTAATTCAAGTTTATTCACTTCATAAAGCCTAATCAAATGAAATTCTGAAAGCTCATCTAGGAAGAGAGTTGCCTATAGTCATGGGTGGAATAAGCTGAGAATGACTACCTGTTTCAACAGCTCCGGAGCATGAATGTGCCATGTACAATTTTTGGAAAAAGATGTAAAGGCTGGGTTTGCAAGAACAAATCACTACAGACGTGCCAAGCATAGGACCAAGCTTTTGACATGCATGGGCCATTTCCAAGTCTTTGATCTCTCTCCAGGAAGCCACAGAATGTAGGTCACCAAGAAGTCACTCAAAACTCCAGGGCCATGGTACAATATTAGCCACAGACTTTCCAGAGGGTGGTAATGGAGATCACACAACCTCTCCATCTGCTTGAGGTTTCCAACAAATTCTGCATGCATCCCAGGAACGCACTGGAAACACAATTCAATGTTGGCTATGTATAGGAAACATCAGAGAGGAGCGGAGGTTTGAGATGTAGCTGGTCGATATTCTGGTGCTTTGGAAATAAAATGCTTCTGTGAGTTCTCACTGCATGCCCCTCCTGTGGACATTATCCAGAGACCACTCTTTCAGGTTTGGACCCTATATCCCCTTCCTGGAAAGATGGAAGTTGTACTGTTCACCTACAGGAAATTGAGTCCGGGAGACCACCAGAAAGTAAGCATCTCTACACCTTCCTCAATCTCCCCAACATAGACACCACCATATCCAGAATCTGAAAGTGCCTCAACTCAGGGACATCTGTATTCATCAGCTTCATGGATCAGAAGGAGTGATGTTTTCTAATGATTATTTCCTATTGCCAGTGTGTCTCCAGCTTGCAACAAGGTGTATCTACCAGATGACCTTATGGGGTCCCTCACCTATCCATACAATTTGGAGTGTGTCCCCTGGCTTTTCAGACATCTGTATCATTCTTGTATACATAAGTACAAGTTTATATTTTCCATCAAAAGAACCCACACACATACAGAGAGAGAAGAAAATGAGATATTCCTAGAAGCCAGGAGACAACCCAACCTAGCCAGCCATAATCATTAAATTACTGAAAGGCTCATGTTTCCGATTAAAAATTTCATGCATATTCCATATCCTCCAACTTGTTTTGTTCACGGCTCCTGCTTTTATGCCTTTTGCTATTCCAAGACTCACTCAGCAACCAAAATATGTATTTGCTGTTACCTGGGAACTGCGTGGCAATGGTTATGGTAATGGAACAGTGCATGAAAGGGCTGGGAAAGGAGGCGGCCTGAGAAGCAGAGAGACTTTGTACTATGGGTTCCCCCATTCAGGTGCTGCTCTCTGTGAACAGTAACCTCAGCATGTTATTGTCAGAGTCCCTCCTAGAGGCATGGTGGCAAACCAAAGATATTCAGAGGGTCAGAAACCTCATTGTGTTGTAGTTTCAGCATTTAGGAGGAAGTTTTGAGTCCTAAAGACTCAACACTTATGAGTTTGTACATATGCAGGGTTGGTATAGACACATGGTTTGTAGAAGCAAGCACTTGATTGCAGAGGAAATTCTCCTGGACTCTTCCAGGATTAACCCCTGCAGGCCAAGACCACACATAAGCAGAAGTGAACTATGAAGATTCTGAAGATGGTCTTATTTTGTGGACTAAATAAGCTTTGCTCATGGCTGCCTGCTGAGCATGTTGACTGTAAGATCTTTAAACACATTCAATCCTTTGCCGTGTGCACTTGGCCATGGTTATAACAGTGATTATTCAACTGCTTCCAATGGAAATCTCTTAAACAGTGCCTGTCAATGACAGCTCCATGGGTAACTGCAGGAAACATGGACTAATATTTGTTTTCTTTACATTGGAGTTCCAATATCTCTGAGAAGAGAAGGAAACTGAGCCATGGCACAGCTTAGGATATAATTATTATTTTGTAACCTTTCTTTCTTTCTTTCTTTCTTTCTTTCTTTCTTTCTTTCTTTCTTTCTTTCTTTCTTCACTCATTTTACATCCTGATTACAGACCCCTCCCTCTCTCTTCCCCAGTCCCACCTTTACAAATCCCTGCCCCCATTGCCCTTGCCACTTCCCCTTCTCTGAGGAGAAGGGGAGCCCCTCTTGAGTACCAGTCTACTCTGGAGCACCTAGTCCGAGAAGGACTAGGCACATCTTCTCCCACTAAGACCCAACCAGGCAGTTCAGGTTGGGGGAAGGGGATCCAATGGCAGGGAACAGAGACTGAGACAGCCCATTCCACTTGTTAGAGGACTCACATGAAGATCAAGGTGCTTTTTTTTAAAAAGCAAATTAAAATATATTTTAAAGTTCCAGAAAGACCTACAGTTTGGGTTTCCCAACTGCCAGTCTTTCTTGTACAGTGAGCAGTCTATGCTTCATTAGATCACCTGCTCTGCTCATTAATTAATACTTTCATTATGATGATATTTTATGTTTTAAATTCCTTGGAGAGAGAGAGACAGAGACAGAGACAGAGAAAAAAAAACTTTGTATCAGAAAGGGGAAGTGAGCAGACCTATATGTCAGGACTATAAAATAGAAAGGAATTATTAAAATGTAATAGAAATAAACAAGAGTATTAATGTCTAACCAGACACAGTGGTTTGCTCTGAATGTGGAGAGATGAGCAAAACAAATGCAAATGTATAGAATACTGACTGTGGACTTTCTTTCTGAGCTTGTCAGGATAGTTGACTGAAGGAGGAGTAGCTCTGTTCCAGCTTGGTTAACATCCCTGAGAATGCCTGACCATGAATGTGCCACTCATGATGTGATGGCACACAAGAAAGTCATGAGATAAACTACTGTAGCTCTGCCTGCATTTACTGGTGTAGGAAGCAAGGATGGGTCCAGTCAGTCAGGGACCACAGCTTTCTGTTTTATGTAAGAAGGAAGACAGAATAGACACACAGTCTTTTTATGTTATCATGTTTAATTAATTGTGTGTGCGTGTGTGCGTGTGTGTGTGTGTGTGTGTGTGTGTGTGTGTGTGTGTGTGAGAGAGAGAGAGAGAGAGAGAGAGAGAGAGAGAGAGAGAGAGAGAGAGAGAGAGAGAGAGAGGCAGTCAGGCAGGCAGGCAGACAGACAGACAGACAGTGAGAAATCCCAAACTCAAGTCTTCAGGCTTGCCATCTTATCCATTTCACAAGCCTCACTGAGTTCATCTTAAATACATTACAATGAGTATGGCATAGTAGAAGATGCAGGACCTGGAGTCAGGCTTCAGATGCTTGTCCAGCTGCATGTTGGGTATTGTGAGAGTCTTGTTCAGTGACTGACTCACTTAATGTCTTAGTTTCTCACCTTAAAATTCAAGGTGATTTCTTTTCCTGCAAGATGTAAGTCCATCAGAGCTAATACCCCAAGAGTATTAGCTACTGGTGTCATTCACAGAAGCCAAATGTACCCTGATAGTATTTTCAGGTCTACAAATATCCCCATCATAACTAACAAGAGCAAAGTCCTAGGCTGGTATCCACAGACCATCACCCACAGACTCTACCTTCTCTCTGCTACTGATGAGTCTGTCTGGATGCTGGACCATGATGCTGTCTCTAGCTTCCTTATAACCAGCACTGGATGAGTGATCCATGTCCCTATATAAACACATACTTATATAGCTTTAAGAGAAGAAAAAATCACTGAAGTTCAAAATATTTGCAAACTACCTTCAATTTTAGTCAATGAATGGTTAATATCTAAAATACTCAAAAGAATCCATACCACTCAATAGCTAGAAAACTACTAGAGGTAAAATTGGGTAAAGAAACTGAATAAACTGTTTTTTTTTTCAAAAGGAGATGTACAGTTAGACAACAGGTATATGAAAGTATGTTCAACAATAGTAATGGCCAGGTCAATGCAAATTAAAACCAAAATGATGGATCGTCTCATGCCTGATTCAATGGTCACTAACATGATGAAAGGGTCATTCACATGAGCAAAATGATCTCAGAGAGAACCCCTGAGCATGGCGGGTAGGAAGTGAGACAGTATGAAGACAATGGGAAGCAATATGGAGATATATGAAGTACCTCAATAGGGACAGCTAAAAGTATAATTACTATGTCACTGGGAATCCCACTGCTCTGGGCATTATATCTAAATAACATACGCATGGGAGCATGGTCACTGCAGCGTCACTCACAATAGCCAACATGTGGAAAAAGTATACTTTGTTTGGCTGGGTGGATAGGAAAGAAAATATACATTTATTTTCAGGTTTCATTTTTTAATAGGTATAACTCAACTTTAAGAAGAGGAAAATTTGCCATTTAAGATGAGTGAACCTGGAGGATATAATGTTTACTGAAATAAACTAGACATAGAAAACCAGATAGCACACGAGCTCATTTACACGTGGAATTTAACACAAAGTCTCATAAAGAGTAATAGATGGAATCATGGTTTCCAGAAGCCAGGGCAAGGAGAAAAGAGCAGGAATTGGTCAAAAGTGATTGGCTTCCAGTTACCAAAGGAGTGACTTATAGAGACCTGTTTGTTGTGTAGCAGGGGTCCAGTCAAAGCAACGGGTGTTATTCACTTGAGACTGGTTGAGTGAAGAGACATCAAGTGTCTGTATGACACACATGTAAATGGGAACTGTGAGTTGACAGACACATTGAGTGGCTTAATTACAGTAATCATCTCACAATGCATATGTATGTCAAAATATTACACTCTGCACTTTAAATATCTACAATTGTCAGGTGTCAATCATTCCTCAGTAAAGTGTGTGGGGGGGGGGTGAAAACAAATCTAAGAAAGGGGATTATTTATATAAACAAAGAAGTCCCTTTTCTTTCATCTGACTCTCTGCAAGGCTAACCAGAAGACTGGGTAAGACGTAGAGTAGTTGTTGAAGTTGGTGGACCAATAGGCATCCTGTGACCCTGCAAAGAGCTGATGGAAACAGATGGGTATCACACAAGTATTTTCTTTTCTGAAAATATTTCTTTATTTGTTCTAAATGAACGAACTTCAGTCCCACCAACTGGAAAAAAAAATAGCCCTTTATTCTCGTTCCCACTCACTGCAATAGAGTTGTTCCACGCCATTGCAGTTTTGCTTGGGAAGGTGAGTCAATTATTTTCCTGCTCAAAAACCAGATCACTAGCACACCCCGGAGCTCTTCTGTCCTGGATTAAATGAGGACTCTTTGCCAAACAGTAAACAGTTAATTTCCTTTGCAGCTCCTGGAGGGATGACAGGAGGAGATAGTACAAGATCAGCAGTGGAGCGCATGCTAAGAGAGATGCACCTTCCTAATGTTCCCCTGAGGCTCCTTCAAGACAACCTCAACCTGGGAGGACTTCAGCCCCCCTCACCTTGCTTTACCACACAAGTTTGCCTATATGTATGGGATGTAAACCACAGTACCAACATCCCCAGTATAGGTTAAATCTGCAAATGTAAAGACTTGTGGCTAAAGGACACTTCCTGAGATATCTGTGGACCACTACCATATTGCAGAGGCAGGCTTGCTCTTCAACCAGAGTAGAGGGAAACTCAGTATCCCAAAGGAGTGGAGGAAGCATAGTATCCATTTAGAAGCCCAATCCCATATGTAAAATGAAGCAATTAGGGCTGGAAGATAGCTTAGTGGCACTTATTTTGCAAGTGTGAAGAACTGAGTTCAAATCCTTGGAGCCTTTTCAAAGACAAACATGGAGTAAGCATGTACCTGTCTGTAACCCTACTCTAAGAGAGAAGGCAGAGTTAGAAGAATTCCTGGGAACTCATAAGCCAACTAGCTTGGCATATGTAGTACAGGAGAATATGACAAAGAGGTCTTGCATCAAGCAAAGTAGAAGACAAGGACCAACACCTGAGGTTGTCTTTATGACCTCCACATGTATGACATAGAACACTCATATATATGCGCATAACTACACACATGCCACATACACTTACTGAAGAAATTCAATTTAGATTAAAATTATTCTTCTAATGAATATAATTCTAGTGACCCAGACTATCCTCCTTCTACCTGGATACTCTGATACTCTCAATTTCCACACCCCCTTTAACATATGTGCGTGTGTGTGTGTGTGTGTATACACATATTGTATGTATGTATGCTGCTGCTGTTGCTGCTGCTGGTGTGGTGGTAGTATGTGTAAATGGGAACTGAATCCAGGACCTTACTCATGCTAGGCAATGCTCTACCAGTAAGATATAACTCCCCTTCCCAGACTTACTGAATTCTATACATCGACACAGAGTTTGGCTAAGTTGGCCAGGCTAACTTTGAACTCACTCTGTAGCCCAAACATACCTTGAACTTTGGGTCATCCTGTCTTGATCTCCCAATTAGCCGGGATTATTGGTCTGTGGCCAGGGCCTGCCACTCTTCTCTCCTTCCTATTTCTCTTAGTCGTTCCTCACTCCTTCCTCAGTTATAACTTTAGTTAGAATGTGCTAAGTTCTTGCCCACCAAGATTTCCCCACTCAAGAGCCTTTCTGCATTACTTCCCATCCCTACCCAAAGGCCTTAAGGGGGTCATTACTATCACCCTGTTCTGCAGATTCAAGCGGTAGGTCAGAGACATGAGGGAACTTGATCAAACTCTCACCATGTTTGCCTGTATCTCATTCATGACGAGGTTTGAGATGCACTGAGGCTGACTCCAGAACCATACCTCATCAGCCCCCGAGCTTCTCTTTCTCCCTTTCCACAAGTACATGTGTCCAGGCAGCACTGATAGCTTAGCAAGCCTTTTATAGCCTGATACTCACATATTTAGTGCACGGTACAAGAGGAGCACTCAGGGGCTGTCAAAAAGTGCCTACAGAGTTGGTGCCCCCTGCCAGCCCCAGTGGGTTAGAGTCCCATTCAGCCCCCATTCACTGCTAATTGTTTTCTACTTCTTGTTCTGGAGACAGACCAAAAAGGGTAGCCTTTGGCTTGCTAAGGTCCTTACTGCTATTCATTTACTATCCAGAAGTTCCTGCCCTCATTCTGACACTCAAAAGGCGATGTACAAAAAAATTGCTTTTAAATTTAGAAGTTCATTACAGTTGATTTCTGGTACTGAGAGCTCTGTGGTATTTGCATCAAATAGGCTACCAGTCTCAGCTGAGCAGAACTCACCAGAACTCGCTGACCTTTCCTTTCGAAATAATCCTTGTTTCCTAACCAAAGGTAACACCCCATGATGATGATGGATGGAGTCTCTCAGCACTGGGTTGTCTACAAAATCCCCACCAGCTGCCTCAAAGTTTTGAAGGATAACCACTTTTTCTAGATATGCTTATAATTATGTTGGGCGACTAAGAAAATTCAACACAGCCCAGAAATCACATTATAACAAGGCAGGCCACTGCTTTTCAACTATTCTATATCAGTCACACTAATCTTCTTCTTTTAAACTTTTCCACATGTCTAAATCATTATTTTTTCTTTAGAAAATAGGTTTGTTGCCTAGGTCCCACAAAGAAATAAACACCATATATGAATAACACTTGTAATGTTTCTGAGAAGCACCAGCCATCAAGAGGAAAAAATTGGCTCAGATTGATAATTTTCCTTTCTAAAAAACTTTAAAGCAACATCGTCATAATTAGTGTTTTGTTTTTCTTTCCTCTGTTGGCCTGTGGTCTTCTTCCTAAGAATGACTGGTATAACCAGCATAACAGTGATATCATACAGAGACAATCCTCAAATTGATACTATAAAAATCAATCAATCTGAGGTTTATTTTCAATATATAGTCTCCAGTCTTCTCCTTGATTTAATTTTTATAAAAAGATGTCTATGGAACTTGGCTGGGCATCAGAATTCTTTAAGTATGACTCCACCTAAGCTTCCTGTCCCCTGATTCTTCCATCAAATGTTACTGTAAATATTTTTTTGTAAATAGAAATAAAGTCTAAACTTATTTAAGCTGAAAACCCATGGGCGTGAGTCTGACTCGATGAGGTGATCTCTGAAGATGGAGTATTTTCACAGGCCAGTGGAAATGGCAAGTCAGAGGATCCAATGCCACTGATAGCTTTGAAGTTTGGAGGGGCCACATACAAGGGACTGAGACAGATGGCAAGGCACAGGCTTTACCAAGGCCATCATATTAATAAAAAAAATCATACTATTTACTTAGAACATGTTATAGGTCTTTAGCACTAGCCCCAATATTTTAATACCAAATACTGTAATGAAATATCACAAAAATAGCTTGCGTAAAGCTACAAACACTGCCAGGAGTGAGGATTTGGGATGAGGAGGTTGACCACAAAGGGGTAAGGAAGAACATTGGGCAGTAAAGGAAATGTTCCTTACAATAATCGTGTTGGTGGTTACAGAACCAAATTCCTCTGTCAAAACTCATCAAATTGCACTTAAAATTGGTGAATATTACTTGTGTGAAATATAGCTCACCAAGCCTTCCAAAAATATGTTTCAATAACATACCTTATAAAATAACATTTTACAGATGAAGAAGCTAAGGCTGTCTCTAATAACAGCTTGACCAGGTTCATAGCCAATCCCAATTGTCATGAGATAGCCATTGCTCCAAACCCTTCCCTCCATGTACATACACTATGACCCTCCATGCATGATGGCCTGTACAGCAGACCCTCCCTCCTACCTTCCTAATGTCTATGATGTCTAATCACAGGGGCTAGATAGCATTTGTAATCTCTAGATCCAGGTGTGAGCACATCGCTCACATGGGAAGCATGCACAAAACCATCTCCCTAATTTGAGGAGATAGGTACTCTCAGACAGTTGGAACTAGGAACAGTAAGACTGGGGACTTTTGTCCAAGTACTATGACAACAGATACACTTTCTATCTAAGACGCAGTAAGTGTAGACCTCTTTAAGTCTGTTATGTGGATTTGACTTACCTGACTAACACAGAGGATAGAAGATATGGGGGAGAAGAGGAGACATACAACAAGAGCCTGGCACTTACAGGCTAAGTCTGCAGTTTCAACAACCCTTGACCATATCGTGAATGTTAGTCATTTTTCTTGACAGTTAATTTGAACTGTTTCCTGTCACCTGCAACCATAAATGGTTATACAAATATGGAAACTAAAAACTTTGAAAGGGATAGTGTTGTGGATTGAAATATGTGCCCCTCGAAAATGTGCTGAAATCCTAATTCTGTGATTATGAGCATTTTTAGGTATTTTAGATTTTCAGATACTGAGTTTTTACAGCTGTAATCACTACAAGGCCATGCTGGACTATAATAGACCCTAAATCCAACAGGAATGTTGTTCTTACAAATAAAGAAGATGCAGAGACATGGAGAGAGAAACAGAAGGAAGAGGGCCATGTGGAGAGGCAGAAAATAAGTGTTACAGAGCTATACACCAAGGAACATCAAGAACTGCCAGCAACCAGCAGAAGACAGAAGCTGGGAAGGCTGCTCTTAGCAAGGGGTCAGAGGGAATGCGGCCTGCTGACATCTCAATTTCAGCCTGGGATGTACTCCAGGACCGTGAAATAACAAATTTCTGTTGTTTTAAGCCACCAGATCATGGTACTCTGTGTCAACAGCACTGGTAAATGCACACTGATCTTGCAGCAGGAAGTGAAGTGCTGCTGGAGCAAATGTTTGGCCATGGAACAAGGCCTTTGGAAGTGGGTGATGGGCAGAGAAGGGGGAAACTTAGAGACACAGTATGGGGAAATCCTAGGACTCTCGAAAGAAGCAGAGAAAAGACAATAGTGATGATGTTAATGCAAAGAACAGAAGTTACAGCCTGGTTTCTTCTTTCGACTCTTAGTAGAATTAAGGGGCGGGGTGGAGAAATGGGGAGAAAGGAAAGAAGGAAGGTAGATAGATAGACAGACAGACAGACAGACAAATGATAGATAAATGATAGACAGACAGATGATACATGGATAGATGGATAGATGGATGGATGGATGGATGGATGGATGGATGGATGGATGGATGCATGGGTGGATGGGTGGATGGATGGGTGTATAGATGGATGGATGGATAGGTGGATGGGTGGATGGATGGATGGATGGCTGGATGGATGGATGGATGGATGGCTGGATGGATGGATGGGTGGATGGGTGGATGGATGGGTGGATATGTGCTAGACTCATTAGAAAGAAAAGGATCCAGTACTTGGGAAAATTTGGGGCTGCACATATAGAGAAAAAGGAAGGGAAAGGTGGAAAGGGAGAGGAGAGAAACCAAATGCACTATGGAATAAATGTGGGGAGTAAAGCAGCATGAAAGTCAGCTGAAGCAGACTGGCACATCCCAAGGAAATGCCAACAACAGAGAGATCTACACACTGCCTTTCTATCTAACTACCTAGGTCTCCTCCATATTGCCACAAGGTAAGTTTTTCAGGACAAGTCCATCAACAGACTCAGTTACCCCAAATATAGAGGATAGAGACAGGATAATAAGAAAATGTAATGAGGGCAGAACTACAGATTCAAAGGCCAGTGCAGTCAATCCAGGAGGGTAAGTATTGCTGTCCGGTACCTAGAAAGTACAGCTGGCAAGCCACAATTTCTCTCAAGCCTTGAAACACCCTGAAATTTGCCACAGTGGATTGTCAACTTGTTTGGTACATAAAACCTTGTCATTCCCTCCACTTGTCCACTTTGGAATCAGACTGTCTATTCTTTGTCCATCCTTCTAATGCATTATGAGAAAAAATAACATGTTTTTCAGATCTTCCAGTGATAAGGCACTCCATTGCAGGCAATCTTCCCATGAGTGTTACCAAGACTTGTTTAATTCAGATTTGAAATGTAGGGGTTTCTGGGTTGATTATAGTAAAATGAGAGTTTTGCTTGAGAGTGATCCTGGAATGGTTTAACATTTAGGGGCAGTGCTAAGATGCAGTTGGATGTATTTTGCATATGAGGAAAGCATTAATGGGAAGGAAGAAGAAAAATTACTACGGACTGAATTGTGCCCCACAGATACTAATTGCCATTCTATGAGACAAATCTTTGTTGTTTTAGGTCCCTGGATTTTGGTGTTTTCCTATGAAAACTCTAGGAGATGAACTTAGGCAGAACATCACACCAGTTTGCAGAGCCAATCAGTGGCAATCTGGAAAGGATGAATCTGATGTGGACTGATCTAATTCATAACAGAGAAGAAATATATAAGTAAATATTATAGTAAATGTCCCTTCCGCAAACAACAACTGGCTCCAGTTATTGCATTTATAGATAAAACACTCAGGAGATAGAACTTGAGCATATATACATATTTAGATACAAAATGGCTGGGTGTGAAGGCTATAACTTTCCATAATATATAAAAATATAAATCAAAAGAAAAGCTCCAACATCACACTATAAAATCCTTTCCATTGGAAACATGAAGCAAACAGCCATGTTCTTTATATTGAGGGAATATACTTTGCTCTCAGTATCCAGCGACACATGGAAATGAGCTGTGTAGTTAGCCAGTGAATGATTTTCCCACGATGCTGATCCTGTTCAAAGAAGGCAGAGCTCTCTGCCTCCTGTGCTTTTCATGTCTACCTTCTAAGGCAAATTAACTAAGCATGATTAGTAATAGAAAAAGCCCTAGCAGCTGCCCGCTGCTTCACCCTCCTGTGCTAGTCTGACATGGCATGAATAAATCAAAACAAACCCCAAAAATGTTAGTTTAAAACATTTTGGTGCAATCTGGTATTGCTTTTCACTGAGAGGCTGACTGAGTGATGCTGACTGCTCTAAATAAATTCAGGATAAAGCCTCATATGGCTGCTGTACTTGTCACTTACATCCCCTCAAATCAGACTGAGATATAAAGATACATAAAACTGAGAGTGGATCCATCTCAGCATAAACTATTATAGCTCATCTACCAAACCAGCTTCAGAGCAAGAGGAATAAACCACTATGCTGAGAAAATTATGTAGAAGTGACATTCCTATCATAAGCCCCAGGTTCTCGACAATAAGAACAGCTGAATTTATCTATTTCACAAACATACCAGAGGTGTCAAGGATGATCTATGGTCCATGAGTAATTAAAGAAATGCACAAAGAACACAGTTGTGAGAACATGAGGCCTATGAATGCTTTATTCTACTTGGAAGTCATTGGTCTGTCTCTAGAAATGGCATTTGTAGACATGGTCCTTTCAATATGATCCTCCTGCTTTTATTTGGAAATGCAGTTGGTGGAGAAGATGAAGAAGATATTTGAGAGGGATTCAGGGTCTCCATACCATGAGACCATTGTTCAAATGGCCAAAAGCAATCTGTGGGAGATGCTGCTTCAGCAGCTGCAGAGGAGGCTCTTGACCCAAGCATTTGATCAGTATGTCAGGTTCTCTAAAAGAATAGAACCAATACAATGGAAATATTAATATATAATAGGGAACCTTTTCAGGTTGGCTTATACAATACAGTCTGGTTAGTGCAACAATGGTGTCTTCATACTAGAAAGGCTAAAAACAGTAAGTGCTCTGTTCACAAGGCTGGATGCCCCAGCTGTCCTAATATAGTGCTAGCGGTTTGGAAGGTTCCTGGAGAGCACTGCTCTTCAGTCCGCATTGAAAAACAAAGTGAGGTTCCAGTGTTCTTATGGCTTCACCTCAGCGCCATGTTCATTCTCTATTGAAGCCATGCCACCCTTTGAGAACTTTTTCATATGTTCCGTTGGGGCTAAGCCACTTTGTGTTTTCTGTCACTTAGAAATCAAGCTGATACCGTCATCTACAAAGCCTTTTCAACTGTTAAATTCAGTGAGGGCCAATTATTTCAGAATCCTCTCCCAGAAGAATCATAGTAGAACTTTGATCTATCACCAAGATCAAGAAGATAATTAGCCATTCTGGATGATCAGAAGTACCATGTGAAGGAGCCAAGGGTTGATGCACAGTAATATGTGTCATTACAGGAAAGATGAATCCACATAACATTCTTCCACTACCACCAAAGCATTATTTCCTAAAGATCAGGGAGGTCGGCAGCCTTTCTGGCCTACATTTGCTCTGACGTGTAACTTGGAACTGTGGCTTAGTTCGTCTTTCCTACACATCTGCAGCAACAACAGATGGGTGTCCTCCTCCCTTCATTCAGGGCCAACAAGAAGCCAAATAAGCAAAAAGTTTGTATGGCTCCCAGGCCACAGAGGCCTCTCTATACCACATGAGACTAAATCCTGTGGTTTGGCCTTCAATCCTTCTGTATATGACATTTGACTGACAAAAACAAAACAAAACACTGGAAATAGTTCATTTTCTGGAAACTTCTTCTCACAGCCATTTGAGGTTCTTTGATTTGAACAAGACCCAAAATAGCCTTGAAATTATTGACATTCTCTTCAGATAAATCACTACTCCAAGGTTTCTCTTTTTTGCTTCTTCTCATACTTGCTCAACTTTAATATCCTTGATAAAATAGTCATCATTAATATATTCAACCATCAACATATAATTTCTTGGATTGTCTTTTCTCAAAATATATTGCTTTAGGAAAGCAAACACTAGCAGATGCCATTCATGTGGTGGTTTTCATCTATTTTGAATTAGAACAGCTTAGCTCTTGGAGCAGTTGTGTGATTCAGATCAAAGGAGACTAATGGTGCTCACAAGGGATTTGAGAATAAGGATGGTCTTCTTGGCTTGTGGAAATAACTGAGATGTCGATGCTCACTTTCACAAGCATTCCTCTTGTCTTCTTCCATGTGCTGACCTTGAGGGATTTTGAGTATGGAAAACACCTCATGGAGAGTATATGATAGTTTGAGACACTCTCTCAGCATCCCTGTCCTGTCAGAGGGACCACAAGGGTATCTCAAATTAAGATGTCAGACTCTGATCAGTACTGAGGAGAGGACATACAAGTCACCCAGGTGAGTCCTCAGGGGGCTTAATACATTTAAAATATCAACAGTAAGTCTTCTCATGAGGACTGTACTGCGAATATAATCTGGAGGGCAAGCAATCTTCCTTAAGGAGAGACTACAAATGTGTACACAAAAAGACAAAAGCAAAGTACTGGGGAATGGGAAAGGGACTTCCTGAATGCATGAGAGCCTGAGTTCAGATCCTCAGCATACACACAAAAAGCCAAGCAAGGTGGCATATGCCTGTAATCACTACCCAAGGGAGGCAAAGACAGGAGGATCCCTGGGGTTGTCTGGCCTGTCACTTTAACAAATTGGTAACAAATTGGAGCCCTACTATGGACCCAAATTCTTGACTTCTTGCCTTATTTCTCTGTCCCTTGAAGTCTGTGGGGCCTGGTCTAAACAAGTCCTCCTTGAGGCCCCCAGAGGCCCACCTGCACGAAGTGTGGTTTTTCATCTTCATGTTCTGTGAACATTTTCTCCTCTGAAAATTCTTGATCTAAACATCCAAAGCTTGAGCACTTGAGGATGTTAAAGGTGGGCTGGCAGCAGCATGGATGGATAGATGGGTGGGTGGGTGGACGGATGGATGGATGGATAGATGGATGGATGAATGGGTGGATGGATGGATGGAAGGATGGATAGATTGGACTCAGAGCTAAGATCATTTTTCAGGCAGCATGAATGTCCACATTCTTGGGATTCTTCATGACCACCTTCCTACATCACACTTTCAATCCTTATAAGCCACTGACACTGCCTATATGCTGGGGCAGTTTTGGTGAAAGCAGTTCCTTCTCCTAGGGAGCTCTAATGACAAAGGCAAGGGGCCCTGAAAATGCCACCATGGACCAAGAATCAGCTGAGTGGGAACCACACAAATACTACTGTCTTCTTTCTTCACCCCATTTCAGGGGTCTCCTGTTATTTCCTGGCTACCAAATAAGACATATTCCTATCTAAAATATGCATACTAGAGAAAGGAGACAAAGAAGTTAGAAATGCCTCAATGTCCCTCACTCCTCTCCTTTTTCTTTCTTTTTTATATTATTTTTATTATTTTCTATATATTTTTATTTACATTCCCAATGATTTCCCCTTTCCCGTTTCCCCCCTCCCCAAAAGTCCCATAAGCCCCCTTCCCTCCCTCTGTTCTCCATTCAACCCCCTCTCGCTTCTCTGTCCTGGTATTCCCCTACATCCAGTCTTTCCAGGACCGGGGTCTCTCCTTCCATCTTCTTGGAAATCTATTGATATGTGAATTGTGTCTTGGGTATTCCGAGATTCTGGGTTAATATCCCCTTATCAGTGACTGCATACCATGTGTGTTCTTTTGTGATTGGGTTACCTCACTAAGGATGATATTTTCCAGTTCTGACCATTTGCCTAAGAATTTCGTGAATTCATTGTTTTTAATTGCAGAGTAGTATTCCATTGTGTAAATATACCACATCTTCTGAATCCATTCCTCTGTTGAGGGACATCTGGGTTCTTTCCAGCTTCTGGCTATTATAAATGAGGCTGCTATGAACATAGTGGAGCATGTGTCCTTATTGCATGCCGGGGAAGCCTCTGGGTATATGCCCAGGAGTGGTATAGCCGGATCCTCCGGGAATGTCATGCCCAGTTTTCTGAGGAACCGCCAGACTGCTTTCCAGAGTGGTCGTACCAGCTTGCAATCCCACCAGCAGTGGAGGAGTGTTCCTCTTTCTCCACATCCTTGCCACCAACTGCTGTCTCCTGTGTTTTTGATCTTAGCCATTCTGACTGGTGTGAGGTGGAATCTCAAGATACAGTCATTGGTAGCAACAATATGGGTTGTTATTTCCCATTTATAATCAATCAATCAATCAATCTCTCTCTCCCTCCCTCCCTCCCCCTCTTCCTCCCCCTCTCTCTCCCTCTGTGTGTGTGTATGTGTGTGTATGAATACATATGTACATCTACAGCTGAAGATAAGGATCATACACTATGTAAATACACACACACAATGGTTACTCCATGTATTGTCTCTATTCATTCTTTTTCCCTATGATTGTGTTCAATTTAAGTCAGTATGTAATCCAATAATGTGTGAAGGCAGGGGAATTGCCATGAGTTTGAAATCAGTGTAATACAACAAAATGAGCTGCAGGCTAGCAAGGGTTCAAGTGTGAGACTTTTGCTTAAGAAGACCATCATCATCATAATAAATTATAGAACTCAGAAATGGTTGCCTGAGCATATTAACACTCAAGACTTCTAGCCACCAGGCTGAGTTCAAGATCATGGTAAGTATTATTTGGTGTGTTAGGTAGTGAATAGTGAGGTCTGCTTTCATAGTGCTTTGAATTTTAATTAGCTGCCAACATTTTTAATAGGGTAGTTCACATGAAAATTTAGGTCACCAGCTCTAACAATGGTGCGCCTACCTTTGCCTATGCAACAATGAAAGAACAGAACAGTGGTGACCCTCACTGGAGGAGACATGTGGTAAATTGGTCTCAGTCCTGTCATTATACTGTGTCAATATACTACCCCTGTTATTATACTATGACCTATATCTTAGAATAACTACCATGTGTCTCTGGTACCAAGTAGAATTGCATCTCTTACCTGCCTGGCAAAGGTTAATATTAGCATCTACATAATCTGGTTCCTTTAGTTGAGGTGGGATGCTGACATGGACGGCAGAGCCTACTCTCCCTCACATATGGGAAGAGAATGGTTCATGGAGGGCCTTGATATAATATAATCTACACATGGGAGGAATAGAGTCTTCTCATGAAGGAGAGTACTTATGTCTAAAGACTTGGGAAAGGAAAATGGTTTATGGTAATAGAAAATCACAATAGTTGTACTGTGTAGTGAGCAGAATTGTAAGCAAGAGCATTTTATCAAGGAACAGCACTGAAAGCTTCAGAAGTCAGGCAGATCTATCATGAGCTGAAAACCTACAAAAGCCAGCACTCCAGGCAGCAGATGTATCTTGCAGAGAGAGGAATTGGCACTGTAGACTCCTGATTGACATCATTTGGTTTCCTCGATTTGTTCACCATAGCAGAAAGAAACTGTCCATGAACATAAGGGGACAAAAACTTGCAAGGAAGGAAGTGCCCAGTTATAAAAAGTCCCATTGAGTATGCTTTGGTAGGGATGAAAAATACTGATTATGGCAACTAAAATAAAAGATGGATTTTAAAAAATTAAATACAAGTAAACTCCCCAAATCAGCAAAAGGTTAAAGAACCAGACTTTAGAAAGAAGGAACTAGGGTACCTGTAGGGGGGTGATTCTGATGCTTTGATTGGGAATATGTTTACTGATGCTAAAGGTCCTTGCTCCCAATTGGTTTTTGATCTATCAATAAAGATGACAGGGGCTAATGGTTGGGCAGAAAGAAAGAGGCAGGACTTCCAGATAGAAGAGAGGGAGAGAATCAAGATACTTGGGGGAGAGAGATGGAACAGGCTCAGAGCTGCAGGGGAGATCTTCCAATGTAGGCAGAAAGGGAAAGCAGCCCATGGGCTTCACAGCAGGTAAGTGAGCAACTAAGCTGAGGGCAGAGTTAGAGATGTTGATCAAGGAGTGAAGGTAAGGGCACACTAATTGTGGAAGGCTTAGAAGAGCCCAGTTACAGAGCCATTATCAGTTTAACAAATGAGCTAGTGTGTGTGTGTGTGTGTGTGTGTGTGTGTGTGTGTGTATTTTGTCCACAGATCTGAGATAGCACCTAGGCAGGTGCGTTCCTGCAACTCTCTGGGAACTCAAAGCTGTGTGGACAAAACTACCTGCTACAGGTAACCATGGGTTTCTAAGTAGCAGGAATTGCTCAGTGGTGGGGTGAGGAATATGTCAGAAAGCAAAGTCCTAGAAAGGTTTGGCAGGCCAGGTTCATATCAGCATCCCTAGAGCCAAAAGCAAGCTGTGAGCCTTGGGTGGTATTGTAAGTCAAGGGAATTCATTTACTAGCACTCAAAAGTTGGGTGAGGGAACAAAATTCCTCTCTTTGTTACCTTGTGATGAGTGTGACCCAAGTGGACATTCTGGACTTGGTTTGCTGGGAACAACTACGAATCATCAGTGCCCTGGAAATCTTGGATATCAAGACATGGGGGTACAGAAGTAAAGAAAATTGGAATGAATCAAACCAGATCTTTTTCCTGCTCTTCTGGTGACTTGTTTTCAATAGAGCTCCAGGAAGCAAAGATGACTTGTAGTCACTTTGATCTGTGACCCACGATCAAGATGAAAGGAAGAAACAGTGAAAGTCATTCCCCTTCCCAGTATTCTCTATGTGCCTGTACTAAAGAAAGACTTGACAGAGAATGCTCATGATGGCCCAACACAATGCATCTGACTTATGTGGAGAGCATCCCAAAGCCCTGGCAGCATGTCTGAGGATGGGGACGGTGTCAAGAAGCTATCTCTGCACCTCCAGAGAGATGCAAGGCAGGCATGTCAGGTGAAGGCTGGCAGACATCCCTTCCCATCTCTCACTTCCTTACTCTTCCTATCAAAGAAGCTTTAGAAAATCGACAGTCTCAGGGCTGGGGAGTTAGGGGTTAAAGTGCTTGCTATTAATGTATGTGAACATAAGTATTAGTTCCAATACCAAGCCATACAACGGTAAATACACAGAGAAAGTAGAGACAGATATATCCCAGGGCTCACAGTCAGCCTAGCCTACATGGCAAGTTCCAGACCAGTGGAAGATCCTGTCTAAAAACAACAAAGGTGGATGACACTTAATACTCAAGGTTGTCTTTTGGCCTCCATACACATGCAATACATACACATTAAAAAAAAGACTTAATAGGCAATGATGGGATAGGGTTACTTTATATGGAAATCTAATATACACAGCCTCAGGGCTGTCAATCATGAGCTTCAAAACAAATTTACTGTGATGTAAGATGCTTCCCCACGTGAACTGTGACTCTCAAGTTGTATCTGCCCACTCTCACTGCCCTATCATAGACAGTTACAAGTACTTTGTGTGACAAAACTAAACAAGGTCAGGAGAAGGCAGAAAACTAAGCACGCTTGAAAAAAATCTGGTCTTTCCTGATTTCCCTAGATGTTACTGGTAGACCTGTCTTGTGACCTTCAGTTTGTATTTATTCTTTCTCAGTAATATAAAGAGTTTTATTTAAAGAGCATTCTCCAGCCCTGATCTCCTGTTGCGGTTTGAAAGGGAAAAGACCTTTCTAGGACTTGGCTTTCTGACATATTCCTCACCCCATAGACTTATGCATCTGAACACTTGGTCTCCAGGTAGCTGTTTGAGAAGGTTAGCCTTCAGGAAGTGGAACTTTACTGAAGGAAGTAGATCATGGGATGTAGGTTTTGAGGTTTTACAGCCTGAACCCATGTCCTATTCTTTTTTTCTGGGCTTTCTATGTGTAAAAGGAAGGTGGGTGCCAACCCCATACTCCTGCTGTCTATCTTCCCTGCCATGATGGACCATATCCCAAAACAAACTATTTCTTCTATAATTGACTTTTTGTCTATCACAGCAAAAGAAAAGTAACTAGTGAACCTCTTTTGTCCCTTCTCTACTGTTCTCCTGTTCTCCAGGTACTTGTCACAGACTATATCTCTAGGATCTAGCCCGAGTTCTTTTCCTGCATAGTTGTTGATATCTCTTTCTCTAGGCATGACAGGTGCCAGAACAAAGAAGCTATCAATTGGTGGGACAGCCTTCATGGCCCAAAGGCCTTTTACTCATCTAAACAGAAGTTCATGAAGGGGCTGGAAGTAGGGAAGTCAGAACCCGTTTCTCAGAAGACCCAGCTCATTTCTTCCCTTCATAACACTAGGCGGACATATAGATGGTTGATTGCATTCATTCAAGATGAATGGACAAGTGAATGTTGGCTTCGAGAGAAACTGCCTTCGGCGACATGAAGCAAGCAGCATGAACCACTCCACAGATGAAGTGGGGCGTTGCTGTGGCGGATGGCAGTCTATTGATAGTCTACTCAACTGCAAGGGGCAGAAAGGGCACTCTGCAATGCTCCATACAGGCAAAGCTTTCATTTTTCTTCACTAATGATATATATGTGGCCCCAGAAATGGATCAATGGGTAAAAGCATTTGCTGTGCAAGTGTGAAGATCTGAGTTCAAATCCCAGCATTCACATAGAAAACTGATTATGGCTACATGAGTGGCTATAACCACAGTTCTGGGAGAGGGCAGTCAGAGAGTGAATCACTGGGGTTTGCTGGCTCCCAGCCAAGTTCTAGGTTCAGTAAGAGACCACATGTCAAGGGAGTAAGACAGAAATGAAATCAAAACACGCAAGCATGCATACACGTGCATATCTATATCCACACCTGTAAATGTGCACACGAACTGTACACACATCAGTCTCTTGAAGATCCAGGTGTGGATATCATTGGAAGGACCTTTCAAGGGCTAAGAACAGTAGTGAAGTACCTCATAGTGGTACCACCTTCTCCCAGCTTCCTAGTTTACAATGCTTGGTCTATGGCTTTCATCTTCATGGTAGCACAGAAGGTACTGCATCCCCAAGTGTAACATCTATTTCAATGGAGAAAAGCCTTCTCCGGGAACTTCTGCTAGTGCCCCATTGGTCAGAAAGAGGTCAGATAGGCATTTCAAAAGGCAAAGAAATAGGAGAACTCAGGAGAAGGGAACAAGGATAAGGAGGTTAGATTGGGCACATGAGTTTTTCTCCAGAGCCAGTCACCCTAGCTTCATTACTTAAGTCCATATCAATAATTTCAGTATTTTTAGGCAAAGGGAACATATTTTTGTGGTCTTCTTTGTTCAAATACTAGTACACAACTATGGATAACCAGAGATTTGAAAGCAAGTTTCTATGACATTTGCCATCTCCATTAGATAGATTTCCCCCTTCATAGTAACCTGCCTCTCCTCCCTTTCCTTTCTGAGCCCTTGTTGGGTCAAGGATAATCTTTCAGATGAATGATACCTATACAAAAAGCACTTGGTACTACTTAATGAATTGAAATGGGTTGTATTCCTCTATAATAAGGAAGAAGGGGCCCCCTCCGGCCACCATCTGCAGCAGGGAATCAGGCAGCTCCAAAGCCTTCTGTGCTTATCCCACCAGGAAAGAGTGCTTTCCCAGCAGTGATTTCACTTCTGAGTGCGGAGGTGAGATCTCCAAATTCTCTCTGGAGGGGTACAGCTAGGAGCACACAGGGCATATGAGCCGTGGAGCTGCAGGGACAGGAGTCTTCCCCTCCGGCCGCCATCTGCAGCAGGGAACCAGACAGCTCCAAAGCCTTCTGTGCTTAGCCCGCTGGGAGAGAGTGATCTCCCAGCAGTGATTTCACTTCTGAGTGCAGAGGTGAGATCTCTTACCTTCTCTCTGGAGGGGTGCAGCTAGGAGCACACAGGGCATATGATCAGTGCAGCTGCTGGGACAGGAATCTTCTCTTCTGGCTGCCATTTGCAGCAGGGAACCAGACAGCTCCACAGTCTTCTGTGCACAGACCCTGCCAGAATAGAGTTGGTCTCCCAGGAGTACAGACACAGGCTTACAGGAACAAGCTCCAGCCAGAGATAGCAAGACCAACTAACACCAGAGATAACCAGATGGCGAAAGGCAAGCACAAGAACCCTACCAACAGAAACCAAGGCTACTTGGCATCATTAGAGCCTAGCTCTCCCACCACAGCAAGTCCCGGATACCCCAACACACCAGAAAAGCAAGAGTTGGATTTAAAGTCTCATCTCACGATGCTGTTAGAGGACATCAAGAAAGACATAAATAACTCCCTTAAAGAAATACAGGAGAACATGGGTCAAAAGGTAAAAGTCCTTAAAGAGGAAACACAAAAATCCCTTAAAGAAATACAGGAGAGCATGGGTGAACAGGTAGAGGCCCTTAAAGAGGAAACACAAAAATCCCTTAAAGAATTGTGGGAAAACACAAACAAACAAGGGAAGGAACTGAACAAAACCATCCAGGATCTTAAAATGGAAGTAGAAACAATAAAGAAATCACAAAGTGAGACATCTCTGGAGATAGAAAGTCTTGGAAAGAATTCAGGAGTCATAGATGCAAGCATCAACAGCACAATACAAGAGATGGAAGAAAGAATCTCAGGTGCTGAAGATACCATAGAAAACATTGACTTAACCATCAAAGAAAATGCAAAATGCAAAAAGCTCCTGAGCCAAAACATCCAGGAAATCCAGGACACAAAGAGGAGACCAAACCTAAGGATTATAGGTATAGAAGAGAGTGAAGATTTCCAACTTAAAGGGCCAGTAAATATCTTCAACAAAATTATAGAAGAAAACTTCCCTAACCTAAAGAAAGAGATGTCCATGAACATACAAGAAGCCTATAGAACTCCAAACAGACTGGACCAGACCAGAAAGTCCTCCCGGCACATAATAATCAAAACACCAAATGCACTAAACAAAGAAAGAATATTAAAAGCAGTAAGAGAAAAAGGTCAAGTAACCTATAAAGGCAGGCCTATCAGAATTACACCAGACTTCTCACCTGAGAGGATGAAAGCCAGAAGATCCTGGGCAGATCTCATACAGACCCTAAGAACAAAAATTCCAGCCCAAACTACTATACCCAGCAAAACTCTCAATTACCATAGATGGAGAAAACAAGATATTCCATGATAAAACCAAATTTACACAATATCTTTCCACAAATCCAGACCTACAAAGGAAAATAAATGGAAAACGCCAACGTTTGGGAGGGAAACTACATCCTAGAAAAAGCAAGAAAGTAATCTTCCAACAAACCCAAAAGAAAGCATCCACACAAACATAAAAATAACATCAAAAATAACAGGAAGCAACAATCACTATTCCTTAATATTTTATAACATCAATGGACTCAATTCCGCAACAAAAAACAGTCTAACAGAAATGTTTTTTATATAAATCTTCAATTTTATCAGAAAATGTTTGTGATTCCTTTTTCAATCAATTTAGTAATGTTTTTATGTCTACCATTTTAACTGTACTATTTTCCATGATAATCTTTAATTTTAACATTTTTTCTATATATTTCTTCAATTTTATCAGAAATATTCTCTTTGTAAATCTTCAATTTTGTCAGAAAATGTTTATAATTCCACTTTCATTCAACTTAGGAATATTTTTATGTCTATCATTTTATCTGCATAATTTTCCCATGAAATAGTCAATCTCAATGTGTTTTTCTATATATTTCTTCAATTTTATCAGAAATATTTTCTATGTAAATCTTCAATTTTATCAGAAAATGTTTATAATTCTACTTTCAATCAACTTAGAAATATTTTTATGTCTACCATTTTATCTGTATAATTTTCCATAATAATCTTTAATTTAAATGTTTTTCTACATGTTTTTTCAATTTTATCAGAAATACTTTCCATGTAAATCTTCAATTTTATCAGAAAATGGTTATAATTCTACTTTAGATCAACTTAGGAATATTTTTATTCCTACCATTTTTATCTGTATAATTTTCCATGAAATAGTCAATTTTAATGTGTTTTTCTATATATTTCTTGAATTTTATCAGAAATATTTTCCTTGTAGATCTTCCATTTTATCAGAAAATGTTTATAATTCCACTTTCAGTCAACTTAGAAATATTTTTATGCCTACCATTTTATCTGTATAATTCTCCATAATAATCTTCAACTTTAATGTTTTTCTATATATTTTTTCAATTGTATCAGAAATATTTCCCTTGTATATCTTTAATTTTATCAGAAAATGTTTATAATTCCACTTTCAATCAACTTAGAAATATTTTTATGCCTACCATTTTATCTGTAATTTTCCATGATAATCTTCAATTTTAATATTTTTCTACAATTTTATTAGAAATATTTCCATTGTAAATCTTCAATTCTGTCATAAAATGTTTCTACTTCCTTTTTCAATTATTTTAGCAATGTTTTTTATGTCTACTATTTTACTCTTTAATTTTCCATGAAAATTGTAAATCTTAATGTGTTTTTCTATATGCTTCTTCCATCTTGTCAGAAACATTTTCCATGTAAATCTTTAATTTTATCATAAAATATTTTTACTTCCTTTTTCAATAAAAAAAGAGACTAGAAACTGCCAAAAAAAAAAAAAAGGGAAGAAGGGTATCTCTGAATGACTACAACAAATATTTTAAAAATGTATATCCCTCCCTACCATCTAGAAGTTTACAGTCCACAGAGGCTGAGGAGAGCCCATGGATTTTATGGAAGTGTTCTCTACGGTCAGAGGTTGAGTGTAGGGAATTTAGGAGAGTGGCTCCATAGGTAAAGTGTTTGCTGTACAGCATAAGTACCTGAATTTGCATCCTCAGTCTGACATGTAAAAGACAGACATATGTCTGTGACCCAGTACTGATGATGTGTGTGAGAGCATACAGACAAAGGTGGATCCTAGGTGCTCGTTGGACAGACATACTAGCTGAAATTGAAAGCTTCGAGATCAGTGAGAGGCAATCTAAAAAAAATAAAATAAGGTGGAGGGCAATAGAAAAGGGCACACTTAGCTGACCTCTAGCTCCTAGGCACAGGTAAACAAACTTGTACAGGCATGGAACACATAACAAGAACAACAATGAAAACGTCAAGGATTTCAATATGGTAAGCCTGTGCTCTCTGGGGAAGACTGGCCTCATCTAGGTCCCAAAGACAAACATCTACTGTCACTGGTGTTAGTCCCTACAGCAAAGGGGAAACTATTTGGCTTTCCTATCAACTCCTCAAGGTATGTGTGACCTTTTTCACCTCTGAAGGCTGAACCAAGGTCCCTTTGGGCTGAGTTGAGTCACTGTTGCTAGAAAAGGGGAACAGATGGACATGACCCAGCTGAGGAGCCGAGAGATAAACATATTCAAGGTAAAGACAAGCAAAGGGCCAGGGTAAAAGCCAGCTCTCGGGATTCACAAAACTGAAAGCAAGGTTGACAGCTGAGGTCACAGAAACATGGGGAAGGAGGGGAAATGGGTGGTGTCAAGGTATCAGAGAGGCCCTGGCCTATGAATATGACTAGCACATGTTAATTATAAACAATACCCTGGCTAACTACCTTAGACTTCCCTGTGATGGTGAAGGGGGTGGGATCCAAGGAACAGGGTGAACACTGGTCTACTTTGCACTTTGTCTCCCTTGGTGTAAAATGATTGGTCCTTAGACAATTACCAGCCACTGACCTCCTGTGTCACTGCCTGTCTGAAGAGCAAGCCTTGGGTTAGCCAATGAGAGTAGTACCTGATAAAATCACAGCCACCATTCCCCATCCTGAGGAATGTGGAGTTGATACTTGGGGCCTTGCAGAAGGGACCATGTTTACTGGAAAGGCAGAGAAAGCTGCCCTGTAGCACAGAAGCTAAAAGGAAAGCAGTAGATGCTAAAGGGATGGAGAGAGACTGTTGCCAAGAGAACTCTGTGCTCCTCACACGAGGCTTGGTTGTTCTGCTGGCCTTGGGTTCCAGCAGCTCAAGCTCTAGCTTAATGGGAAAAACACCAATTGCCCTCACGCAAGCTAGCTTGGGTCCGCTCACAAAAGCATCTCTGCATAACTGCAAAAGAATTAAAGACATTTTGAAACAAAACAGGAGGTGACCTGGTACTGCTCCTATGATGTCCTACCTCACTGCTGTAGAATCAGGGGCTGGGCACATGAGAGAGGGCAGGCCCAGTATATAGGCTTATTCAATCCACTACTCAATTCTTAGCAGAAGCTACTAGAAAGTGAAAACCAGATATGAAGTGCACTAAAGTAAAAACATGGCAGATTAATCTCTTTGCCGTTATATAACGCTTAGATCAAGTACATCATTTGCAAGATGAACACCAATCTTTTAGTGCTTCACTTAATGATTGTTAAATTACCCCTTTAATGGATAATTAATGCACTTAATGTCTCTCACTATTATGATTACTTTTATGCAAATTCAGAATGATAATAGCTGATAAACACAATGGTCCCTTTATCATAATTTAGCCATCTAAATGCCCTTGCTACAAAAGACAGGTCACCTTCCATGCATTTAATAATAATCCAATTCAGTCTTTCTTTTAAGCAAAGAAATGTGCATTAATTATACTTTGATTTCTCAAAGAGCTTTGCTATCTCTTGGGGGAGGTGCTCTGGAAGTGCAGTCGGGTCATCCCAAGCAGTGTCTTGGGGGGCAGGGGGCATCCAAGCAGATGGCTAGCTGTAAAAATCATCATGACTTTTATGTTTATGTAGGAAAGGCAGGTTGTCAGTCCTAAGACAAACTGTGATACAGATTAGAACTTACAACCCCTTCCAAATCATTTTATATATTATTTTAAGTGAATTGCTATGCATTTACCATGCAACCTACAAGGAAGTTGAATTAAGAGAAGAGCAAGAGAGTAAGATCGAGAAGGAGGGAGGGAGGAGAGAGAGAGAGAGAGAGAGAGAGAGAGAGAGAGAGAGAGAGAGAGAATGTACTCAGAATGCAGCAACTTCTCCTCAGGCAAAGACCTCAGACAGGGATGACACCATCTCTCTGAAGCCCTTCCCATGTAGCCAACATCAAGTTCTTTCTTAGAAAAGTTCTGAAGAATTATTCGACCATTACTATTTAAAACAGACAAATTCCATTTACTTTTAATATTCCTTCTTAACACAATCCTATACTGATGTCAAATGCACACTGTGCATACACACCTGTTTCTGTTTCTGTTCACCAACCCCAGTCCCACTGAGAGTTGGCTGTACCTCTACTATTTGTCCTTTCCCAGCCAGGAGTGACGGCTTCCCACCTATAAATCCTTCAGGAAAAGGGTCTTTAGGTAGTTGGGAATATGTAGAAATCCTGACATGGTATCCTGAACATCATGGGGACTGGGAGGAATGGATGACATGGTCTGAATCCCTTGGATAATAGCCTATTGTGAGGGAGGAAAAAAATCTTCTGACTCATTTATATTTTGCATGTTCAGAAAAACTATCTCCTAGTAACAGTCTGTGAGGATCTAACTTAACAGATGGGCTGGAATGAGGCAAGGAAACAGTATAGGGTAGAATACCCAAGGGGGGTTGTTTTAATTAGAAAAATTAAGAAACAAATATACAAATACTCAGGGAGCCTCCAGCAAGTCTATTCATTATGCATATTTTATAAGTGCTAAAGTCTGGAAAAATGACTATCAGTGAAAGAACAGAAAATGGTGCATTTGTATCTCAAATGGTAGTTATGAGAAATCACTGGAAAAACACATCAAGTGAAAGAGATTTCAGAGGCTGTGCATGGTGGCATGTGCTTTTAATCAAAGTACTCAGGAGGCAGAAGGAGGGTTGTGAGTTCTACCAGCCATGGCTACAAAGCAAATTACTCACCTATAGTCCTAAGACTGTCTCCAAACAAGCAAATAAAAACCACAACCTGAAGAAAGTTATGCATAGTTTGCCATGTTTTGTGTGTAAAAATCCTCACAAGATAACACTCTATTTTGTCAGGAATATAGGCACACCACCATGCTTTGGAAAATATCAGAGTGAAGGCTTGCCAGTTGACAACAGTGAGGATGACTATAGATATTAAAATGAACATGCCTAAGGTAACAGTCTGCTGTCGGAGTTGTCCCACCATAGCCAGTGACATATAGGAGCCTTATTTTCATTTCAGTCCCTTTACCCTGATTCTCTTTATGGCCAATTATCTGGTTTCCTCTACACACATTGAGTCTTATGCTAGTGGGCTTTTAGGCATTTTTTTTTTTTTTTTTGGTTTTCTCTGTGTAGCCCTGGCTGTCCTGGAACTCACTTTGTAGACCAGGCTGGCCTCGAACTCAGAAATCCGCCTGCCTCTGCCTCCTAAGTGCTGGGATTAAAGGCGTGCACCACCACCGCCCGGCTTAGGCACTTATTTTTATTTACAGTTGGGTGTGTGTGCGTGCACACGTGTGTATGCATGTACACAAACGCATAAAAGTGCCCATGAAAAAACAGAAGAGGGAACCAGATCCCCTAGTTGTGAGACGGGCAGTAGTGAGACACTTAATGAAGCTGCTGGGATCAAACCCCAGTCCTACAAGAACTCTTAACTCCTGAGCCATCCTTCCAGCCCCATGCTGGTACTTCTTATAACTTTGGTCTGACCACCACTCAAGAAAATCAAAAGGATAGTCTTTTTGTATAAATGTATATTTATACAAAACCTGGTAAGGTTGAGTAGATTCAGGAACCCCAACAATTCTCATAATTGAGAATGGTAGGCATTTAAATCTACTTCTGACCAGGTTCCTGTCCTGGAACATGTGACCACAACACCCCATGGAGAGGACTGTGACAATTAGTCACACAGGGACAACATCTGAAGTCCTTTCTCATGCAGATGAGGTATCCCTAATATCTCAGACCAAGCCAATAGAAGACATCAAGGGTAGAGAAGGTGACCAATAGAGAAAAAGACTCCCAAGACCAGGCAAAAGGGTTAGAGGCACACCCGCTCCCACTGTTCTGCATCCCACAAGACCATCAGGCCATCAGCCATAACAGGACCTGGTGTAGACCCAGGCAGGCCCCACGCTTGCTGCTTCAGTCCCGGTGAGCCCATGGGAGCCCTGCTTAGTCAGTTAAGTGAGCCATGTTCTCCTGGTGTCCTCCATCCCCTCTGACTCCTACAAGCATTCCTTCCCCTCTTTTGTGGGGTTCCCCAATCTCTGTGAGGAGGACCCAATGGAAACCTCAAATTTAGATATATTCTCTCTCTCTCTCTCTCTCTCTCTCTCTCTCTCTCTCTCTCTCTCTCTCTCTCTGCATAATATCTGGCTGTGGGTCTCTGCCTCTGGAGAAATCTTATTTCTTTGCATTAGAATATTCTTCCTTTCATGGCTTTCCAACCCTTCTTTTGCTATTATGTACTTTCTGTTCAGAGATGAACTTCCTGTTCGTTTAGTCTTTTTAAAAGACAGGCTAGACAACAACAAATTCTCATACTCTGAAAATGTCTTAATTTCCTCTTCATTTGGCCCTGAAGGAATTGCTGTACTTGCCCCCTGTCTCCTAGGCGATTACAAATCTAATCACATTGATAATGAAGATTAACCATGACAGGCATAAGACCCACTCAAATATGTCACATGACCAACACTATGTGTCACTTAGCAACAGTATACAACCTGGCTTAGGGGTTTCCAGTGGTGGTCTTGGGGCTACTGAGTTATTAGCATGATAGAGCCCAAAACTTCTTATTGCTTTAGAGAGGAGGTAACAGACAAGGGGTGTTCACAAAATTTAAAACAAAACCCACTCTGGAAAGCTTAAATTTCCTTTCTGAAAGAAATGCCTAGTACCAACTCAGATGGAATTCATACATTAAAAAAAAAGAGGGAAGTCACCCCTGTTCTCCACACACATAATCACACTTGGAAGAAACTCCATTTGAGGGTCCTTCCACTCATGTAGCCATTGTACCCTGGCTGTAACTGGCCAATGATGCCAACCTATTCCTGCTGTCTGACTTATGAGAACTCTGCCAGAATAAATCTCCTGAACATCAGACGGAGACTAGGACTTATTCTCTGCATTCTTTTGTTATGGAAAGAAGTCTCAGGAAAATTATAGCCAATCAATCAAATAGCATATAACTCTATGTGAGGCACACTTGCGTGCTCACAGGTGAGTATTAACTCTGAATTTCTGTAAACCAATTTAAAATGGAGAATACATTTTAAAAGGAGGCCAGGGATGGGGGATGACAATCAGGACTCAGTTCAGAAAATTTGCCCTTTGGGAATGTGCTCAAGGAGAACTTAGATTCCCCAAACATGACAGTGCTGACCAGTGTTACTGAAACCAAATGACATCCCACTGATGCTGCAGGGAGAGGGCATGGAGGGGGACAAAAACAGTGTCATAGCTACACGCCACCTCATACATGCCAGTTTGCCTCATTGCTCCAGGATGGGGTGAAGGTCCAGAGAGGATGCTGCTGGCCCTTACCTCTGCACTGCTCTGCTGTGCCTCCTGATGCTAGGAAGACAGGAGAGCTCTGCCTGACAGTGGGGCAGGAGAAAACACTGACCTTCCCAATTGATGTAGTCTTGTTCTATCTTGCTGTTGCTGCTGCTACTGCTGCTGCTGTCATCTCTGGTGCTGGCAGGGTGGAGGCTCACCCACCTCAGATCCCCACTGACAATACTGTGCTGGGCCATACTAATATTGCTTGGTTGGGGGCGGGGCAGTGAGAGTGCGTCTGGTCCAGGGAGGCAGGCGATGGAAGATTATTAGCTCTTTGCACAGTTCTGTTGATGCCATTGAGTGGGAGCTCCTGAAGAGTCTCTGCTCAGCATTGTGCAGCGGAAGAGAGAGTCTGTGCTTAGCCCCCGGAATCCAGGAACGGCTGCTGATTGGTTTTTCTTATCACTATCTGACTGTTGAAAGGTATGTATGGCCAAAAAGGGTTTTGTGTAATTAGGCAACCTTTTCAAGGTCCTTCGTCTAGGGTCAAGAAGCTTTTCCACATCTGTGTCTGCTGGAGGACAGGAGGGGAGGACGAGGACTTCTAGAGCGCTGTTTGTGAAGCATGGGAAGTAACGAGGAAACCCAGGTGCACACCATGTTATTTTCCTGTCCAGTGGCCCCTGGGCCATTTATCTTCCCCTTCCTGTCATTCAAACTTGTCCTAAATGGTTCTGTGAGGACCTCCATGAAATGATCAAAGTCCATTTCTGCTGGAACTAGAAACACAAGGGATATCCTGGCATATCTCAAAGAGAGGGCATGACGTTGTACAACTAAAACTTCATCTTACAAAAACCAAAGGATATTTGACAAAAAGAAAAGAATAAATAAATAACTTGACTCCCAGTAGAAATATCTGAAGAGGACAATGTTACCATTTCCAGAATATTCTCATTTGCCTAATAGTTACAGAGTGTCCATTTAGTTATAGGTACAACCTAGACCTGGAGTCACATCAACAGCAGAACAACAGATGACCTCTGGATTCTTAGAGAAAGAATTGACACCATGAGAGTATGTTAAGATCCAGTAAGTCACATCAATGATGAATGATGACGGTGGTTCCAATAAGCTTCATAAGTTCCTGTTCTCACACTTCTTCTTCTTCTTCTTCTTCTTCTTCTTCTTCTTCTTCTTCTTCTTCTTCTTCTTCTTCTTCTTCTTCTTCTTCTTCTTCTTCGTCTTCTTCTCCTCCTCCTCTTTCTCCTCCTCCTTCTTTTCTACTATGAACCAAAGCATCAGCTTCATAATATTCTGACTAAAATATGTGTTTACCCCAATTTAAGACATTACATTAAAAAATAAAAAAAAGGAATTCTACCACTTAATGACTTTGACTCAGGTAAAAGGTATGATCTGAAAGACCATGGCATTAAGTAAGCTCTGGTAATCCTCAGTCTTCACCAGAACATGGAGGAGGAGAGTCAGGCAACACAGTGGAGAAAAGTGGAGAGCAGTGGGGAGGGAGGCACCTTCCCAAAGTGTTAACCTTTTCTCTCTTCTTACTTCATATTTTAATTAAAATAAATTGAATCCAGGAAACTTTTCTTAAAATAATGCCTGAACTGATTTGCAAGAGAAAAAGCATGTATAAAGAGCAGCAGCATATTCTGAAAACATTACATCCCTCACACAGTCAGTGTTCGGTAAAGCCTTGGGCCCTGAAGCAAGCCGGATGGGGACAGGAAGGGACACATCCATTGGGTCTGCTGGCAGAGGCCACATCATCCAAAGTGGAATGCTTTGGTTGAAAGAGAAAAATGCACATTCAGGGAAAAAGTGGACATGTGTGTGTGTGTGTGTGTGTGTGTGTGTGTGTGCACACTTGTGCATTCGTGTACATACCTGTAGGTCAGAGAAGAGCTCAACGTATCTTGCTGTACCCCCCCCTTCTGCCTTATTTCTTCAAGACAAGGTTTTTCACTGAACCTGAAGATAGGTTGCTGGCCGGTAAGTCCTCACAATTCCCCTGGCTTAACTCTCCATGCTAAAATCGTTGACCCATGTACAGCTCTGCTTTTTACTGTGTTGCTCACATTTGAACTCATGACCTCGAGCATGAGGAACAAGCACACTTAGCCTCCAAGCCAGATCCCAGCTCCTAGCCTTCTTCTTTAAAAACCAATTACAATAATCTGTCCTGTCAAATAGCACTTCATCTGAGATACCCGTGTCACCTTTGTGCTGGCTGTAGTCTGATTGCACCGCTGAGATGGTCACCCTGGACGGGAGTGCTGAAACACAGCTTACTGGAAATGCAAATAAGATGCCTTATGTTTCCTGGTAACAAAACAATGCCACCCCATCGCAAAAATTAGAAGGCAGAGGAAGGAACAAAATATCCAGCCATTCTAAGTCTACCATGCAGATGACTCAGTCTTTACATGTATAGACATGATCATACTCATTTATGAAAAGGAGGTATTTAGTGTTGTTACTGTGTTCTCCTGTGGGAATGTTGCATAGGCCCGCTTCCACAGTAACAGACACAGACAGATTCTTATAAATGGTTTATGGCTATTAGATAAACATGTTTTATCTAAGGAACCTTATGGGGAGATAATATATTTAAACAGCCAACAATGTGTCCTGTAAATTCCTATTCTGTTATTATGATACATTTGTGGGTTTGATATGGCTATACCCATTAAACTGTATTTTCAGAGCTCTAAATTTTAAAGAAATATATTAATTATCTGATTAATGAGTTGATCATCAGGCAAATTTCCATATTGATAAGCAAATAAAGAATGGGAGCTTCCACTATCAGGGTCTCCATAAACACGTCAAGCACAGGCCTAGTCAACATCAGCACAAGTCTACAGCAAATGCAAGGTAAACTGGTTTGGAGCCTAACTAGAGGGTTGGCTTGTGCATAAGTAAGGGACCCAGAATCCTCAGTTCCCCTCAAGAAACCAAATCCTGTCTATAACTAAGCCAACTTCTGGCTGCATTGTGCTGGGAGGTTTAATCAAAGACAATTACTTTTAAATGTCAAACATCAGCTCTGACAATGAAGAAACATGAGTCACTAATGCTGAAAGATCCACTAGGAGGCTTTGGCTTTTACACAGATTCACTTACTGCAATGTGTGTGTGTGTGTGTGTGTGTGTGTTTGGGGTGTCTGTGTGTGCAAGCATGTTGAGGGCATGCAGGAGTCAGGTCTCTCCTCTCACCGTGTGGGTCCCCAGGATCTAATTCAAACTTGACAGCAAGTGCCTGATCCACTAAACCTTCTTGACAGCCCCTTATCTGCAGAGGACTCTGAATGATTTCACACTCCTGACCAATGCCAATATTCCCAACCCTTCCATTGAAAGGGAGATAAAATATTGATAATTTTCCTGAACATTACAGTGTACACTCACATGCGCGCATACACACACATACACACACACACACACACACTGTGAGAGAGAGAGGCAGAGACAGAGAAACAGAGATAGACACAGAGACAGACAGAGGCAGAGACAGAGACAGAGACGGAGACAGAGAAGCACATTATATCTGGGCAAATCTACAGAGAATAGTCAGTGTCCACAGAGATACCTAGTGAATGGTCACAAACTTGCATATTTAAGTTCATGGTGAAATTTGCTTGAGACTTGAAAATCTTTTCACATTTCCCTACAACTGACACAGGAGGTTGCTGTACAGCTGTCATACATTTTGTATTAAATATGGTTAATTTATACTTGGAGAAAACCAGGAGGAGCTTTGTATTTTCCTACTTCAATGTGACCCCTTCCCCCTCAAATCTCTACCCTCAGAACTGACAAGTAGACACTTAGAGGACATTTGTTGCCTGATATTCTAAACAGAATGACAGGCCATACATAATCAGGAGTCTTGGGCCTTATCTTTCCAACAACTGCAGAATCTAACCATCTCCTGCTTACGCTATCTTTATTTCATGGCTGTTGCCTTTTCTGCAATATAATGAAATCCACCAATGGCTACTTGACAATTATCTCAAAGGAGTGCTACAGAAATATCCAGGTGCACTGCATAAGATAAGTATTTCTCATCTAAGGGGGTTTCATACTGCAGGATGCCAAGGGTAATGTGGACTGGGACTCCGCAAACTGCCATTTGATATCCAGTTGGTGACAGGGCACTGATGTGGTTAGAAACCCCGGGAAACTCCGAGTCTCCTTTCTGTTAATTAAATCTTGGAGCAGCAGAGAAGCCTGGAACATCTCTCACAGATGCACTCCCATGTTGGCCTCTCCCATAAAGGCAAAATCTAGAGCATAGACCAGGTCTAGCACAGAGACCCTGCCTCCAGAAGGTCCCCATTCTCCCAGCCAATCAGGTGGCATGCTTTCTGAGAACCAAGAGTCACAAAAGAATAAAAGAAACCGCTTGCCGTTGTGATATTTACAAGAGCACTTTCCATGGGTCTCGAGCTTGACTGGAAATTAGTTTTAGGACTTTTTTTTTTTAACTTGATTAAAGCTAACCGTACTCCCTTTTAACATTCCTTTTAAAATCGGAGGGGCCCATCCCATATTAGCTATGCTCTATGGGAAAAAATGTAGCTCATTAGGGGTGGAAATCTGTAACAGCTGCCAGTCTTTGTGCTTTTGTTGTCGTTGTCTGGCCCAGAATTTATTCTGTATATGAAAGAAGACCTGCCCCACAAACCCACATGGAGCCGCCCCTCCTACCAGGAGAACTTTCCACTAGTCTGTTTCTAAGTGAGGATGGCTGGGATCTTAACAGGCATCTGATCCCCACTGTCGGGGGCAAAAATCCTCAAAACTCAAATGCTAAGGATAGATATTTCCTTTCCCAAAGTAAACGGGGCATAAATCTGGGAGAGGAAAATCAACTTGTACCAGATGAAGGAAATCTAAAGTAAGTGCAGAGGTTTTGTGAAGGCAGAGGCTGACCAAATGCGTCAAGGAAACAAAGCCCGAGGAGTTTCACCCTAAAAAAAAAAAAATTCAGGGAACGAACAAAGAGATGGATGATTTAAATAAGACGGACTTTTTTACCTTCCTCCTTTCGTTATTTATGTTTACAAATTTACAGAGGTACAAAGATCTTGGAGCAGAGAACTAATGTCCATTTGAATAACACAGGAAAATATCAAAAATGAGAAGGTAAAGGGAAGTAGTATGTGGAAGTAGCCTAACCTTTTTTAAGCTTAAAAAGAAAAAGGAAAAAGAGGGGGGTAAAAAAAAATAAAAATAAAAATCTTGACTGCATTGGTGTGAATCATCAGCGCCATCTAGTGGAACTCAGGGATATGGTGTCAGGCTGCAGCTTAAATTCAAATTAGATCTCAGACCTCAGTGTCTCACCCTATCTTAACATTTTATTGCTTGCAGAAGAAAACTAGGTGACCTCCATTTAGTTTAATTTAATAAGTCTGCTCGAGTTTAGTCTGAAGATACAGATATGAAAGAAACCGTTAAGTTGCTTAGTCAACCTGGCAAAGATCACCCTCACCAGGGACGGGAAAGCAGAAGTGTTGTCTGCGCTGAGACCTGGGTTGTATAAAGCCGCATTGTTGCTAGGATTGATTTAATTCCAGTGTAAGAAGAAAGGGCTGCATGGTAAACAAACACTGAGGTAGTAATTACGTGACTATGGCCAACGCTATTCCACTCCTGTCAGGCTCATTATACCTCAGACATTTTTCAAAACGACTTGACATTTTTTTTCTGCGTGACATGTTTTGGGCTGGATACAGTAAAAACAGCTGGTTGCCTCCTGCTGTCTGAACCATCCAGCACTGGGGAAGTGAAGCCAAGGACTCTTAGCAGGGCTGTAGGGGCTCTGCAGACCTGCAGGAGATGTGGGAGATCCTAGTGCCATGCAGGAGGCCAGAGAGCATGGGAGGATGGGCCAGGACTTCGTATTCTTTCACTGTTGAGACCCGGAGACACGCCCCCTACACCTGCCCTTTCAGCCACTGAGACTTATTGAATAATTGACCCTCAGCCCAGGTAAGTAACTTGGAATCTTCTCTGGAGGCTGAGCTTCCTGGTGGCAAGGGGACACATCCCAAATTCCTGACCATACATACAAACAGCGTTGCCAGATTCAGCAAATAAAGGCATAGGATGCATATTAAATCTAAAGTTCTTAAGATCAATGATGAAGTTCAGTGGATAAGGTGCTCCCCACTAAACCCAACCTGAGTTGAATCCCAAAGACTCACGTGGTAGAAGGAGAGAATGAACTCTTAAATTGTCCTGTGACCTCCACACGCATGATAAGGCATGTATATGTCCCCATATATACAATGTATCTATAAAATATGCAAGTATTAAAAATTTATTTACAATTTGCATTTCAAAGGCAATAATCTCACTCTGTTTTTTTCTGATTAACTGCCCCCTCTGACTAGGAAAACTGGCTGTGACTAAAAGCCACCAGAAAGAATTTCCCTTTTAATGTGTAAAAAATAATCCCACTTAATTTGCTGCTGTTGTTTATTTGAATGTCCTTATATTTGTGACAGCTTTGACTCTGTGTATACATGAGAACCACATATGTATCTGTCAGATCCCCTGGAACTGGAGTTATAAATGGTCATGAGTCAACATGTTAGTGCTGGGAATCAAACCCAGATCCTGTGCAAAAGCCAAATGTACTCTCAGCTATGGAGCCATCTCTCCTCCAGCCTTAGTTTCATTGTCTTTACCTTTAATAGCATCCTAAGGTAATCTTGGAACCCCACTGCTCCTCTTTACCAGATGGGTGGCTGGTTTCTGTATAGGAGGCTCAAAAGTTTGCTAATTTAAAAGCTGCCTTCTCATTTCTGAACAAGCCTGTTAGGCAGTGAGTGTGGACCAAGAACCATACCCATGTGGCTTTCTAGCACTCTGCATGCAGACCGACCAAGCAGGAAGTACTCTGGCTCCAGCCTTGCCCAGAACAGCAGTGGACACTCAAGTGGATACTCTCTCTACATTCCGAAACCATGTAGAGAAGTTGACACAGAATGAAAAGGAAATAAAGGGAAGCTGAGGTGAGAAGGGGCAGGGGGAGGGAGGAAGAGGCAAAAGAATAACAAAAGCTGGAAAACAAAACACCACACGAAAGCCAATAAGAACAAGTGGATCCATTGATAGGAAGGAGCAGAGTGGCCTGTCTCACCATCTCAGATGGCTTTTCTGATTGAACAGAATGGAAAGAAATCAAGGGATAAAATTTGCAAACAGACATCACTGCCAACTGTGGTTATAAATTATTTTGTAAAATGGAAAGGAAAAAGAAAGTCAAAGGAGGTCTTTTACACAAAGACCTACTGAGAATGGGATTTGACAGTTGAAATTATTTTCAATATTTAGATATTCAAAAATATATAAAGGTGAAAATGTTGTTGCATTTAGGATGAGAAACAAAAGCATCGTGTCATTGATTCCTAAACATTCCAACCCACTGAAAGGCATGCAAAACTACAACTGTAACCGATCTGGAAAGCAACTTTATACTGCACATGAGAAGAGAAGACACCGAAGTGATATGACGCTATGAAAAGCTCTTGCTACTATAGACCATTCTGAAAAAGACAAGTGTATGTTAAACACAAAGTTGACACCTGAAGTAGTCTTTGCAAGCTTCCTGCATGGTATGTATTAATAAAACATGACTCATTGACTCTCCCTGGGTAGCAAGTCTAGCTAGCAGAGGGGCTTCCTGAAGTCTCTTCTCTTTCAAGTGAGCCAGAGATCAACACCTGCTTGGAAAGTCAGGTTAGACACACACACACACACACACACACACACACACGACAGACAGACAGACTCAGACAGACTATGTATGCATCTAAACCTACCATCTACCTACTATCTAGTGCACCTGTGTACCTGTGCGGTGGGTAGTTCCAGGTCTGGGAACTCTATTGATGATGAAATCTGGGGTAGCAAAGGACTTATCTGATCACCATTCATAAGGGTCAATGAAAAGGCATCAGAATTACACACTGATGCTCTGGGGTCTCTCCCGGGTGCTCCATAGTGCTTGTTAATAAAGTGGCCAGAGTTGCTGAAGGTCAGAGATGGGTTTCTCCTATGGCCTCGTGCCTTGCAGGTGCTTTGAGCTACTAGAGGGGTGTCCTTGCAGTTCCCTAAAACTCAAGACAAAGCAGTCTCTTTCTGACACCCTCAGATCTATTTAGATCAGGTCTAGCTAGATGAGAAATAGGAATCCTATGGGAAACTCCAGAACAGAGTTAGGAAAGGGCTTAAATAATTCTGAACTAGTGTTTTACATTTCTCTTGTATCTAAACCTTAATCCATAGAGGAGAAGAATTTAAGTAACTCATCTGGCTAGTAAACAGCCACCTAAGCTTTGAAATCAGGTCTTTCTGACTTTCCTGTTTCTTAGCTGAGGCTACTTCAAGGAAGAAAAAAATAGCTGAGGGTACTTCCTCTCTCCTCTTCCTAAATATAGAGAATTCCTCCCCCTGCCTTTGTTCAGATGTCATAGTTTCAAGATGGCAGAGAGAAAACTTTAAACCAAGCATAGGACCCTTCTAAGCATAGGACCTGTGCAACCATACAGGTCTCTAACACAAGAGATGGCCCTGTATTTTCTGTGCACAGTCAGGGTAGAGCTGTAGTGCAGGCTTACTGGAAGCCCTGTTCTCTACAGGCTAAGAGATTCCCTGCATAGGGGCCTTTTTAAAGCCAGTGGCTGAGAAGAGTCCACAATGCCAGGAGGTGCCTCAGTGTAGAAGGGAGATGAGAAACTTTCATCTCCAATGTCTGAAGCTTGTGGTGACAAGGCACACCTGTGGTCCACACGCGCAATACCCATGCAGTGCCAGGCAAGTGTCAGTTTTATTCCAGGCATGGAGCTCCGGCTGGAGATGCACAGCGTCTCACTTGATCTTTCCCAGAACCTTGGGGCTGGATAAAGGAGTGAAAAGGAGGCTTCACAGGCCCAGCTGTCATCTGCTCTGATCTCTGCCTTCCCTCCGAGGCCACTGCAATCTGCAGACACTACTGAATAATTACCCCTAATGCATGTCTTCTTTTTACTCTTAAAAGACTTTTTTTTAATATATAATTCAATTTGATTACCCAAAGCAATTTCCATCTAGAAATTTAAGCAGCCAAGATAAGGTTCCCATCTCCTTGGACCCCACTGCTAACCCCAGGCCCTCTCCAGATGTTGCCAACATTTATTTCCTTCATGATAATGGACAGCTATAAAATATTCATGGGAAGTATAGTTAATCATTTTCCTTTCTAACTTGCACTACATCAAATTGTAAAAAAATATTCTAAAGACTGATTTTGAAGGATACCCATCTGCTCAGAGCACAGCCATAGTTGTGGAATGTGGATCTGCTCCACTCTTGGGGTACTGTCTAGAATCAGCCTCCATGGGTAAGCTACTTCCCTTTAGATATTCCTGCCTAGGCAGACCTGTAGCATTTGGCTTTTGCTAATACTAACAATACTGTGTCCTAGGGTACGCGTGACAGTGATTAAGTAAGTGGGACTCTTGCCTCCCTGGGCCCTTACTAACATCAGCCGTCATGACAATCGTATGTATCATCCTTCATCGTCGCTCTCCCAACTGGCTGGTAAGGGCATGACGCTGCTTTCATGGACCATTTCTTGATTACTAGAGAGACTGAGCTTTTCTTTGTCCACACAGTTCCAGTTCTATCTGTTGATTGTATCCTTTGGCCATTTGCTACTGCTGTATTGTTGAAGGGTAATATTCTAAAATTCATATTTTCCTATAGCTTTAAGGATATTGTTACTGGGGAAATTGGGGACCCTCCTGGAGCTCTTAGCCCTCTTAATAAAAGCCCTTAAGAAGCGACATAGAAGGGAGGAGGGCTTCAAGGAGAGAGTTAAGGAGCTCAAAGTTCCAGGGAAAGCTTGCTTACGTATCAGCCAACACCTGAACAAGATAGAGAGGTAGAAAAGAGCAACTTATTGTATCTTTCTGAGTTGGCTCCACAGGGACTATATAGAAAGCAGGGATTTGGGGAAGGAAAAGAACATTATTTCATCTACGGAATACTTATTCCTCTCATCTCTTTAGCATGACTTAAGGTAAATCAGCCTTCATAATGATTGGTCCCTATATCTGGTGATTGACCAGGTTAAATCTTAAGAGAGGAGACAGTGGTAAATCTCTACCCAGAGGTGAATTTCATTCTTCTGACCAGATGGAAACAGCTTTTTTAGAAGGCTCCCATGCTATTGTGACAAGATAGGTGGCAAAGTCCTTGTACACCATCAATTCTAGGACTTTGATGCCTACATTGCCAAAACAATTCAATCTTTCAAAAAACGTAAACACTTTCCGCAAGTCTCCAGAGCAAGTACCTATGCAAAGTCAGAAATGGTTGATCATATCACTGCAATGGGATTCCGCAGGGCAGGAGCACCAATGGCTACTGGCTTTTCCCTTTGGGAGCTGACATTGTCCCAGCACAATAGGTCTTAAAACCACCATGAGGGATGATGTATGAGGGCCAGCACAGCCTCTGGGGACCACTGACAATAATCGTTACCAGGTTCAATTAACTGCCTTACAAAGGCAGGGCTGGCTCGCTCTCTAGCCAGTGAACCCTGACATGCACACATACAATTAGAAGCAAAGAATAAATTAAAAGCATGTCTTCTCTGCCACATGAAATAACAAGCACAGGGCAGGCCTAACCTTTTAAAGCTATAAGTGAATCGTGAAACAAAGAGAGTGGACACACTGAGAGATAACTCCCAAGGAAGGTTCCCAGTGAGACACATGGACCACCTGCTCGTGATTGGAAATCCAGGTGAGGACAGCTCTCCTCCAGAGGCATCTCACACATCTTTTCATCCACAATGGTCTGGTATTTACTCTCCTAAATATCTCAGCACCCTGAACTTGGAAGTAGCTAAGGGCATGATGCTATTTAGTGACTTAATTCTGTTCTCACATGTATTCATCATATTCATCAAATCCTTAACTCCCATGTGCTGGTTCCTGACCCTCCTCCAGATAACAGTGCAGTATGAATGGATTTCTTCTCACAGGAAAGAAAATTAGCCCCGTCCACAAGCACCTCTCCCTTCTTTGACCCCTAATTATGCAATCCAGGTGACCTTTTCCAATTCCCAGTCTTGTTTCTATCATCCAGAACGTAACTGCATCAACAGAATGAATCTTCAGTAACACTCCCAGGTGACCCCTGCACCAGGCCCTTTAGGTCAGCTAATGCCACCTGCCCTACCTCTCCTGTCTTAAGGCAAATGAACTTAGCAGACAGAAGGGCAGATGACAGAAAAAAGGAGACCTAGGTATGGGACTCACTGCTTCATTGCTGTTCCCTTCTGCTGTAAAGAGTCACAGGAGATATTTCAGAGATTTCCCCCTTACAGTTAAAGCCAAAAAAAAACCACATTGCACAAATAAAGATACTTTCCTGGAGAAAAATGGCCCTCCATCATAAGAACTCAATGCCTTTGATACAAATATGCAATCAATCACCTTTCTGCTGCCCTTAACCTATGACCGAGTCACTGTTCCATTATCTGCACTGGGGTGTCACTTGTTTGAACTGACAGCAGAGCCTTCAGGAAAGAGTGTGCTGTGTGCTGTAACAATTGATTTCAGGGAACAAAAACATGAACCACTAAAGGGAACACAACCGAAGCCAGAGTGAGAGGAGAGCACACACACACCACACACACACACAATACACACACACACACACACACACTCACCCAGACATGGCCTCTACCTTGAATACCTCTGCCCTTGACTTCTGAAGTCATTGCACTTTCCAGCCACCCAATACTATCAGACAAAAGGCTGATATGGCAATAGATATTGATAAACAAAGGCTGCCTCCTGGAAGGCCATGGTCAAGTACTTTTCCTAGGATGAGAAAAATCAAAGAAAAAATTAGGAAATTCCCGACTGTGGTCTGCTACTCGATCCTGCGTGATTTGGAAACTTACTTAGTTTCTGTAGGTGGTAGTTTCCTCATTCACAATGCAGTGGCCATCAAACTACTTAGTCTCCTATACACATAAGTATGAAATTCCTCCAGCCTCACGAAGGCCTCTCACCTGGTAATCTGAACTATAGATACTCCAGTAAGAAGCTGAGGCCTCTCTGGAAGCTGGATGTGGTCCTGCTGGGGTTGAAACTTGGATTCAAGGTCAAAACAGTCAGAGTTAGGGCCTGTAAGATCCCATAGGAAGAGTCCAGCCAGGGAGACTGTTTCTGATTTTAAGCTAACAGTTAATGCTGCCTTTGAAGACAAGAAGAATAAAGCTCCAGGCCCCAGACATCAGTGCTAAGATGATTTTAAGAGTATGGAGGCAGTCCTGAAATTTTTAACAAGAGAGCATGTTCCCAGACCACCTGCCCTATAGCTAAATGTCACTCATAATTCAAAAAGTCCCTGAAAGTTTTGCAAGTGTAGAATATAATCAATGACTAGTATTTAATAATGAAGACAAAGTACTCTGGAAGGCTCCAAGAAATTTTTCTCTTAAAGACATTAATGAACCTAGAAAAGGAATATCAGATGTGTCTTAGGTGAATTCTCTTGATGGAATATGTTTTCCTTGATATATAAGGATCCTTGGGAGTGGAGAGATGGCCCAATAGTTACAAGTACTAGCTATTCTTCCAGAGGACCTGGGTTCGATTCCCAGCACCCACAAAGCAACTAACAACTATTAGTAGCTATAGTTCCAGGGTTTCCGAAACCCTCTTCTGGCCTCCACAGGTACTCCATGCACATGATGTACACACAGGCAAAACACCAATACATACTAGAAAAAAAATTTAGCAGTAAAATCTATATAGTGACTGGTGGTATGGCTCTGCTGGCAGAGTTCTCACTTAGCATGCATAGAGCCCTGGGTTCAGTCCTCAAAACTGGGCAAGTTTGATGAGGCATGCCTATATTCCTAGTACTCCCACAGAGGTGGGAGGGAGGGATGGAGGGAGGGAGAGAGAAAGGGAGGGAGAAAGGAAAGGAGGGAGAGAAGAAGAAGAAAGAGAAAGGGAGTGAGGAAATGAGGAAGGGAGGAAAGAGGGAGGAAGGGAGGGAGGAAACGAGGAAAGAGGGAGGAAGGGAAGGAGGAAGGGAGGGAGGGAGGGAGGGGGAGGGAGAGAGGGAGGGAGGAAGGGAGGGAGGAAGGGAGGGAAGGAAGTCTTGTTTAAAACAAGGATATAAACCCAAAGAGTTTACTCTCCTTCTGCTCCCAAACAAGATGGTTACTGTGCAGCACACTGTTTGGGTCTTTTCCTCTCTGTCCTCCCACATACTCAGGAGGGCCCACAGCCCTTCTCTGACTCTAAAGACCCAATCATGTGGCCCACCAGGATCTCAGTGGGTTTAAATGGAGCTCAGGTGCTAAGCCTGGACCACGCCCGTATGTCACAGCCAATTTTGCTCCAGCATCACCATCTTTCCCCCTGGTGAATAATGCCTTGGGCTCTTTTCCTAGCCAGAATCTAACTCAAAATCAGCCTGCACTGTTTCTTCAAGCATTCCATTCTTTTTCAAACAGTGTGCCTAAGTTCTGGTGATGATGCCAAAAGCAGATGTGGTCCCTGCCCAATAGACATGGCAGTCTTTGCATGTACTGGTCAAAATCACGATAGCCACAATCACTCTAGGATGCTGATCATTATCCTAGAATGTTGTGCTGTTGTAGATGATGTGCCAGATACTTCACATGGACCAAACACCTCACAAATCCTCACGTCTCACAAGGACAGAACTGTGATCCTATTCTCAGAGATGGAGATACCTGGAGTCCAAGAGGCAGATACATGAGTCCCGCCCGCATTGCTGGAAGAAAAATGAGCCAGGAATTTCTGTGCTAAATTGAATTCCCAACTACAACTGCCTACCCTGTCCATGAGGTGGATTGGCACACAGCACATGGGAAGCTCGCTCTTTTACTTCCTCATAGCTGAGAAGCATTTTAACAAGCTGTTCTCAAGCCCTTGTTCCTCTTGGCCTCTGTTTCAGAAAATACTGCTCCCAGGCTGTCATGCCCTCCCAACTGTCCCTGTTCTCCACTGGAACAACATGACAACGGGCTTTAAATTCTACAACAATAGAAGAAAATAAAAATGTCACGGTGATTGGATGTTCTCAGCTACCTGAAACTGTGCAGAGGGTGGACAGATTGTGAACACATTGAGATTCATGACATAATCATTTTCAAGCAAGTCGGAACAAAGGTTAATTTGATTTTGAATGTCTTTAGCCATACAGAAAATTAAGGTTTCAGTCAAACACACCATTTAGCTACATAGTAAAATTCTTAAAATTACACCAAATATTTTTACGTTACACATAAGAATTATTAGTTGTAAAATAAAAGTATTTATAAGGATCTCTGGATGATCTAATCAAGTAATTTTTTCCTAAAGTTTTCCCTTTTGGGATTGTAAAATAAGAAGCTTGTATGTAGTTGTGGGATAGAAAAATAACACAGAAAAGAGTATATTCTCAAATATTGATTCCCTAGAGCACAATGCTGTATCTAAAGAAGTTACTTGAATTCCTAAAGGAATAAGCACATATCCTTAAGGAAAACAATTGCTATTTCTTTCTACATACACACACATACACACACACACACACACACACACACATACACACACACACACACACACACACACACACACACACAACAACCTTACATAGAAATTCTAGATCACAAAAGGAAATCAAACTAGTCCCAACAATTCTCTACTTGGGACAACATAATGTCTAAAAGAACACAGGGCTTGACCAAGGTTGCATAGTTGACTTAAAAAAAATCACAACCTTTGGCTGATGATATGAAGACCCCAAGTCACAAAATAATTGTTTTCCTCTTTCATTAATGGCTACAGAATTTAAAAGGCCCTATATGCTACCAATCACCAATGTTGTTGTTTTATTTTGCCACAGAAAAAAAATGTCAGAGGACTTTCTGTGATGTGATGACCAGCAGCTTTGAAAGGAGCTGTCAGGAGATAGTCATGCTGGAAGTAACACTAAACTGGAGACAGGACTGAAAAACACACGTTAACCTGCGAAACATCCAATCAATGAGACTGGCTGCCTCTCTCTAAGGATCCAGTGGAAGACACTGCAGACCACAGGCTATGCATCTGCATAGCCAAGCACTGTGATGGGGCCCTGCCTGGCATCGGAAGCCTCAGTTGTAGAGCACATTTACCCTGAAATTATTTTCCTTTCCAGTTTCAACATTTCTCTAGAAGCACACATTTCTTTACCACGGTAAAGTGCAAAATGCTCATTATCAGGTATCTTGTTCTTAACTATTGTCACAGATTTTTAACCACATATTAAGTGATAGGGAAATAACATTTTCATGAGGGAAATGAATAAATTCATATATTTTTCACAGGTAACAATAAAGGGTGATGGCTTTGTTAGACAGTTGCTGCTAATACACAACAGTACAAGAACATGTTTGAACCTTATAGCCTCTGATAAAGGGTATTCATTTCAAGAAAGAACCAGCTTTCTCTGATGGAAAAAGATGACAACTTCATAAATAACCAACAGTTCACAGTCAGTCTTGGCTTGTGGTAGCTGCATTGCATTGTGGGTAGTAACTGAAGCTAGGACACATGGGCATCTGATTAGTCTACAGGAGCCTACTCTTATAGAGCTCATGTTTTGCTGGAGGAGACAGGTGGCTCCACAAGATGAAGAAGGACACGCAATTCTAGAAAAGTCTTTTTGAATCATCTGATAGCTCTTTTACATAATCCATAGTAAAATGTCATCTTAAATTTATTACCTTGTAGGATTCATCTAGTGCAAATTAAGGTCATGTTATAACATTGGTTCTATGAACTGACATGGTTTATTAGTCCTTGGAGTCAGAGTGGGGCGTCACTCTGGCTCCTCCCGCTGATCTCACACAACCTTTGTCCTGTCAATCAGCAGTGTCTGCCTGTGTGAATTACTGCTCCTAACTGTCCTGTGTCATAGGACTGTAGAGAAAGAAAGAAATGAAATAAAGTCTATGAAGCACACATGGTACATGGTACTTGATGTTTTTGCTTCTGTTTTCCATAATTCCTAGCACAACTGCTATACTCTACTAGTATCAGTAAACAATGAAAACAATTCTAAAATTGTTAGTCAGAAAAGAAATTTTAATTTCAGCAAGGCAAGGTTCTCTATCATGCGCCAAGCCATGTATATGATGTTGCCTGCATCATAGACAAAGTGGTGAGTTAGCCAAGCTAAGTAGAAGTGTTTGCTTTATCAACTGACTCTGCTAGGCTTGGACATTGTATTCCAAATTGTCTACTTTCCAGTTTAGTACCCAAATCAAGATTTATTTTAGGGCAGAGGGGATGGCTTAGAGAAGAAAAGTGTTTTCTGTGCAAACTTGACCCCCTGAGTTGGACCCCCAGAATCAAGAGTAGAAAGAGAAAATTGACTCTCACAATTCATCCTCCAACTTACACACACATACTGTGGCATGGCCTACCCTCACACTCCCAAACACACAAAAGTAATCAGAATAAATACATATTTTTAAAATCTTTACTTTGAAAATTCAATAGCTGTCGGTCAAATCTGTAGACCATAAATCAGCAACTGGAGGGCGCTCACACAAGTGCCAAAGAATTTTCTGGTGAGCAGCATTAAGGCAGTATCTGGGGTTGCTGTCAGCCTTCCTAAGGAAAGTCACAGAGGCTCCTGGAAACCTGCTATGGGACCCTGACTTGTCACAAGCAGAACCACAGTCTATTTTTTTCTCACATGATCAGAGAAAGCCTCATCCTGAAACATCTTCTTCCTGAATTGGCTGATATCTAAAACATGATAATCACACAGAAATAAAATACAATTGAAACTTATAACACTTGCTTATTCAGACATTTAATAAACTGTTAGACTAGTGATGTTCATTTGCTTAAAATATACTTAAGATAAGTATGCCTTAAACAAACATTTGTTTGAAATAAATATCCCGGGATTGAGGCGGCTAACTGAGAAAAAACACAGGATAAAGAATTACAAAAGAAGCAATGGACTTGGGAACAGGGACAATGCTTTCTACAGCAACAACTTAGACATAAACACTGCTATCCACGGACAAAAGCATAAAGGACCATGAAATATAAAAGAATGCTGTAACAGAAAAGAAATGAACAAGGAGGGTTTGCTGGGTTGTTCATTCTTGATGCTTCAGCAATAGGAAGGCTGATGTTTATGAATCAATAAGTAACAAAGAAAAATGTAAGAGGGTCACTCATAGGGAACCAGTACACAGATTTAAATAGAGGGAAAGTCTGGAAAAGACAAACAATTCTTTCCTCTTCCCTCCTGAATGAAAATTCAAATGACACTTCAAACCAAATGAGGCCAGAGGCCATTGCATAAGAGCTGCACCTTATGTTTTTAAATTATAGGAACCATAAGCTTTTGATGGACGATGTTTACAACTCAAGAGTTTGTAACCAAAATATATTTTGTCTTTCTTTTAGATGGAAGATATTCTTCACAATTCTTTTTGGAATGAAGAAGTCCGTATGCTCTCACTGGTTATGTGGCCATGTAGCATGGAAAAGACTCATAGGAGACCTACCCTGCTGGGCAGGGCTTACCATTTTTGCCTCATTTCTTTAATAACTCTCCTACTACAAATTTAATTGATTAAATACAATTTGTTTTTGGGGGATATATACTACATGAAAGAAATTAACCTAAATTACAATATGGAAATACATATAAACCAAACAATAATGTTATCACAACATCTAGCAAGCAACAAAAACACTAAGTGTGTAAGGAGGGGGAGGGTGAATGAAAGAAAAAAAATCACTCAAAATAATTGGTCCAGGCACTGGAATTAGCACCGAAGGGATTTAAAATGCCTATAGTAGAAATGTCCAGATTAAAAGAAAATATTGACACATTGAACAGAGAGGTGGGGAATTTCAATAAAGAAATGGAAATGAAACAAATGAAACAATGATTTAACAAAACTCTTGGAATGAAAAGCACATGGAACAAAACTCTCTTGAGACAAGTTTGATGCAGAACAGAGAGGACAGATGAGTTAACGAACATGGAGCAACTGCAGGCTAGAAACAATATCAAAAATCCCAAGGATAGTATCAAATACTTTCTTTTAAGTTCTAGAAGGAAACAGAAAGAGAATGGGTCTGGTAAAATTCTAAAGAAGCATAGATTAATACTCTCTAAATTTGGATAATATCAAGAATCTTAGCAAATGACTAAGAAATACAGGTAGAGGAAATACATGACCAAGAGCATCCTCAACTTACTGCCCTGTGTGTATACTGAAAATTAAATACAGTAGCACAAACTGACTCAGTGTATAGTAGGGAACATGATATAGATGCTCAGTATACACAAAGAAAAAGGACACAGATGCTAGCCAGAGTCTCATCAGCACCACCATCACTCACAGGAGAACAGAATGCTATGTTAAAGAGCTCAAAGAGAAAAGAAGCTGTCAATTTAACTTATATCCATTAAGACCATCCTTCAATGGCTGGCTGAGAGTGTCCCCCTCTGTATTTGTCATGCACTAGGAGAGCCTCCCAGGTGGTAGCTATATCCAGCTCTAGTCAGCCAGCACTTGTGGGCATCCACAAGAGTGTCTGGGTTTTGTGACTGTATATAGGATGGATCCCTGGGTGGGGAAGTCTCTGGATGGTCTTTCCCTCAGTCTCTGCTCCTCTGTATCTCCTTCTGTGGGTATTTTTTTCCCCTTTCTACAAAGAACCCAAGGATCCATACTTTGCTCTTCCTCCTTTTGGGTATCATTTGATATGTGAAATGTGTCTTGGGTATTCCGAGCTTCTGGGCTAATATCCACTTATCAGTGAGTGCACGCCATGTGTGTTCTTTTGTGATTGGTTACCTCATTCAGGATATTTTCCAGTTCCATCCATTTGTCTAAGAATTTCATGAATTCATTGTTTTTAATGGCTGAATAGTACTCCATTGTGTATATATACCACATATTCTGTATCCATTCCTCCATTGAAGGATATCTGGGTTCTTTCCAGCTTCTGGCTATTATAAACAGGGATGCTATGGACATAGTGGAGCATGTGTCCTTATTACATGCTAGAGAATCCTCTGGGTATATGCCCAAGAGCGGGATAACAGGGTCCTCTGGTAGTATTATGCCCAGTTTTCTGAGGAACCACCAAACTGATTTGCAGAGTGGTTGAACCAGCTTGCAATCCCACCAGCAGTGGAGGAGTGTTCCTCTTTCTCCACAACCTCTCCAGCACCTGCTGTCTCCTGAGTTTTTTATCTTAGCCATTCTGACCGGTGTGAGGTGGAATCTCAGGGTTGTTTTGATTTGCATTTCCTTGATGACTAAGGATGTTGAACATTTCTTTAGGTGCTTCTCAGCCATTCGATATTCCTAAGGTGAAAATTCTTTGTTTAGCTCTGTATCCCATTTTTTAATAGGATTATTTGGTTCTCTGGAGTCTAACTTCTTAAGTTCTTTGTATATATTGGATATTAGCCCTCTGTCAGATGTAGGGTTGGTAAAGATCTTTTCCCAATTTGTTGGCTACCGTTTTGTCCTGTTGACAGTGTCCTTTGCCTTACAGAAACTTTGTAATTTTATGAGGTTCCCATTGGTCCCCAATGGGGGAACTAGAGAAAGGACCCAAGGAGTTAAAGAGGTTTACAATGCCACAGGAGGAACAACAATATGAGTCACTCAGTACTCCCAGAGCTCCCAGGGACAAAACCATCAACCAAAGAGTACACATGGAGTTACCCATGGCTCCAGACACATAGGCAGCAGAGGATGGTCTTGTTAGACACCAAAGGGAGGAGAGGCCCTTGGTCCTGGAAAGACTTGATGCGGTAGTGTAGAGGAATACCAGGACAGGGAAGCAGGGGAGGGTTGATTGGGGAAGGGGAGATGGCTTATGGGATTTTCGGGGGAGGGGGGAACCAGGAAAGGGGACAACATTTGAAATGTAAATAAAGAATATATCTAATAAAAAAAGAAATAGAGTGTAATATGACATTGCTGCTAGATTCTAGATGGTTCTCAACCTTCCTAATGCTATTAAATGACCATTTAATAAAGTTCATCATGTTTTGGTGATCAATAAAATTATATATAAAAAAAGACCATCCTTCAAAAATGAAGGTGAAATGAAGACTTTTTAGATAAACAATGTTTAAGTTCTCACGGGCAAACCTACACTGAACAACAATAACAACAGAAATTTTTTTCAAGTTATGAGAAGTGCAAACAAAGATGCAGGGAAAGAAATGAGAAATGCTAGGGACAGAAAGTAAGTGGGGGTGATGTTAAAATTGGATTGCTGTGATGGTTGTACATGCTCATCCCAGGGAGTGGCACTATTAGAAGGTGTGTGGCCTTGTTGGAGGAAGTGTGTCACTGTGGGTATGGGCTTGGAGATCCTCCTAGCTGCCTGAGCATGCCCAGTCTTTTGCTTGCTTCCTTTGGATAAAGATGTAGAACCCTCAGCTCCTCCTGCACCATGCCTGCCTGGATGCTGTCATGCTCCTGCCTTGATGACAATGAACTGAACCTCTGAACCTGTAAGCCAGCCCCAATTAAATGCTGTCTTTTATAAAACTTGCAAATTGCATTGGTCATGGTAGATACAGCAATAAAACTCTTACTAAGACAATTGCTGTCTTTACTTCTTATAATAAGTTCTTAAGCAGACAGCAGTTTTATAAAACAATAAACCCAACCCCATAGGGTTGGGTACAGTGCCAAACATCCATAATCCCAGCACTTAGGAAGTGGAGAGCAGCAGGGTTATGAGTTCTAGGTCAACCTAGGATACATGATACAATCCTGTCTTAATCAATCAATAAACCAAAGTAAAACAAACACAAACTAAAACCAATATTCTTTTATGGGGTCATAACACATGGAAACAAAACACACTGGTGATTCCACAATTAATAGTGGTAGGTAAAATTATGTCATTATAGAGATTTTCATTTTAGGGGAAGTAGTGCTTAGTATTCAAAATTAACTCTAGACATACTGTACAGTTAAGGAGTGTACTGTATCTCTAAGGCAACAACTGAAAGGTTGATGAAGAGAGATTAAAACCCTAAAGATAAATCAAATGGTACACTAAAATACATTCAAGTAAGCCAAGAAAATTGGGAGAGAAAAACAAAAACAGCAGGAGCAAATAAAATTGCATCAAATATTCTATCAAGTGTAAGTGAACTAAACCATCTAAATACAATCGGAAGGTTTTCAGAATGAAAGAAGATTAAGACTCAAACTGGGCAGTGGAGATGTAGGTCTTTAATCCCAGCACTCAGGGAGGCAGGTGGATCTCTGAATTTGAGGCCAGTCTGGTCTACAGAGCTAGTTCTAGGACAGCCAGGACCACTCAGAGAAACTCTGTCTCAAAAGACAAAACAACAACAAACAAACAAAAAACAACAAAAAAACCCAAAACCAACCAAGCGCAAGACTCACCTCCACAATACAGGGATGCGGGTATCCTTCCCTATGAACTGTAACACTTAGGTTATAATACAGAAAAGGATAGAATGCTAAAAAGCCCTTGCAATATAATTCAGAATAATGACACAAGGTCAGCATGCAGAAGAATGCAAATCATTCCATTCTTATCTCCTTGTACTAAGCTCAATTCCAAGTGGATCAAGGACCTTCACATAAAACCAGACACACTGAAACTAACAGAAAGGAAACTAGGGAAGAACCTTGAACATATGGGCACAGGGGAAAATTTCCTGAACAGAACACCAATAGCTTATGCTCTAAGATCAAGAATTGACAAATGGGACCTCATAAAATTGCAAAGTTTCTGTAAGGCAAAGGACACTGTCAAAAGGACAAAGCAGCAGCCAACAAATTGGGAAAAGATCTTTACCAACCCTACATCCGACAGAGGGCTAATATCCAATATATACAAAGAACTCAAGAAGTTAAACTCCAGAGAGCCAAGTAACCCTATTAAAAAATGGGGTACAGAGCTAAACAAAGAGTTCTCACCTGAAGAATATCTAATGGCTGAGAAGCACATAAAGAAATGTTCAACATCCTTAGTCATCAGGGAAATGCAAATCAAAACAACCCTGAGATTCCACCTCACACCAGTCAGAATGGCTAAGATCAAAAACACAGGAGACAGCAGTTGTTGGCAAGGATGTGGAGAAAGAGGAACACTCCTCCACTGCTGGTGGGATTGCAAGCTGGTACAACCACTTTGGAAAGCAGTCTGTCAGTTCCTCAGAAAACTGGGCATGACACTCCTGGAGGATCCTGTTATACCACTCCTGGGCATATACCCAGAAGATTCTCTAGCATGTAATAAGCATGTAATAAGGACAAATGTTCATAGCAGCCTTATTTATAATAGCCAGAAGCTGGAAAGAACCCAGATGTCCCTCAACGGAGGAATGGATACAGAAGATGTGGTATATTTACACAATGGAATACTACTCTGCAATTAAAAACAATGAATTCACGAAATTCTTAGGCAAATGGTCAGAACTAGAAGATATCATCCTTAGTGAGGTAACCCAATCACAAAAGAACACACATGGTATGCAGTCACTGATAAGGGGATATTAACCCAGAAACTCGGAATACCCAAGACACAATTCACATATCAATAGATTTTCAAGAAGATGGAAGGAGAGACCCCTGGTCCTGGAAAGACTGGATGTAGGGGAATACCAGGACAGAGAAGCGAGAGGGGGTTGAATGGGGAACAGGGGGAGGGAAGAGGGCTTATGGGACTTTAGGGGAGGGAGGAACCGGGAAATGGGAAATCATTGGGAATGTAAATAAAAAAATATATAGAAAATAAAAAAATAAATAAAACACAAGTTTAATAGCAAGAAGAAAAAAAAAAACATTTCCTAATGGCACAAGACTCGTTTCACTAAGAAAGCACAGTAAGTTGTAAATGTGCAAAAAGAAGAGTTTCCAAATTCATCAAGAATCTATCTGCACCAAGGAAGAGACAGGATAATCTACACTCATACCTGAACACATAATTCCTGCAAGCCAAAGGAGGCTTACATTAGAAAACATTTCAAACTAAAAAATGATGAAAATCGAATCCATGAAAATGGAGACAGGAAATGCAACAGTGGCTCCATTTAAGGTGCTTCCCACTTAGGAAAGGAGGAGAAATTGAAGCTGCGCTGTCGATATTTCCCAGGCTTCGTGTTCAAGGAACAAAACTAGACCTCCAGACTGTATTATTTCTCACTTTTTATACAGTTTAAGAACACATAAAATTTGTCTGTGATGCTGCAAATTAGAACAGTGGTTTCCTGTGGAGGTAGAAGGAAGATGAATGTAAGGGAGGCAGAGGAAACTCCCCTGATCAAGTCTACCTTGCCAAGTTTTACAACTTTTTCCTTGTTCTGCATCCAGACTTTACATGACCCAAAGTAGCATTCTGAGCTGTGGGGATGATTCTGAGGATTTGGTACGTGTCATAGGGCAGTGAGGATATGAAGTTTGAATACAAAGATCTCTCGTAAAGCTGGGTACAGTAATGAATGCCTGTAATCTTAATACACTTGCTTCAAGATGCAAGGCGGAGACAGGAGATCTCCAGAAGATCTCACGGGATAACCTGGAGTACAAGCAAAGAAAAACAAAAAACAGACCCTGCCTCAAACAAGGCAAGAGTGGGGGACCAACACCTGAGCGTGTTCCCTGACCTCATATACTCTGTGGCTCATGTGCCTAACATCACACATATTATCACACATTCACACACATGCACATATATTGTATACACACATAGATGAACACACATACACACACACACATACACATACACATACACACACACACACAGGTTTTTATAATAGCATGTGTCTAGTTGTCTATAGTTTATGTAACTTGCTGTCAGTAAAGGCTGAAATCCTGGCTCTTTGTCACCTATTACACCAGGGTCCTTCTATCATCTCAGCTTAGCACAAAGTCTGGAATATAACTGGTGCCCAGTGAGCCATGCTGGGGTGAGAATAAATGAATGAATACATTCAAAGAAAAACAAACCTCTCTCACTGAGATCACACTGTATGTTGGCTGGACAGCTCCTGCCCACATTATACTGGCCACTTATCAAAATGTCTCATTATTAGTCAGGACTTTCCTGGAGAAGGAGGGCTGCCTCTTAGCTTGTAAAAATCCCTTAACCTAGAGCAGGATTAAATGCAGACTGAGTTTTGAATGTCCTAAGCAACAATTAAATACCTGTGTGAAGTAAGAGTCAAAGGACAGAAAGTAATAAACATGTTAAGAAGAGAAAGATTAAGTATCGGAACTACAGTTGTCAAAAGGCGATCAGCCTTTTAGTTGCAATCTGGGAATCCAGGTGTCCACCATTCTGTAAAGGAGCTCCCAGTGGTCAGGGGCTGGGCTTGTAGGCTAGGAGACAGATTGCCTTCATGTAAAGAGTCAAAAGGCTGGGGGTTAATATGCTCGCACGGATAGACTGGAATCTCCTTTCTTCAGCGATAAACTGGTCTGCTTTAAGGGATATCTGCTTCCTTAAAGCTTCACTTGAACTCTGTGGCATTTAGCTCAAGTAACTCCATTTGTATCCACACCGAGGCTCCACTTGAGTCTTGGGTAGGGACACAGTCCAACACAGTGGTTTCCTATAATTGTTGTTTAAAAAAGAATCCAAAGGGGCTGGAGAGATGGCTCAGTGGGTAAGAGCACTTACTGCTCTTCCAAAGGTCATGAGTTCAAATCCCAGCACCCACATGGTGGCTCACAACCATCTGTAAAGGGATTTGATGCCCCCTTCTGGTGTCGGAAGACAGCTACAGTATACTTACATATAATAAAAAAAAAAAAAAAGAATCCAAAGGTGGAAAAGATTACTTTCTAGAATGGAGATAAGGTAAATCTGGCTTTCACTTATGGAGATACAAGTGTTAGTGATTGTGTTTAGGCAGATTTCTTCTAATTGTGGTGGGGCTTGTGGTAGTTTGGATAAGATATGGCCTCCATAGACTCATGTGTTTGAATGCCTAACCCATAGGGAATGCTACTAGTAGGAGGTGTGGGCTTATTGGAGTAGGTGTGCCCTTGTTGGAGGAAGTCTGTCACTATGGAGATGGGCTTTGAGGTCTCACATGCTTAAGCTATGCCCAGTGTGACTCACAGTCCCAATCTGGTACCTGTGGATCAAGGTATAGAACTCCCAGTTCCTTCTCCAGCACCATGTATGTCTGCCTGCCTGGATGCTGCCATGATTCCCATCATGATGATAATGAACTGAACCTCTGAAACTGTAAGCCAACCCCAGTTAAGTGTTTGAATTTATAAGAGTTGCCTTGAACATGGTGTTTCTTCACAGCAATAGAAACACCAAGGCAGTTAAACCTACACTCTTCATTTACTACAAACTCACCACCTCTGGGAACTTGTTCCAAACTTCCCTCACATTAGAGGAAGTTGCCTTGCACCATAATAATATTTTCAAGTTCTGTGCTGTCATGTACCATGATTAAAATCTAACATTTTAGATTTTATGTTGTCATGTCCCGGTATTTGTCTTTTTCACAAGGTGCAGAGTTCCAAGAATAAGGATAGCAACTGTCAGTCTAGCTTATGACCACACCCCAAAGCATGATGACACAGAGGCAGCTACTGGAGAGTCAGCACTGGACAGTTGTTAGCCTCTATGAGAGGGATGAGCATGTAATATATCAACTGGATAGAAGAATTATATCCCTTTACAAAGGCACAAAGAATCCACAGGTGCAAATCCCCAAGTACATCACTGCCCAGCTGGGACTGCGATCATAGAGTGTACCAGCTCCTAGCTCAAGATGTCTCCATTTGAGGAAGCTGAAGTTCCAACCACTGATCCTTCTTTCACTCACAGATGAGCAGCAGGAGGAGAAATGAGCAAACAAGTCACTGCCAACTGAGTATTAGCATAAAGCTCAAGGTCATGGCATTCATGGCATTGGCCTTGCTGCAAGTTCTAGGGTGCAGAATCAAGAGTGTGTGTATGTGTGTGTGTGTGTGTGTGTGTGTCTGGGTGTGTGTCTGTGTGTGTCTGTGTATGTGCTTGCATAGAGGGCATGGGAATGACTAAGAGATGACTGTTATAGTAAACCACTAACACTTAAAGATCCCTTGGAAACGATTTCATGTCACTCCTATGTATGAATGGCATTGGTGGGTCCTAACCATGAAATGTCAAATGTACAATCCTAGAAAGATGACCTACCCATGACCCTCTGCCAAGCTGATGAAAAGGGGAAAAAGGCTAACAATAGTTTTGATAAGGAAAGAATGGGATGATTTTCCTATAGCGTGTGAAAATTCCCTCATTTTTCAATGCATTCTATAGGTGTGCACCCTGTTATCTTACTTTCTGCACAAAATCCAACTGGCTCCCTCTATAAAAATGTCATTTCTTTCTGACCTTGGAATTTCCTCAATACTCTAGCTATGCCCCCATTTCACCACCATGCACACCCCAGCATGGAGTAGTACAGGGTCCTGTCAAAACAGGGAAAACTGAACTCAAGTTGGTAAGTGAGCAGCTAATTTCTCCATTCAGAGTGCACTGCTTCCAAACCCTTCCTCTACTCCCCTCTCCCCAGGGCAGGAGCCTCCAGGCCCAGCAAGGACATGGAGAGGAGATGTGGCAAAGTCCTGCTCAGGCTTTTCTCTGTCCTCTGCAGTTGGTGGTAGCGCTTCTAAAGCAACTTCTGGGCTCTCCAGCTGCCCTCTCTTGTGCCTCACATAGAGTTCCCACGGGAACAGCAGCAGTGAGCAAGTTGGGGAAGTGATCCTGGTACAACCCACAGTCACCCTACCTCAGGGATTTCTTGCCCTAGCCCCTTGGCCTCCATTTTGAAGTCAGTCCACTGTATTGGCAAGACAGGTACTTGCAGTAGGGCGAAGAGCAGAGGGGAACACTGAGGACATTAGACAGCACCCTGGCTTAGTCTCTTGCCCTCTTCACACCTGTGAGCCACCTGAATGCCACCAGGCATTTCCCCCTTATTACTTACAAAACAGCAAAGAAAACAGATTATAGAAAACTTTGCAAGAGAAGAAGCTTCTGCAGGATTCACAATTCAAAATCACATTTTCCTCCTCCGTGAACCAGTTCTGTGCAATTGGCACTTATTTGAGACAGCTTTCAGGGAAAATATGTTTGTGGCTCAAAGATAAGCAGGTTTTTAGTAAACTGTCAAAAGGATTTTTTTCTTCTCCCTCATTGCCAATGGAAAAACTTCCAAAAGAATGGGGCAGTAAGCAGAGAGAAAGAGAGAAAAAGAGACAGAGAGAGGGGGAAAGGAGAGTGAGAAAAAGAGGGATGGAGGAAGAGAGGAGAAATTCTCTCTGAGTTTATTAGGTATGTATATCAATTTCCTAGGAAGTTATCCATGTACCAGTAGGCTGGGTGGGTGGGGCTAGGGCTGTCTACCCCTCCTCCTTGAATAAGGAGGTTTTGTCATCAAATTTTTGAGAATGATCATAGTAAAATATATGTGATCATTAACATGCAAGTTGACTTGTGGAAACCTTTGTTTTCACCATGGTTATTAATCTTTTGACAAAATCTTATATTAATGCACAACAGAAAATTTTGTAAATGGAAGTTGTCATTTGCAAATAGCCACTGCATATCCCAGTAAGTTTTCTTAATGTAGATTTGGGGGAAATAAAAATGAAACCATGAAAAGGGCTATTTAGAACCCATAGGCAACCATAAACAGGAAGAAGTCCAAGGACCAGCTTATATCATAAGTCATCCAGCCCCTGAAGGCCAGGAAGACCTGCCTTCTTTAGAGAGCTTTGGAATGTCCTCACATACATCAGAGGCTGTATTTTTCCTCATGTCTCAATATAATTATTAAGTGCTAACAATATAGTACTACACTTAGGATCCTTTGAGAGGGCACAAAGATGCCAAGGTCACAGCCCAGAGGGGAACAGTTATACCTCTGGAGAATTTGTGAGAATTTAAAAGGCAAATCAAACCCTGATAATAAAGACATAATTTGGAAGGGGTTACTTCTTACTGATTCTACCAGCGAAAAGCCAAGTTTCCACTTTTACGGTTTGGAATGAGACAAAGGTGCAAAGCTACTTACTATCTAACGTGAGTCCAGGGCTTACATAGCATCTCTTTTGTCTTAGGGGAATAAGGAAGCTAGGAATTCTGAAACGCGAAACTATGCAGATTAGAAAAGGTCATAAAGCTACTAGTTATTTTTTTCTATGTGAAAACAGACTTCTCTCTGCACTAACAGTATAGGCTCCTTCCTGGTGTTACTACACAGTGAACAGATATTATCTGAGGTCTTTTATATCTATTTTATATAAGAACAATCCAACAATCCTCTGGCAGGGTCTCAGGGAGGTCAGCAGCACCCAGATTAACAATTGATCAGCTCTAATGGACCGTCAGAGCAATAAACTCCAAGCCCGTGCTCAGGCCTGCTACCTCGTAATAGCCACGGGCTGTCTCCCCTGTCATTAACAGACTCGCACTTAATAGCATCAGAGTTTCAGCATCTTTGAAGCCTTCATCTGAGCAGGGACAGATGCTCTGATGCACACCCACAGTATCAAAGGCCTCTCTTTTTTAGGTTTCCACCAAAGAGCACAGTGTCTCTTCTGACCCTGAAATTTCAGCGTGGTCTGACATCTGGACAGTGGATGACATCCCCTAATACCAAAAGAGGATTGCAACACCTTCTCACATTTGGGTGACAGTGGGGCCCTCTGCTAGTTTTTCATTTACATAAAGAAAGGGTGAAGAACAAGGACATGTCAAACCTCCCAGAGGACAAAAGCCAGAGGCTAGTATTCGTGGTGTCTGCTTTGTTTGTTTCTTAAGAGATTTCAGTGCTTCACTTGTGTTCACAGCACCACCCGTGACAAGGAGAGGCAGTGCACCTTGCCAGAACTTTATTCCACAGCTGTAATAGGAAACCGGCACAGTCTGGGACGGTAGCACTACCTTCAAACAGTCTACAAAAGAGCATCCCTCAGCATCTCAACAAATGCCCCAACCAAGCATTTTCCCCTCCTGATGACCTCCTATGACCTCTGCGAACAATCATGCTGTCCCCTTCCCGTGCCGGCCCACTGATGCTTCACTGAGAACAGATTTCAGAATAAAACTGACTCTAAATATCAGAGACAGAAACCAGATTTTTGCAAATGGCTCTGATTTCTAACCTTTATTTCTCCCTTGCAAACTCACTCCTCCCTGCTAGACTTTGCCTTTTCTCTTCGAATTTTGCTCAGAAAATTGTGCCAACTTCTGATTCTTTCCCAATACTGACAGTTGTCCCTACCACTTCTCCATACCAACCCTGGAGTTTCCTACACTTGTGCACATTTCTGCCTGCCTTTATATTTTATGCTATCCCTAATAGTGATAGCCAGTTCATGCCCTTAATATTTTCTGCTGGCCCTTCCAGTTTTTAAATTTCTCCTAACAGCTCAATGACTTCAGAATCTGAACCCCACCAACTACACCATCAGCTGCAGTCTTGTCCCAAAGATAGCAGAAGAAGAAATCAAGATAAACCTACAGGGGTCTGTTTTCACCATAGTCTACCTTTGCCTGTTCACTGTGAATAACTACTACTCCACCAAATGCCCTTGCCTTATAATCACTCCCTCTGGGGTCTGGAACCCTCTTCTCCCCACAAGCTCCTCAGGGCTGACATACATTGTGGGTTTCTCTTAAGCTTTACTAACTGTGCATTTATAAACATTCCTTTTTCTAAACTTTTATCAGTTTCTCCATTTTAGTGTAACCATGAGAAAGAAACACAGACCACAGTTGCTTTAGAAATGCCATTTTGGGCACTTTAAGATCTTTACCCACAGACAGGTGATCAATGGAATAAAATCAAGGACCCAGAAATAAACCCAGATACCTAGGGACAATTGATTTTTGACAAGGAAACCAAAACCATACAATTGCAAAAAGAAAGCATCTTCGACAAATGGTACTTGTCTAACTGAATGTCTACATGTAGAAGAATGCAAATAGATCCATATTTATCACTCTGCACAAAACTTAAGTGCAAATGAATCAAGGACCTCAACCTAAAACCGGATACAACAAACCTATTAGAAGAGAACTCAGGAACGAGCCTCGAACACATTGGTACAAAAGATAGTTTCCTAAATAGAACACCAATGGCTCAGGCCCTAAGATCAATTGATAAATGTAACCTCATGAAACTGCAAAGCTTCTCTAAGGCAAAGGACACTAACAATAAGACAAAACAGCAGCCTATAGATTGAGAAAAGATCTTAATAGAGGGCTAATATCCAAAATATATAAAGAACTCAAGAAGTTAAACACCATCCACTTGGACTTGAGCTTTGTACAAGGTGATAAGAATGGATTGATTTGCATTCTTCTGCCAGTTGAACATTTGTTGAAAATGCTGTCTTTTTTCCACTGGATGATTTTAGCTTCTTTGTCAAAGGTCAAGTGACCGGTAGGTGTATGGGTTCATTTCCACAACAGTCCTCTGAGAGGCCCTAACCAGCAGTAGACTGAAACAGAAGCAGATTTCCACAGTCAAACATTAGACAGAGGTCAGGGGCACTTAGAAAAGAGTTGGGAGGAATGATTTAAGGCTAAGAAGTAGATGTGAACCTCACAGAAAGACCAACAAAGTCAACAAACCTGGACCCCTGGAAGTTCTCAGACAGAGTATGAGCCACCAACAAAAGAACATGAAGGGGGTAAAACAAGGGCCCCTAGCATATAAGTAGCAAGCAGACAGGCAGCTCAATTCTGGTCTCAATGGGAGAGGATGTACCTAATCTGTCCAGGGTGGGGAGATACACAGAGGGTTTCCCATCCTCTCAGAGGAAAAGGAGAAGGGGATGGGGGGGAGGGACTTGGTGAGGAAAGAGGAACAGTGTTTGGGATGTGTACTGTCTGGTTTTTTGTGTCAACTTGACACAGGCTAGAGTTATCACAGAGAAAGGAGCTTCAGTTGAGGAAGTGCCTCCTTGAGATCCAACTGTGGGGCATTTTCTCAATTAGGGATCAAGGGGGGAGGGCCCCTTGTGGGTGGTACCATCTCTGGGCTGGTATTATTGGGTTCTATAAGAGAGCAGGTTGAGCAAGCCAGAGGGAGCAAGCCAGTAACATCCCTCCATGGCCTCTGCATCAGCTCCTGCTTCTTGACCTGCTTGAGTTCCAGTCTTTACTTCCTTTGGTGATAAACAGCAGTTTGGAACTGTAAGCCGAATAAACTCTTTCCTCCCTAACTTGCTTCTTGGTCATGACATTTGTATAGGAATAGAAACCCTGACTAAGACAGGATGTAAATAAATATATTAATTAATTAAAAAGAAAAAAGATTTGTGTTTCTACTTATTTTTTCCATATAAATGAAAATTCTGCAAAATAAACACTGTTTCCTGATTGTGAACATACATCAGTAAAAAAAAAGGTTAGCTTCAGCAAAGAGCAGACATAAAACTTACGACTTGCTCCTTCTGGTTCATTTTGTTGTTTGGTTTTGTTCTATGAAGAGAAGACACAAAAACTCAACGTGGCAGTTCAGAAGATGATGTCATCAAGAGGGACCCAACAGGTTTTCCTGTTCACTTGGTGTCTTTGCTAGATTTGCTAATATTTTTTTTCAGTCAGCTACAATTATAACTTCTACTACAATGAATTTCCTAAGTATATGAATGACTTTTCCTAAGTATGTTTAAGCATAAGATTCTTGTTTTTAACAATGAATTCAAGTTTAAATCCATCACAACCTTGCTTTTAGTCACTCAAATTTCAAAATGCAGTCTAAAAATTAGCATTTTGGATATCCACCATTTTATCATTTTACCACCAAGTACCCTAACAATTTAGTGTCAGCCTAAATATAATTCTTCCTGCATATCAGGAAAATTCACTGAAATCCAGTACACAGGTGTAAGCCTGTGGTATCATCTACTATCATTGCCATTGGTGGAACCAATTTGAGGGCTGCTACCCTCACCCAATCTGAAAGAGATACATCCATGCCAACTTGGCTCTACTCTTTCAAAGCATTTGTCCTCAGTCACTGAAACAGACCAAAGGTTTAACTCAAACTATTGTTGGTTACCTGCAAGTCAGCATCAAATTCATGTTTCAGGTGTGCCTCCTCTGCAGCCTCCACAAGACGCTGGAAAACAGAAGGTAATAATCAGAATCTGGACTATTACAAAGACTTCACCACACAGTATGGAAAGACTAGGGTCATTCCCATCGGAAAAGGATGGGTCACCTCCTTGTTATGCATAGCTCTTTCCATGATAGATGGTAGACGAAAGAACATTCTACCACAGTAAAATTTTAGTTTCTGCCTTCATTGTCCAATCATGTCTCCTAAAATAAAGATTTACTATTCATCCATGAATTGTTCAGACCCTGGCACTTGATTATCAATGAGAATTCAAAACTTACTTAGAAAGGGTGTAACTTGGGTATCCTTAAGATTTACTGAGTTGCTTTGATCCCAGTCCTCGTAGATTTAGGGTCCTCCTCACTGGTTTAGAAAAGAACTCTTACTTTGATTTCCTTAATTATCAAATGCTAATTCTTTCTGCTCCAGTTCTGATATACCATTAGGAGGAGATAGCTATTTTCATTTTATTCTATGCCCATGCTATTGCAATAATGTGCATCTCAATAAGGCAATTCCAAGGCTAAATTAATACTCAAGCCCCACAAAACCACAACTCTTACTCTTTTTGGTAAACTAGTAAGTTCACCATCACATTTTATTTAGAAGAAGGTGGCTAGTACTCCAGGCCTTATGTATAGTATGCAAGTACAGTACCACTGACACACATCTATTGCCCTTGTTTTTAAGAGAGAAGGTTTTACTTTGTAGCCATAGCTAGCCTAGAACAGTCATCAGGCCTCTTCTTTCCAAGTGCTGGGATTATAGCCATGTGTCACCAAATCTGGCATTCATATTCTTATGAAAACTATTTAATGACATCTCTTTTTACATAAAGAAAATTAGTCAACTATCAAAATCACTTTACCTTAACTTGAGGATTCAAACAATAAGGTATTTTCTATGAAAATATAGGTTAGAGAACATTACATAAAACTCCTATTCATTGAAATAATATGTCACTGATACATCATAGAAAGATGTAATAAAAACCCTAATCATTTCTATTTTTCCCACAGTCACCTTTGCTGTCCTTGCTACTTGCTTTGACCTTGTTGTAGTTTGTTTCTTATCCAAGATAAACACCATGACCAAAAGCAACATGGGAAGGAAAGTGTATTTCATCTTACAGCTTACAATACACCATGAAGGGAGATCAGGGCAGGGACCTGGAAGTAGAAACTGAGGCAGATTCCACAGGGTTCATGACTCGCTTATCATGACTTGCTCAACTTAATTTCTTATACCACCCTGGACCACGTGCCCAGAGGTAACTCTGACCATAGCAGACAAGAACCTCTCACATCAATCATGTATCAAGAAAATATACCTTAAACTTGCCCATAGGTAATTTGATGTAGGGAATCCTTCAATTAAGATTCCCTCTTCCCAGAAAACTTCAGTTTGTGTCCAGTTTTAAAAACAAAAACAAAAAAAACCAATCGGCACAGACATTTAAAAGAGAGAGAGAGAGAGAGAAAGGAAGGAAGGAAGAAGGAGGAGGAGGAGGAAGAGGAGGGAGGGAGGGAGAGAGAGAGAGAGAGAGAGAGAGAGAGAGAGAGAGAGAGAAACAAGTCTAATAGGCCAAGTTTAAAAATTACATTTGTGTTGATCTCTTAGATGTCAGGAATCAACAGACATACATTCCACGATTAATTAGATGTGGACATGAAGAGGCTAAAATGTACAGGGTAACTTTGGGCAATGGTAGAGACTACCAGGGCTTCTTTTTCCATAGGCCATGAAGAAAGAGAGAGGCCAGCTATTCACAGGAAAGAATCTGGGACAGGACAAGCATCAATTGTATTCTCTACTTTCCCTCTAGTAAGTCACCAGGCGCTTCTGCTCTAAGCAATCAAACACCGACCCTGGAGAACAAAGAAGAACCAGAGGCAGAACACCTGATCTCCACACTATCCCTGTAGCTGCACTTCTATCATTGGGACATGCTGGGGAAGGTCCTGCCTTGCTCTGGGCCTCAGATACTTCCTCTAAAATATATAAGTATTTTACCTTCAGGCTGACCATAGAGTGGTAATTTTTAAAGTGTAGTGCCCACCTTGGCAGCATTGTTTCACTGGGAAACTTGCTAGAACTGAAAAATCCCAGGTCCTGCTCAGGAGTCTCCCACACAGAAGCTCTGAGAGGGCGAGCAACATTTAACAAAACCTTGCTCCAGGTGCCATTGCTGTGAGTCCAGGCACCACAGGCTGAGGACAGTGCTCATTTCATGATCTACCTGGGGTCCCTGGGTGTTACCCACAAAATCTCCAAGATTTCTCAGGCCTTGTTCATCTTTCCAGGTACATATGCATCTTTACTTTAAGGCATGAAAATCATTATGGAAGAGAGACGTAAGATACATTGCCCTAAGGTTTAGTTGGATCATGATCTTCCCAGTCAGTGTAGTTTGTCATCCCCAAGGATCACAGTCTGCAATCTGTAAATGTATCTTCAGGAATTGTGACAGATGAGTGACAAGCTGTAATAGAAGAAAGCTGGGTCTGTGAGCTTTATTCTTTTAATCTTTGTATCAGGTTTAGAATCTCTAAGCCCACATTGTGAAATCAGTTGCACGTGGAGGTTTATGGATAAATACTATGCAAGGCTGAACACTTACATTACCAAAACACTCATACATTGTGAGCACTCATGTACTTAAACATCTTCAAGAGATTTTTTTAAGTGGTGTCTAAACACACTGAGAACCCAGGGGTGGGTGTGGGGAAGGGGTGGTGAAATAACTAAATGACCAAAAATAAAATAAAATAAAAATTCATAATAACTGTAATGGTGATACTGAAAAGAGAAAAGAATTGGAATAGAATGAAATAATAAAGTAGCTTAAGCCTGACAAGAAAACAAGATAGAAATGTACAAATTGAAAGAATGTTTGATCTACATAAAAATGAATATATCTGTATGGATAAGTGTATCATACACATGCATCCCACATAACATACTAATTCCTGTGTGACATAATATGGACTGTATTTCATGTCTAACATATTCTGTTCATGTATGCTTTCATGTGTGTGTATGATACATATGTTATACATAGCTTATAGTGTTCCTGTATAGTATAGCATGAAATGGATTTCAGCAATAAACACTGAAATGCAAGGAATGGGGCACAGGAAGTAACAACTGAAAACAACTGGGTTTTACTGCATTACTGCTGAAAGAGCCAGAACACAACTTCTGTGCTGACAACAGAGATGGCATGAGAATCTAATTCTTCTGGTCAAAGTTTTTATGTTCATTTTCAAGTTAAATTGCTGCATCCTTTAAAAAATGTAACTGTCCAAGATATTTTCCCATTATTATCTCTAGAGAAGTTTAGGAAACACTACTCATGAGAAGTAGGTCAATGGGCAGCTGCCTATGAGAAGCTGGCTAGTATTTTAGGACAAGGCCCAGAATAGATGGATGTTCTTGTGCCCACAGTCAGATGCAGGGCTATCCCAACCTGCCTACTAGGACTAAGGAAGACAGGCATACATTCTATGGGAGAATGTAGGGGAGCTAGAGCCAAAGAACACGCTCTGCTGCTACTCCCAATAGTCATTAGAACCAGCAGGTTGAAAACTACAGGTCTTGGAAGATGAACAAGTTGCTTGTGACTCTCCCTATATGAAATGGTATTTACAAAAGGGTATCATGTACCATAAGTTTACCTATAATTGAATCTGAAGGAGAGAAGTTCTTACTTTTAAAAAAATAAAAATAAAGTAATATTCACCTAACAAAGTCAAGATCTTTTGACTTCAAGTTATGGTATGTGGCCATGGAAAGCAATAGCCTAGAGTATCTTTATCCTGAGCAAATATCCTTATCACTCAAGTCAAAATGAGATCAGCTTTAAAAAGTAAGTTTGATTACCACTTGCAGGCAAGAAAAAATCTATTAAATTTGTTAATATTCTTATGTAAGGAATAGTCATGGAGCCTGGGGAGAGAAGCTTCTCCATTATGTCTGTTAGAAAGGCAGTGTACTTTTAATAATAATAAGTTAATTTTCTCTTATGTGAGTTTCCCTTTTGAATCTGCAGATAGGATTATAGAATTGAATGTGGTTTTTAATTAAAATTGAATACTGGAAATTTTAAAAAGGCTTTGAAGACTCCAGCCTGAGCTTTGAGGTAAAGAAAAACAGAAGCTTCGGCCACAACTTTGCCTTTCCCCTTCATTAAAGGCTCTTTGCTCTATAAAAATTGGTAACAATATAGTGGAATGTGGAAGCTGGCCCCAGACAAAGCACCTACAGGCTAAGAGGGTAGCAATTCCTAAGGCGAGCCACAGTGCACTACTTTTTATATTTCTACATAACTCTTCCATTTTAGTAAAACAAATACAAACAAGGGTCATCTTTGTACATAAGAAATGCTAGAGACAATGAAATATGGACAATATTTATACCAGCAATGAAGGGAGAGCTGCTGAGAGGACAATGGGGACATTAAAGCATTTTTAAAGCATTTCATTGACCATCACATCTCACTTCTTGTGACAAGGACCACATGTATTCATCTCTACAATACCACAATCTCTTGTTTGCTGCCCAAACACTTAAATCAAGATCAGAGGTAAAGACATCACAGAGGCCAAATTTTCCATGAAGGCAGGACCAGACAATTCCACAGTAAAAATTGGATAAGAAGAAAAAACTGGGTTTGTTGATGTTGTTCTATTTCTTTCCTTTTGTCCTTAGTTATTTTAGCTTAACAAGGGAAGAAAAGAAAGCATGAGAGAGGAGGGAATGGTAATGGAACCTTGATTTTAACCCCAGAAGGAACTCACTATGGATTCCTACTGATGGAATCAGCAGGAACAAATTGTGTACAAGTGAAAAGAATAAATGTTCATAAAAAATCCCCAGAGCTGGGGAGAGACAATTACATATGAAAACCCTCAAAGCAAAAGAGTCATATAAAAAACATATGGAACAGCAAAGAACTATTTTTATTCCCCCTGTTAAACTAAAAGCCCTGTACTGTAAAAGCTGTTATAATATGACACTTGCGTTTAACAAAGATTTCAAAACAGTTCATATATTTAGTAGGTTTTGTTTAACATTTTGCAATGATACATTTAATACTTATATGAAGGTTGTAATGCCATTTAAAAGATGAATTCTTCCTCAAATAAGGTGAGAATTTGACTACAGTGACTCCAAAGAAGAACCTATAATAATTAGCACTGTTTGGGGCTACAGTGAAGACTGGTTTGGAGGCAGCCAATAAGTGGCCATTAACATTGGGCCAGCTATTACTTGTCGGTACTATCATATCAACATAAGCTAAATAGACAGGGTGCAGAGAATGGAATCATTGAGGCAGAATTACAGTCACAACTGTATCCTGAATGACATAGTTCTTTTTTTTTCTTCCCTAGACTCTGTGGTTGCCAGGAGCCATCAAGCAGAAGCTAAAAACTAGCAGGTAATCTTCCTGAAATGGTTCCACCATAGACTATACAATTAATGACAGGTTTGCTTCTGTAGGCAAGGCCCAGGAGAATTTCATTTTAGGAACGACCACTGCTATTAATATGCTTTTAGTATATATATACATATATTTTGCTAGGTTTAGTCCACCTTTTTGAGAAGAATTCTGCAGTGATTTCTGTAGTGATATTATATAGACAAATGGATGATTTCTTAATTCTTAACAGTGATCCTATAAGAATTCCTAAAATTATACTAGTAATTATTAAACTTTTTTGTAATAGGACTGCTCTGATAATCAAAACTGCATTGAGAACTCTGCCAGTCTTCAAGTGTCAGGAGTTAATTGCTTCTGAGATAGTAAGAAGGCATTCTGCAACTAAGAGCACATTCCAAGAGGTTGTAAAACCATTAACCAAAGGTCATAAAAAGGGAACTAATGATTTACTATAGGTGCAAGGACAGAAGATAAAATATTGACTGTGTTATTCTATACAAAATGTCACTAATAACTTTGTCAGAAACATTATGGTTTTTAACTTGCCATGAACCTGCTGAGCTTATGACAGATAATGAATATTTAGCCAGATAATTAATTCTAATGGAAATGCATGTAAACATTCTCTGTTGTAAACTTCTTATTTGATTTATGATTTAAATTTATGTGTAAACTTTTGATGAACTTTTTACCATGTGATCATGTATTCTGAAAGATGTGTAAGTGCTGAGGACAAAGAGTGGAGACACCCTCATCCCCCTTTTCTTTAGCCCAGATCCCCTTTTCTTACAGAACTTTCATAGGAAACTTTTTAGAGAGAACTTAGAAATAAAGATTAAAATCACATTTCAAAGTGTCCTGTTTTCTTCCTGGGACTTCAACTAGCAGGCTGGAAGTTAGAGCTGTGTAGTTCCTGCTGAGATAGAACAAAGGCTACACTCCTTAATTCCCCTCTGCTTTACCATGAGGTGCTAAATGCTAGAGACTGACATTTCTGGTCTCAGAGGAACTCCAGACAAGCAAATCAGCTACAGCAGCAAAGTGACTTAGACTTAAGATAGCTAAATGTTTTACTATTAAGCAGCAACCCCAAATAGACCAAGTCTTGCCCCCATCAGTTTACCTTTAAGAGAGAACCAAGAAAGGAAAACAACCAAGGATGGCCCTGGGCCTGGGCACGTGGTTATTGTTTTAGGGTTTGATGGAAAAAGAATTACAGCTTTTGTACATTAGTGTATGCTTATAACTAACATTACCAGCAAAGTATTACAGGGGAGGGCTTTGAACATGTCATGGGAACAGCTCATAGTCTGAGGACCATGGAGACTCAGGTTTCTCACAGTCATGTACTTCAAGCCCAATATATCTCAGAAATAAAATGATATATCTCTAACCTTCTTAGTGGCTGTTAATATATCAGAAGTTGTTTTCCAGAACCCAAATACAATGAGATTGATTTGGTCCTGGGATGCATGAAACACTTGTATCTTTTTTTTTTGATTAATTAATTAACTAATTTTTTTACACTCCATATTTTATTCCCCCACCCGTCTACTCTCTGACTGGTCCACATCCCATACCTCCTCCTCAACTCCATGTCTCCATGTGGATGTCCCTACCCCTCACCCCACCTGACCTCTAAACTCCCTGGGGGCTCCAGTCTCTTGAGGGTTAGGTGCACAATTTCTGAATGAACACAGACCGAGACCCAACAGTCCTCTACTGTATGTGTGGTAGAAGCCTTATATCAGCTGGTGTATGCTGCCTGTTTGGTGGTCCAGTGTTTGAGAGATCCTGGGGTTCCAGACTGAGACTGCTGGTCCTTCTACAGGATTGCCCTTCTCTTTCAGCCTTCCCTAATTCAACAACAGGGATCAGCTGCTTCTGTCCATTGGTTGGGTGCAAATATCTACACCCAACTCTTTCAGCTGATTGTTAGGTCTTCTGGACTGAGGTCATATTAGGTCCCTTTCTGTGAGTACTCCATAGCCACAGTAATAGTGTCAGGCCTTGGGACCGCCCCTTGAGCTGGATCCCACTTTGGGTCTGTCACTGGACCTTCTTTTCCTCAGGCTCCTCTCCATTTCCATCCCTGTAATTCATGCATGTCCTTTTGGGTCTGAGTTACCTCACTCAGGATGATATTTTCTAGTTCCATCCATTTGCCTACAAAACTCAGGATGTCCTTGTACTTAATAGCTGAGTAGTATTCCATTGTGTAAATGAACCACATTTTCTGTATCCATTCTTCTGTCGTGGGACATCTGCGTTGTTTCTAGCTTCTGGCTACCAAAAATAAGGCTGCTATGAACATAGTGGAACACATGCCCCTGTGGCATGGTGGGACATCTTTTGGGTATATTCCCAAGAGTGGTATAGCTGGGTCTTCAGGTTGACCTATTTCCAATTTTCTGAGGAACCTCCAGATTGATTTCCAGAGTGGAAACACTTGTATCTTACATCAGGACTCATAATTCATTCAAGAATCATTACAAGAACTGGGGCATTTGTTCTGCAAGCCTGAGAACATGAGTTCAAATCCTTAGCACTCGCATAAAAATCCAAGCATAGCTTTGTATACATGTATCCCAGAATTAGAAAGCAGAGACAGGCAGATCCTATGAGCACACTAGCTGACCAGCATACCCTACACAGTGAGCTACCGGTTCAAATGAGAGACCATGACTCAAGGAAATCAGGCAAATAGTGATAAAGAAGCATACTTGTACCCTGGCCTTTGCATGAGCACTCACTGGTGTCAGCACCTGCACATTAATGTGCATGTACTACATACAAACATCACATGACACCTGATGTACCACACACATGCATGAACACACAAATACAAAAGCAGACCATTATACTGAAAAATACTAAGTAAGACATTGAAATTTACATTTTCATTCCTTCTAGTGATGAAATCGTTTCCCTCTGGTCTTGAGAGGCAACTTCCCAGCTCTCTGGAACAGAGTTAATTGAATCTGCTTCCATAATTAGTGTAATTAGAATTTTCTCCATAGTAGGATCTGGAGCCGGTCACTAGCAGACTAGGAAACACTGTGAGGTGATTCACAGAAGGGGCACAAGGGAAAATGGCTATTTACAGATAAAGGGGCAAGAATGCTACCAGGAAGGCAAGGACATGTCCCCAAATCAGCAAGATTCAAGCTGTACTCTTGAGAAATGGAATCATCCAGAGGAAAGGTAAGTACTAAAGCAATGTCTCAGACAATGGCAGTTTTGGAGTAAGATGGTATTTTGAAAAAATTTATTAATCAAAAACCTACACAAAGACCATATGATTGGCTAAGCAACCAGCAGGCCTTACCCTAGTATGAAGGCAAGAATCTAGAAAGATTGACAAAGGGAAGAAGCAGAAGCAAGGCAGGTATCACTGCTTCCCAACAACATGCTGTGGCTCCAGTTGAAATCATATCTGAGAGTCTAATAATATTCCATAATCTTTATTGATACAAATGTTTTTACTTTTCAATTCCAATAGAAGTGGCAAGGATAATTTACCAACTATCAAGAAGATTGCTCTTTGGAGAAAAACAGCTTTTAAGAAGGCTTCATTATTTCTTTTTGTTCCTGTAGAAGAAATAAGCTTTGTTGCACATGAATGAACATTTTCTATAAAATGACCTTCTGCCTAGAAGCTGCAGAGCTTGCTTCTGCTTTACAAACAGCAAACATTTCAAAGTGGATTATAAAAGCACAGCTATAAGGTTTCTAGAGGAAGCAGGTACCAGAACAATGGGCCAGACACATCTCTCCAGTGCGCGCTGTGTGTGCAATGATCCTCCCTTCTATCACGCCTCCCTTTCCTGTCTCCTTCACACTGTGGAAGGCTGGTGTGTGCTGGCCTTTTACAAGACACAATAAACCCAGAGTTTCTATCAGGAGACACGATCACAATCAATAGCAAATTATCTTTGTTTCCACAGGAGGTGCCTGTTATCAACTTGAGGCTGATTAAATTAATAACCTGTTATCAACATGGCCAATTTCCAGACTAAGACCATTTCATTCGACTTGTCAGGCTATATTTGCTCAAGTGTGACATCTGCTAAGCTGTGAAAGATGGGGGCAGCCAAACTGTGGTCAAAGGGCTACCCAAGAACCAAAGGAGCCTGGGGTAGGTGGAAAGAAAAGACAATCTTAAGCATAAGCCCAAGACACTCTTTCTAAGAGAAACAGTATTTTAAAGAATGGCTTTCTACTTCTATGAGCACCTGGGAGTATCTTAGGGTTGACTATCAACATCAAGGTTATTTAGATAAAAAACTAGAAAAGTTTACTTATAGATCCTTTGGATGAGATGACTGGGGTATTTCCTTTGTGGCTAATAAATTCTGTTCTGTGTATATGTGTATGAGCATGGAGTGGGATATGTGAACATGCATATGAAGGCATATGAAACTGTACATATATGTGTAGACACCAGAAGAGAATGCTGAATGTCATCTTAGTCACTTGAGATGGAGTCTCTCACTGAATCTGGGGCTTAGATAGTAGCCAGTAAACACCAATGATCTTCCTTCCTTCCAACCCCCGGAGATCTGGAGTTCAGTCGTGCATGGTGCATGCACCATTATCCTTTATAACTGTTTATACATTCCCAAGGGGGTAGTCAAGGATGGGTGAAGGCAGGAGCTGAAATGGACATTTTTTTTCCACACCAAGAAGAAAATGTCTTTTTCCATGATTCTGACAAGTATTAATATAATCCATCTCCACTCTTTGTTACAGCCCTCCCTGGGCTTCCTTGGGGCTGATAACAAGAACCCCCAACACTAGAGTGCTGCAGCCAGTGCCCAACTGACAAACTCAACGTGAACATCTGTCCCAGACCCGCTGAGTCGTGGTCATGGTAATAAGGTGCGGGAACAGTTTAAAAACAAGTATTTCTTAAGGACCTCTCAGACAACCAGAACCTCATCCATCACTGAGTGGGACCCCAAGACTCAGATCTTGGACTCTTCTGGCCCTCTTTTAAAAAATAGGCCTCAGACCCAAAGGGCGAGGATGTACATCATGAGTTGCTCGGCACTGGATGAATCTACACGGCTTTGCATTTCTGCTACTTTCTCTGGTTAGCTGAGACTCAACTGTCTTCACTCTGCACCATACTGTTGGAACAGGATAGGAATGTGCGCACAGAACACTCTCAAAGGATTCCACACAGGCATAAGATGCTAAGAAGATGGGGTACAAAAGAGACAAGATTTCCCAGCATATAAACAGCTTGACTGGAACAAGGAATCTTCACAGCGTCTGCACCTCCCACGGTTGGCTCTCACACAGACAGAACTTGGAGGAGGGCCTCAAGTTCACAGTTACATGGAGGTTATGTGAAAGTTAATTCTGCTGCCAGGGAATGGGCTCTACACCTCATGTTCAAAAAGCACAGGGTTGTGCACCTGCTCCCTCTGCGCTGCGTTTAAGAGCCCTCTACTCCCTTTTTCAGCTTCGCTGGTAGAATCTGTGATCGGTGAGGCTGAAAATGGAATTGATTGAAAGCTTTGACTGATGTCCTCCCAGTGACAGGGACACAGGGATTAAGCTGTTAGACAAAGCAAGCTCCTTTGACAGTTGTACATATGAGATGCTGCATAGGCCATCGAGTGTGGCAGGCAGCCCCTAGCCACCAAATCCACTATGTTTAAGAAATCAGCATGTCCTTTCACCCAGAACAACATCCATGATCACTCTTAAATCTGAGACGGGCTGGGGGTGGGTGGGAGCTGATCAAATTCCCCCTTTGCTTTCTCCTTCCACCCTTACCCAAAGGTTTACATGAGCAATTTCAGTTTGTGGAGGGGAACATGTAGTATTGACCTCAAGAGCTGGCTCTAGGGTCATGAAATGTGACTTTAAATCTTGGCTCCAGCAGTGCCATGCCAGTATTTGGGGCCAAAGTTCTTGGCATACAGTAAACAAACACTCGTTAGCTCTTGCTGCTGCTGCATTATTGCAATGATGATGATTGATGATGATGATGATGACGACGACAATGATGTTGATGATGGAATAATGACAATGATGATGGTGATGGCGTGACAATGATGACATTCAGGTTGTCACACTCATAACGACAACAGAAAGGGAAACATATCCAGCATGGTATGAAGAGGAGGGCTGCACAGCATACTAACAATTGACCAACACCAAGGCTTACGATTCCTGAAGGAAACCACCTAGACCATCTCAAGTTCACACACGGGGGAAACCAAGGGCAAAGAAGTTGTGAGAGGAACTGGGGAAACCCACATCAGGAAGCAGGCAACACTGGAGAGCATGGCTCCTGCTGTAGAATGTCTCTTCAAAGATGGTGAGCGGAGAGTTGAGAGTCGAAGGACCAGACCAGAGGAAGTCAGCTGCAGGAGGTAAGGGAGTGGCAGACAAGGATCCCTGTCTGTCTGCTAGGCTGTGGGGTGGAAGTTGGGAGTCATCAGGGAAAGCAGGGGAAGAGAAGAGTGCCGCAACAAGACAACAAGAGAGTTCTAAGAAGCAAGAACAGTGGTGAGGCTGGAGGGGCTTGTAGATGGGGGTTGGGTACTTTTCTCATTATGGTAACAAAATACAGTAAATGTGGAAGGTTGTGCTTTGGCTCTCAGTTAGGGCACAAGTCACAACAGCTTAGGAGGCTGTAGAAGCAGGAAGCACCCACAGTCAGGAAACAGAGATTGATGAGGGTGCTCATATGGCTTCCTCCTTTCTCCTTTCCACTTGTCTTCAGTCATGGAGGTCAGCACATGACCTGGTGCCATTCGCATTCACCCTAGCCTTTCCTCTTCAGTTAAGCATCTTTAGAAATGTCCTCACAGACATACCTTTGGGGTATGCCTTCCAGGGCACTCTAAATCTAGCCCGGCGGATTACCACAACTCTGCACAGTTGGTTGGAGGTTTCACTGCCCCTAAACCCAAAAGATTAGTTTGAAACTTTAATTGCTTTTTAAAACTCATGTGGTAGCAACGCTGGAGAAGAAAGCAGAAGGAGTCCACTGTGAAACCAAACAAAGAGGAGGTTTCAATGGAAGGCCCATTTCATGTGGTCCATTTTGTGACCTGGTCATGTCCTCTGGCTTTGGGCACTACTTAAGCACATGCCACACCTCACTCTGGCCAGCGGGGATCCTGGTCATGTTTCTGTCAAGACTTGATACTAGAAAGAAGAAAAGTTCATTTTCTCTGTGTAAAGGTTTGTTAAATATGGCAGCCACTGCAGGAGGCTGATATCTTTCCCATGTCACCCATCCAGGTGTCCTTCTGCAGAGGACTGAGACCACAGAGTGTAACACTGTGCCTCTAGTATCCAGTGCTGGCTTCAGTTCCACCAACTATATAGGAGACCTTCATTCTTAGTGTGAAATTCCCTGCCTACTAAAATATAGAAAAGGTTTATTTTCTGATCATGTGACTGGCAGGGACCAGAGGAAACACAAGAACCAGTTCAGAGAAAGGGTAGGACAGAAAGGCACAAAGCCGCTGAAGTCAAAGGGATAGCTGTTGGGTGGTAAAATCCATACTTGCGATGGTCAATCACCAGTCACCTTGGTAGGCATTGGGACCACAAGGAAATGCCTCTGTATGTGTCTGTAAGGGAGTTGCTATATTAGTCAACTAACATAGGCAGACCCCCATGAAACGTGGGTGGCATCATTCTATGAGCTTAGGTCCTAGACTGCATGAAGAAGAGAAGCACTGTCACTCCCTTCTTCCTGGCTTCTGGTAAAAGTGAGGAGACGCCTCAAGTTGCCACCTCCATGACTGGACCATGGAGGACCGGACTGTGGGCGACCACACCCCAAACCCTTCCTTCTTGCTTTCGTACAGCATTTTGTCATGGCAATGAAGAAAGCAGTGCAATATTCTACCACAAGAGAGAGTCAAAAAGAGGGAGAGAGAAGGAAAGAGGCAGGAGGAAAACATAAGGAAACAAGGGGAAAGGGAAATATGGAATGAGAAACGGGAAAGGCAGGGTGCATGGGCAGAAGGGATGGCGGGGAGGGTGCTAGGGCAGATGCAGACAGGCAATGATGAAGCTGCCCTGGAAAGTTCCATGAAGATCTAGTTCAGCTAACTCCAGAATCCTCCCTGAATCACAAAGCTATTGGCTTAGGCTTCCATTCACAGGGCCTCGGTGTTACCTTTCACATTATCCCCTGGAGGATCACAACTGTCAAAGCAATCCCACAGCACTAGAAGGGAGTGACTTAATGTGCCCTTCATTTCTTAGACTTCCCAGCACATGGTACACCTTAAATATGTCTGTGTCCATGTATGTCCATGTGTGTCCGTGTGTGTTGGTGTGTGCTCAGGTGTGTACATGCGTGTCCATGTGTGTGTGTATGTGTATATGTGTGCTTCTATTGAGATTTTTTAAAGTGAAATATAATTATATCATTTCCCCTCCCTCAAATCACTCCATGACTCTCCTTCCCTCCCTCTCAAATTATGACCTCATTTTTCTTTCTAACTATTGTTACACATATACACATGAAATTTCTTTGTACTGTAACAGCCTTTATTTTCTTCAGCATTATTATACAAGCAGTATTTTTTTAAAGCACTAACTTAAGTATATATTTTTAAAAGCACAATTTTCAACTAATCTTGACCTTTCTTCATTTTACAATATACCAAGGGCCTTGGAAGATGGCTGGAGTCACTTCACTTTTGGCAGGTCACTGTGCCAAGCTGGCTTTAATCCCCCTGACCACAAACACTTAAAGGTGAGCTCACTTCAAATGAAATCAAGGAGGAAGAGAGAGAGAGAGAGAGAGAGAGAGAGAGAGAGAGAGAGAGAGGAAGAAGAAGAAGAAGGAGGAGGAGGAGGAGGAGGAGGAAGAGGAGGAGAAGGAGAAGATTACTCTCAGGATCATGGTGCCTGAATAATTTCCACAAGTTTCTTGTTTTATCTAATAACATGCTGGTAAATCCAGAAAGCCCAGTAGAAAGTCTTTCTTCCCCAAAGTAGCAATGAAATCCTGCAGCCCAGACTCTGAACTCTGCCCAACACTGTCTTGATCAACACTGTGGCAGCCAAGAAGACCATGTAGATGTCACAGTCCCATGTAGCTGGTGCACCTGCCTGAGGGAAACGGTGCCAAGCAAGGGCCTAGGCTCCATGAAGTGCCTGTGCCTAAACTCACTTTTGTTATTTCTCCCTTTTAAATTCTCACATGCTCCTTTTGTATTCAGGAAATGACATCTTCACCCTCTGGAAGCAAATTTTACATTTTTAAATTTCCAAGGATAAGAAGGTAGCTTAAGGGCTAAGCTGTTTCTCTCTCTTTTAATGCGCAGGTAATGAACTGAAATTACATGCCAGGCTGGAATTTTTACAGAGACTTATTCATAGATTTTACTCTCTCAGCTTAACTTCTTTCTCCTGTGTCAACTATTAATTATAACTTTATTTCAAAATGACAAAAAATAGGCAGATATTTGAATATATAGTAGTAATAAAAGATTTGAAGATTTTTTTAACAAAGAAAAGACAAAGCTAATTAAGAAAGATGAAGTTCAGTTTATGCCAGAGTAAACCAAAACCACAAACTTAAATTCCCACCTTGTCTATGCAGGCTTCATTTGCATAGCACGCCTGCTCCTGACATTCTCTATGAATTGATCACACTCTACCCTTAAACTTTTACAAATTCCTGTGACCAAGGAAAAGAGAACCTGAATCTTGACATGATAACAGAATTATCATGATGTAATTTCTGTTGTCCACCTCCTACTTTTACTAGAAGATAGAGATGCAGAGAAATGCTAAGTCCAAAATCCTCACTTAGTGAGTCCAAAATAGCTAATAATTAGCAATTGATAGCTTGAGTTAAGTATCTGCAATATAGCCAGACTTCTGTGCTTCTTAAACATTCCTGAGGACTGTAAAGTCACTGAAAGAGACCTAGGAAGATTTAAAACCTGCGTTGAACAAAACGGCAGCCCTTTGCCCATGAAGGCACCTTGGAGAAATTTCAACCTTTCCATGAACCCCTGGGAAGATACCAAATCCCTATGCCCAAATGAAAATCAGACTCTACTGAACACAGCAAATGAGTCGTAGGGCCAAAAATGGAACTGAGCAGCTCTCAAGTGCTTAACTGCTGGGAAGCTTCCCTGTGCGCATATGGAGGTCCTCAGATTGGATATAGGAATATGAAGCCAGGGCTACTAACGGCTGCATCAGCTGGCCTAGACACAAACACACATACATTCATACACCAAATCATCTGAAGCCAGAAAATCTTGACTGGAGGCCTGCTATTGTAAACATTAGTCATCTGTAACTACTGTGAACAGAGGGACAGAGAGCCAGACTTTAGAAAAATCCACACTCCGTGACTAAGAAGTAAGAGGACCTGGTGTTCTGTCAGCTTTCCTCCTCACTCATGAACATGGATGACAGATGATCTCTGAAGAGAAAGAAGGCAGTCGAAAGCCTGGATTGTTGGGATTTCCCAGTGCCAAATGACACTGAGGCCTAGTGACAGCTTAAAGAACTTTCTATGTATTATGGCAGGAGGTGGACACAGGAGTCCAGACCATGCACCTCACTTCTGACATGTTGGAAAAGGCAGCTCCTCAGAAGCATTCAGGAGATCACGCTGAAACCCTGTAGAGTCAGCTGCACATCCCAGGAAGGCAGGCAGTAGCAGGCTGCATGGCACACACACACACACACACACACACACACACACACCCCTATTAAGTATCTACAGAGCAGAACACTACTCCAGGATCTCTAGTTAGAAGGGACACAGACTCAAACAAAATGAGAATCCTTAGGTCATACGAGGTAAACATGAATAGCCCAGAGAGTTATCAAACTAGGTGACATGGTAAAGAATGGCAGGAGACTGGATGTCCTGGGTGACCAGAAAGTGAAACTGAATTTTGTGCCATATCTCTTGGAGCTGGGCGTGTAACCTTAGCTCAGGATTGTTTACATTTCGAAAGTTTAAGTGAGTCCTCATATTCCATGTTCATCCTAACTCATCCCAGGGAGGCGCTGGGATTTTCACAGATTGAACAGGTGTGAAGACTTGACTATGCCATTTTTCCAGATATTAATATTTCTTTCCTCTTTTACGTCTTTATATATAAGTGGTTTACATTAATTTGTTAATACACACACACACACACACACACACACACACACATCATACAGTACATGTAAAGGTCAGAGAGTCCAAATTCACTCTCTCCTTTTACCATGAGGGTCTTGAGGATTGAATTCAGGTCATCAGGCTTGGCAGCAAGTGCCTGTGCTGGCTAAGTAATCTCAACAGTTTGGGTGGTAGCATCTCTATACAGGAATATGACGTTAACTTGATGGAATAAATATTAGACATACCCATATGTCAACTTGGGCCAGGTTTTTTCACCAAAAATTTCAGAAAGAAAAAAAAATACTTATGTTTTTAGAGTGTTGCTGATTTCAAAGCTGAAAAGATAATAGAATTGAGAAACTCCCCACACTTCAAAAAAAAAATGACTGAAACATTTCTCAATTCTGTATTTGTTGAGCACAGAGTTGTCCCAGCCCTTTTGGCTCCACTTTTGCCTGGGATAATATACCACAATCAAGTGAGTAATGACAGAGCAGGTGGCAGGATGAGGGACAGGCTTCCCAGCGCTGTGGAAATACACATGTCCCCATCACCACATGACAGTGGTGTAGACACAGCCAGCTAAATCTACTAACATCCAGAGTTCTGCACTCACGGGGAAGAATTCTTTGTTGATTAGACTGCAATAAAGTTACTTAAGCATCAATGGGAAACACCTCCAAAAATGAAGCCAGATACTGTCCTTTGCTGTAACTGACAAGAAATAGTAATAAATATTATTGGAAAACAAATAAGTTAGATATATTTAAGTTATCCTTAGGAATGCAGTTATGGGCGGGGCAGAGGGCTGTGTAGTTAAGCACTTGCCACATAAACCTGAAGATCAGAATTCAAATCTCCAGAACCCACATAAATATCAGGTGGGCATGGTGGGTAGCCTGGTATTAATAAGAAGAGGAATACTTAAGCCAGCTAACAAGGATAGTACCATAGGCGTTAACCTCTGAGTTTGGTTGACAGACCCACTTCACCAAAATAAGATGGGAAGCGTGATCAAGATTTATTCCAGACCCTCAACACTGGGCCTCTCCATGCATTTGTACACATTTGCATGCATACCCATACACATGTGCCCCCCCCCACACACATACACCACCTACATGAAAAGGGAAATTATATATTATGTTGTGAATATTCAACTCCTAGAGTCTAAGAGTTGGAATTGATGGTATCTAGCAAAAATAACACTGAAAAATCTTCCTACTTCTTGGGTAAGTACACAGTTAAGGGAGGGAAGTATCATAGATTTACAAGGGCATTTCAGAATGTTTTAAAATCTATTACTGTTTTCATGGAAAAAAAAACTCTTTGTAAATTTTTGTAATTCAGAACAGCTGGCCTTAAGAGGAATGAAACCAATCATCTATTGCATATTTACTGAGCATCTACATTGTAGAAAAAATGTAGCCAGGCACAGAAGGGAGCTAGAATAACAGTTGCCTTCCTCTAGGAATTTAGTCATATTGAACAATAATAAATAACCATGCTTCATATTACTTGCCAGACATCAGGTGGGAGGTTCTGTTACTAAAGGGTTTAAGCATTGGTTGAGACTTCTGACTCCTGAGGTTAAGAGAAACTTCACAGAAGAGACAGGATCTGAACTGATTTTCATGGCTTCCCAGGGTTGAGAAAGATGAGAAAAAAAGGTGCTAGCCCAGGATGGAGAGGCCAAGGTGTACTTTGAGAACAAGGCTCACCAGGATGGGAAGAGGAACAAGGAAGACCAGAGAAGAGGGCTGGGGACAGCTTGGAGCAGGATACTAGAGCCCACCTCTCTCTGCATGTTGGTTCCCAGGGAGGCCATAAAGGGAGTCCAGCACCATCCACAGAGACAAAAAAATGAGAGAATTTACCGATCAAAGCAAGGAGGTGAGTAGCAGAACTGGCATTCAGAGAAGTGGTCTGTCTTTTTTTTTGGAACATAATCAGTTATAAAGAAATGTCGTTTTTGGTGGAGGATCAAGTAAATAAATATATTGAAGAAGTTATAGATGCTAGTATAGAAACATTGATTAATGCTGCCATTATTTTTTTTCAGTTGAAAACCTTTAGGCAATGTGACTGGACAGCTGTTGGCACAGAAAATTTCCAGAAAGGGTAAGGTGATACTAAGAGAATTAGACTTGGCAGCTCACCAAATGTGACCAGTTGGGGATGGATGAGTTCTTAAGTCCAGAACCATTTTACCATTCCTAACAACTGCCACCTGGCAGGTGCCTGGATGCAGGCCACAGTATTTGCTTGCAAAGTCTGCTTGCCCGCTTCCTATTTCTCTGTTTTGAATGTGCAGCATCCTAGCTTCCTTTCTGCATGAAGTTACTTCTCTCTGATGGTGGCCCTAGTCTGTTTTTGAAAAATCCCATACCCAGCTCCGAGGTCCTGGGAGACGACATGTGCACACCCAGACTATGCACAGAGTTGCCTCATGGAGCATCTGGGAAAAGAAGAAAAATACCATCAAAATCTAGGAACCATACTGGCAGACATAAAGGCTGAGGTGAAACTCACAGGCCTTCCTCAAAGCAATCTCTGTCTATCTGTTTCTCTATTTGTCTGTCTCTGTCTCTCTCTCCCCAACCCCTGCTTCTCTTGCTCTCAAACTCTCTCCCCTCTCCCCACTATTCAGTTGTTTAAAGTCTACAAAGTGATGACACCATTTCAAAATGATAATCTAGCACATGTGTGTTACCTTATGTAGACCCATCCTAAACCCCTAATCTTTGTATCCTAATGTTTTCAAGCATGTTATAACCAGAAGGTAATGCATTTTATTTTTGCTTTCAGAGTTTCAGAGTAAATTATTTTCTGGCCCCAGACAGGGCTGTTCATTCTCCATAGGAAGCCTGAACTCACCTTTCACTCCAAGGAGTTTTCTACATAAAATACAAATGAGAAAAGCCAGAACCAGGCCATGATCACTGAACACTGAATGCCCATTATCAAGTCAACAGCAAGCAAGCATGTCTTCTACATGTGAAACTTCTGTCTAGAGCAGTGGTTCTCAACCTTCCCAATGCTGTGACCCTTTAACATGGTCCCTCATGTTGTGGTGACCCTCAGGTAAAAAATTACTTACATTGCTACTTCATAACTGTAATTTGGCCACTGCTTTGAATTATGATATAAGTATCTGATATACAGGATATCCGGAAGGACTGTTCAACCCCTAAAGGGCTGTGACCCACAGGATAAGAACCACTGGTCTAGACTTACTCTCCCCTGAGTAGAAAGCTCCTCTTCCTTCAATACCATAAACAGTCACTGTCATGTGAAATTCTATATGTTTAATAATAAATACCCCTTCCCACTTTTCCCTGGACTACCCTTCTTCTGGTTGGGGGGGGAGAGAAAGGGAGGGGAAAAGAAAAAATGGAGGAAAAGAAACCAAGCCTGACTCCAGTCTCCTTCGTATATTCCACCCATTAGTTGGATGGATGGGTCCCTCTTTATCTATTCATCCCTCATTCATTGCCACATCTTCTGTCTGGTACTTTAGAGAATCACAGACACATCTACTAGGACAGGAGCTGTCCAAGTTTCACTTCTTGTTGCAGCAATAAAATACTCTGACAGGAGCAACTTCAAGGAAGAAAGGGTTGCTTCCACTTACAGTCCCAGGTTCCAGTTCATCAGAGCCAGGAAGCCAAGATGGCAGAAACTTAGTCACACCCACAGTCAAGAGCAGAGAAAGCCCATGCTCCCACTTGTCATGCTCAGCTTACCATCTATCTCCTCTTTTATAGTCCAGGATGGAAATTCAAGAAATGGCACCACCCACTTTCAGGCTGAGCATTTTCATACCTATTAACAGAATTAAGAATACCACCACCACCCAACAGACACGCCACACGTCAATCTAGCCTAAGAAACCTTAGGGCCACTGTCTTCCCAAATGATTCTAGATTGTGTCCCATTGATAACGAAGCCATGTTAACACACAAGCCCTCTGAGGTGTGAGACTTGCCTGATGGTCCTTTGAGCCTAGAAGTCTAGTGACTTAACATTCAGCAAAGATGCATGACCTCAGGGCCATTGAGGTGGAGCTCACCTCCCCCAGTGGACAGGACCACTTGTGGGCTCATCAGAAGATTGGCAGGAGTAGGTGATTGAAAAGGCTGGCAGAATACATGGACTTCTCAATTTGAGATCACAAAATTCAGCAACTGCTGCCAGTTGGGGATTTTTTTTCCTCCATTTTCTCCTACTTGACAGAAACAGCATAAAATTTATCTTCAACCTATTACAGAAAAGGAGGGGCGCACATGACACAGTAGACAGAAAGAAACCTGAGTTTGTCTGACAGAAGTGCAATATGCTATTCATCAGATACAAAGCTTCAAACTGCTAAGTAGGATTATCTGCTTGGCGGTGATTCATTGAGGTCGACTTTCCATTCACCTCCTCTCTCATCCCACTTCCTCGCACTTATTTACTTTTTAGTTTAAAACAAGTGTGGTCCATGCGTTATGATCTCTATTGTAATAAATGGCTGAAGAATGACTATAATCAAGAGAAAGCAGTCAATATTGCAAATCACAACTGTCTCACTTCAGAGTCTAAAGCTATTGCATAATTGGCTTCCTTCCACTTCCTATCCCTTTTTATTCATACTTTTTTTTTGTCTGAAGGAGTAACTTGACCTACATGTGTTAAGATGTGGGTAAAATCACTTAAGGAGCAGTAAATGAGATGCTATTATCACGGTTCAATATAAAATCACTGTCCATCATTTAAACAATTTGATCTGAGACAGGGATAGGAAATTTCCATAGACATTCTTAAAGACCACAAAACATTTCTCAAGCTATCAAATTAAAAGGCACAGGAATAATTAGATATTGCTCGAGGTCTTTCTATACTGAAGGGAGAGATTTTCAGGAAGATAAAATTGCATGTCCCTGTTGTTTTGATACGTTTTTCTTAATGAAAACAAGCCCATGTTCCAAGCAATGATTGAACTACAGGGTGTCAAAAAGGTCTTCACTAATTATTTTTTAGGAAGCTAATCAACACACCCTCCATGTAGAGAATACTAATGTTTCCTCTTGAAATCTATACAAAGGATGGTTTAAAACATACCCAGTAGCATCTGCCCAGTCCACACACAGCCTCTTCCGAGAGCCCTAGATCATGCCCAGGTTCTGAACTGTCATAAGTAGTGCTCTTAAGAACAGGTGTCTGACGGACCTGGATCCTGAGGTACACACTCTCAGCAGAGGATTTAGCATTAAGCTGGCACACATTGCTCAGTCTTGGGGGTTATTATAAGTAAGGATTTGTGATCCCAGGAGAGGGATCCACAATGGCAAAGACACACCAGGGTGCTGAGATAAGAAGCCACTGGTTAAAGAAGTGGAAGGTAAGACACCAAGGCCACCTTCCTTAGGTCTGGGAGCTGCACCATTACTGTTGGCTCCTGTAGGGTTGGAGACATACCTCCAAATGAGCCTTAAGACACCTTTGCCAGCCTGCCAGGCCAGAAAGACAGCTTCTTCATAAACTCTAAAAATGGCATAGTGACATCTGTTGGGGCTCGTGAAGATCTTAATTTGTCAGGTACCTAGAATCCTTGGGATACTATTTTCAGGCTTAGACCAGCAAGAAAATGTATGTCATGGGATGAACCTAAGCTCCCTGCACACATATGTAGCAGATGTGCAGCTTGGTCTTCACACAGGTCCCCAACAATTGGAATGGGAGCTGTCTCTGACTGTTACCCACCTGTGGACCTTGTGAGGACTGGGACCTGAAGGTGGCTTCTAAGAGCAGAAACAAATTATCAGGCAACAACATTCCAGAAAACAGGGACTCTGATGCTATAACCTTAAGAGATTCGGTTCTGGCGATGACTGTAAGGAGCTATGAGGAGTGTCCTGAGTGTCAGACAAGATTGCAGCCATTACTTACAATCTGGGTTTCTGTCTTATGAGATGCTGAGAAGAAAACTCAGACATCTTGTATGTGTGATTTAATCCTCTCACCACTTCCAGTTCACTCGATTTGCTTCGTGTGTGTATGCTTGAGATATGAGCCCTGAGCTTCCTGCTGTTGCTGCCAAGCCTGCAGTTTGCTGCTGCCGCTGCGTCTTTTGGCCATGATGGACTCTTACGGTACCTCTGGCACCAGAGCCAAATACACTCCTTATTTCATAAGTCACTTTTGCTTATGGAGGTGTATCATAGCAACAGTAAAATAACGAATACAATTCTCAGCTGATATAGGAAGACACGGCCACAGTGAGCAGTACTATTCCTTGGTCAAGGAAGGGGGCGGGGCTGACTGTCTAAGAGTGAAGAAAGGTAGCTGAAGGCAAACGGACAGCATGGCTATGCCCAGTTCTGCTCTTCGCTGTCCACGCAGCAGAGCAACTGTCTCAAGCTTCTACCTCCGAGACTTTTCAGCACCTATAGAGCATAACTTGCAATTGAAAGTCAATTAAGTCCCTTCTTCCACCAAGTTTCCTTGTGTAAAGGTATTTAACAGAATAAATGAAACAAAAGAAGGAGGGTAAGATATTAGAGGAAATATCGCATACTGTTAGGGAAGGTCTGGCAGTGAAAGTGACTTTTAACAGGAAGCGAGAAGTTCAAAGAGCTTGTTCTAGAAGTGGGCTGGGGCTATACCCCTCAAGTGTCTAGGCTCAGTGAATCATCCCTACTAGATATGTTTCCTGCCCCAAGGATAGTATTACTCTCCAAAATGACACCATTAGCAAAGAATCGTGTGTCAAAATCTATGAGCCTATGGAGGGCAGTTTCACATTCAAGTATCCAGCACTGTGTTTGGCCCAGTGAACTACATATGATAACAATGAACAGGTGTTATTTTATGTTGCTATCTTAGTGGTAATTAATTATAAAGCAACAGAAGATTGCTGAACACGCTATGAAATCATTTATGGGAAGAACCAAACATACATTTCATAATTGTTCACTCACAGCTGTTTTTATGGTCATGCTGATGATTAGTTTCCAGAACTCACATAGACCTATTAATATGGAAAGTAAAGTACATGCATCTATATCTATAGGGCACCTGTTCACACACACATGAATTTCAACATACTTCCTAAGGCATCCTATAGAGATCAATCTGCCTGTCATTTTCAGAAACTAGCTTTTATCTCTTAGATAGCTTGTCTTTCGTCTGATACCATCATGACTGGGAGGCCGGTGCACCAAATACTCTTTGTATTACACCAGAGAAAAACAATCACTCGGATTCTAAGTTGGTTCATAGCAAGGCTATACACACACACACACACACACACACACACACACACACACATTTCCCCTCATTTTTAAATATGATGCTTTCTTTAGTTACCTCATGCAATTATTTGACAAACATCATGGTCATGATTAAATGTGACTGCAGTTCTATTCCCTAGTCATATCAAAATTAACAGCATCAACTGATTCTCAAAAAAACTCAACAACAACAAAACAACAAAACCACTAAGGGGATCTTACCAGAAACAGAATCTTGGAAGCTGAACTGGACCTAAGATGTATCCTTTTTAGGTATTGAGGATGGGGACATGAAAACACACAGTACCCCTCAAATATACTCTATTTAACCAGGGCAGGATCTTCAGAACTTCTCAGGCATGAGATCCTAGCAATATATGGGTCAGATTCTACAGTAGTGTACACACGTTATCAGGACTATTATTTTATAAGTGACATTCTTAGGTGTTACTTATATTCACATTAAGAACAAATATTCAAAAGTCCAATTAAATTTTTCCTATGCATGTTTCACAGCTAAGAAACATATGGTGATATTTTATATGCAACTATTTGAAAATATGGATTTAAAAAGCACTTGTCAGTACACAGAAGGTAGCAAATACTGTAATCTATATGTGTCTTCTTTAATATTTTTTAACTAAATCTCTTAGAATTTCAAATACATTGACTCCACTCTTAAATACATTTTTTTTTAAAAAAACAAAAGTATTTAGCACCCATGTGAATGAGACAGAGGAAAACCAAATAAAACATGCGCTGGACCAAGGCAACCCAAGTTGTCCTCGGAATGTAGAAATCCATCTTCTGGGAGCGATGGAGCTGAACGGCCCCACTCTATGCTGTGAGGCAACCACACACCCTTTCACAAGATCCTACATTATAGATGGTATATAAATACATGTGCCCTGAGAAATATGTGTAGAAAGTTACTTTCCAGGGGAGAGAGCTGAAAATCCCAGCCAATATCAACAGTGCGCAGAGGAAAGCAAACTTAAACCAGGAACTGCAGCCCAATCTCGATGGGGTTGTGACATAGCCCATGGCCATGCCAAAGGCAGTGATTGATAGCATGTGGGGCTTAACTTTCAAGATGCAATTGATATCCTGATTCTCTTACAGACTGGGGCTCACCATGCAGTAAGGTTCCCTTCCCTATCCCTAGGAATGAAGGCAGGTCTTTTGTTCTCTCAGGACTAAGACCTGAAAAGGCAAATGGCAATCCCAGTCTCTGCCACATTTATTAAAATACTCAAGTCAGTGCTACTTTCGATAATTGGTATTTGAGATTTTTTTATGTATATATTTTCTTTTATTTGTACATTAAAATGTGTGTGCACACAGTGTGGGGTGAGGGAATAGGAAAACGCCATGCAACCTTTTACCACATCCAGACTGAAATCAATGCAACCAACCAACTAGACCAAGGATCATGCAGCTATCCCCTAAGGGCTGGGCAACTGGGAAATTTTTTTGGCTTTGTGAGCCACACATTCCTGATTGCTGAGACTATGTAACCCTGTAGTGTTATCCTAACTAAGCATGTAAAGAAATGCATAGAGCTGTACTCCAATACACTTTGGCACTCATGTTGTAATTGGTGATATTTAAATTCACATGTGGCTTATGTTTGGGCTTCTGTGACCCCTGATCTCTTGTTCTGAAAACATGACTCCAGAAACCCAATAATGTGTTAAGACAACTTTTAGTTCTATAACGAATCACATGTCCCCTCCTCCTTGAGTACCAGACCTCCATGAGAATTCTCTGATCATATGACTTTCATGTCTAATCTGAGGTAACCCACATGGCCTGGAAAGAGCACCTCAAAATCCACTTCAGGGAGATTCACTAGCCCAGGTAATCATGGACAATTTGCATGTAAAAGACGCCACTGTCTATAGAACTGGGGCTTTGGGGAAATGCCAGATCCAAGTTTGGCAAAGTGCAGCAGCTCTCTGTAGGGCACAGAACTAAAGATTGTGTGGACGGTCGAAAGACTAAGGCAGTCATGAAGGGGGAGAAAGAATCATTGTCAAACGCATCTAATCGTGGAATACCGGTGCGCACAGAGACTCACTCAGAAGCTGTGTTTCGGGCAAAATATCCTGGAGAATTCTGCCACAGGATACATTCCTTAACATACACAAATTACTCTCAATCTAGAGTCAAGGTCTGTGGCTCCCACCTTCATTCTTCATCCCAGTACATAGATGAAGGAGGCTGATCTGATGCTGCTTGTTTTAGAACCCTAAATACTGACTTTTCAAGATGTGCTTGCTTCTGATGAGCAGATCATCACATCCTCAAATCGATGCCATGTGAACCTCTCCTCAGTTTAATTGTTCAATAAAAAGTTAAAGCCTGTGATTACAAAGTAGAGAAAGCTGGGACTGGAGATTCCAGTGAGGGGTTTGTAGGTAGAGGAGAGGAGAAAGGAAGACAGAGGAGGAAGAAGCCACCATGAAATGCATGGCCAGGAGAAACAGCAAGTAACAACAGACATTATAACTGGGGAATAAATTAGTATAGCTCTAGATCTGCCCAATCTAGGCATATAATACCTGGATTGTGTGTCTTTTATACAAGCTTGTTAGGATTATAAATTCCTTCCACACATAGACCATCTACTCCCTTAAGCTAAACACCGTGTCAGCAGCATATTGGGGACTTTGTCTCTTCAACAACATACATGTTGCCCTCCAACTTGCTTGACAGTCATACTACTGGACATGGAGCAACATGTAATTAAGTAGCTTCTCCTTCGAGAATGTAAAATCTGGTAACTCCAGTAAGTATGTAATGGGGCAAGACAGTGAGTGGTTCCTAGATTTTGTATTCTTGCTAAAATCATTTCAGATTTATGTAGAATTTGATCTCCTTGATGGGAAATCCCATGAAAATGACCAGATTCTATCCTAGGAGCCTGAGGCCAAGATATTCCAGCTATCTTATTTTAGCTTCTGTTAAACTGCCTGTTTGTATGAATCCACCTTGAAGCTGCCAAGTGAAATTCCTGCATTTCGTTTTTGCTTTCCAAAGCCCTGTGCCCAGGACACTTGTAGCTACTTCCAGTATGTCAGTACTGGAATAAAGACCGGCAATTGGCTGTAAACTGTGTCTCAGTGGCCATCCCTGGTGGACTCTCCATAACAAGTAACTCATACAAGTTTGATTTAATTCTAACCTAATTGTGAGCAAACATAATCCTTCCCATTTGAGATCATGATCTTAGACAGAACAGGAGAGAGTGCCTCACTCCACTTCCTACTCCTGCCTCTAAGGCAGAGGAGTGCAGTCGTAAGAGGTGATTTCTCCTAAAATGCTCAACTGTTTCATCTCCCCATCAAAATATCTACTGGGGATCCCAGAGAACACATGTAGGAATGAATGGGCGAAAGGGTATAAAGAGAAATAAATAGCCACAAAGAAGGAAATCATCCTAGCACGTATCGAGCAAATACTAAGTATGACTATTCAAATTAACTGTCTAATTCCCCAGACTTATTCTCATTCTTTTGACTTTTAATAGCCCAATTAGGTTTCTAGCTTACTTCTTGTTGATACCCGGTTTGCCGTGCTGTTAATTCATAGGCAGTTTCACATGCTGAGTACCAGGGTAAGAATTACAGATGGGATGGGACTGGAGGCAAGAACATGATGGTTTTTTTTGTTTGGTTGGTTGGTTGGTTTTTTTTTTTTTTTTTTTGGATAAGGTAGGGGAGCCAGCAGCTCTCCTGTGGGAAGACTGTTCAAGGGCTGTGAGATGCCTTCGCATCCTCCCACACGCCTCTGATTCTAAGTATCTTTAGGCATTATCATCCTTATTTTACAGAGAATGGAGCTGGGACCTGGAGAAGCTGAGTGGCCTGCCCACAAAACTCATTCCAACTCTGAAGGCTAATGCCAAATGTCACAACTGGTCCTCCTTGCAGTCAGAGGGAGAATATTTCCTGTATTGGGATGTAAATGATATATTTTAAAGTAAACCCAACAGCACAAAGACACACTCAATCCCTTCCTTATGACTGTTTCCTTGTGTTACTGCAGGACAAACTTAGCCTTTAACGTCTCTCATCTCTTGAAGTAATTTTAACAGAAAAACTGAAGAGGAATAGAAAAAATACAAACTATACTGCCTCACCTCTTCTGCCTTCTCCCCACCCCCACACCATCATTAACACACTGTGGTAGTGTAATACATATGTTTAGTTAGTGGGACATATGTTATCATTCCCAATAGGGTTCATTCTGGTGGGGTGTGCCCTTGGGGTTTTGGGATGTCTAATGGCATGTATTACAGTATCAAACAGAAGCTTTACTGTTCTCTAAGTATTCCCTCCCACTCTTCCTCAAATTCTTAGAGGAAACAATCTTTCCTACTGTCTCCATGGCTTTGCCTTTTTCAGAAGGGCATATGGCTAGACTCTTTAAGCATGCAACCTTTCAAATTTGCTTCTTACAGTTGTAATCGTATTCACAGGTTGACCGCTTGCATCTATTTGTAACTGAGCAGCATTCCATTACATGAATATGGCAAAACTCATCTACCCATTCATCTAGGTTGCTCCAAAGTTTTTGGCTTTTGGGAAGATGACCAATGTAAACAACTATGTCCCTGTTTACAATATAAGGTTCTAGTTACATTGTATAAATGGCAAGTAGACTAATTGCTGGGCTACTTGGTAGGAATGAATATTATTTTGTTAGAAATGGCTAATTGTTTCCTGTAATAGCTGTACCATTTTGCAACATTACCAACATCTGGTTCATAATAGAGTTGACAATTGATTATCATTCTGATCTATAGCCTACAGGACTAGGTCTGGAGTTTAGCACTTCTTCTCTATCCCTCTACCTCCAATACACACTCTTCCATGGGCAATCCAGGAGCAATGCTTAATGACTCTAACTTCAAACATATCCTGACCCTACCCATCTTCATCACCACTGAAAAATGCCCATGCAGGGATCTCTTTAAGAATAAAAGCCCTTCAGCCCAGTCTCTAAATAGCAGTCATTGTGACCATAGCAAGATTTGTTCACATCTTTAACTTCTTAGACTACTCAAAGCCTCTAGTTATACTTTTAATACAACCTGAATTTCTGATATCATCTTCAAAACTACATATATATGTAGTTATATAAATATAACTATAATATATATATATAAATATTACATATAACTACATACAACACATACATTTTATATATATTATATATACACATATTATTACATATACATATATACACATATTATGTTGTATTATATATTTTATACTTAACTTATATATAATATTATATTTTAATTTATACACACACACACACACACATACACTCTAAATGAGTATTTTGTTGAAGGCATAAAAGGTGACATGCCATCACTCAGTATATCTGACTCACACGTTTCCCCATTTGGTGTTGCAAGTAACTTTTAATTTTTCTTCTTATTGAGCAAAATTAAAAAAAATTGCAGGCATTGGGCCAGTTTCAGCAGTGGCATCGCACGAAAGATATACATTGATGAGTGACAGAATGCTGCTCAAACTCCAGGAGGGACCCTTGAGGTCAGGTAGCCTACACATCCCAACCAAGCCAACCCTCAGCTTGTGTACTTAGCCATGGAGCAGAATAAAAAGTAGTATTCAATGTAACATTTAAATAGTTTTATCCATTTATTTTCTCCTGGCTAAATTCTCATGAGTGAAGTAGATTTTGCTGAAGAGTAAAAGCATTTATAGAAAATGCCCAAGTTCCCAATAATGAGACTCAAAGACGCTCAGGAGGGGCCCATGGATGGAAACCGCTAGAAACCCATCTGACCTGCAGCTCACCACGGCACCATTTGTCTTTTCTCTTTTATTATTATACTTGTTTTTTTTTTAAAGGCTTCAAAAACACCCTTCATACTTTATAAGCTTTAAAGTAATGGAAACACTAGTCATTGTTGACTTTTGCCCATGCCTCAAATTCAATTTTAAAGAGATATCATCAGGGGGGCTAAAAGGCCCTGGGCTGTACTTAAAACCATAGTAAACTGAATCATGTCTCCCTAATTCCCCCTGTGAGTATGTTTGTAGCCGACTTACAAAGTGCACACTGGTGCCAATAATTCTAAGGAGAAAAATTCTTGTGCTTCCACGATCTGATCCAAAGCAAACAGTGCACACCACGTAGGGGTAGGTGTTGAGGGGCTGCGAGGCCGAGATTTATGAGCAAAGATGAAAAGACCTTGGATGTGTATAGCTTGGCTAAGGAGACATGATAACTGCCCTTAAATATTTGACAAGGTAAACACCAAAGGGAAAAGAAAATAGCAGCCAAAGTTACACAGGGAAGGCAATTAGAAGGTAATGGGAATCTTGGGCAAACATGATAAAAAGCCATCCTGGCAGGAAGACTCTACAGATGGAAGAAATGCTTGCTTGGTCCAGGACTCACTACTACCCTGGGGGCCTTTCCTGAGGCTCCCCACCTCTGCTATAGCAAGAGTACTTGGCCCAACTTCCACAGCAGCACAGGATGGCAAGAAGCCGGAGCCTGTGGGGAAGCAGCTTGGCCAATGGTTTGGACTCTCATCCCCACACTCTTTTGCCCTCCCTGCGGTCTACTGGCAAAGACAGAACAGGTTTCCAGGAGGTCATCTCAGGATCTGAAGTTGGAGCTGAACCTAGTGTTGACATACATGACTCTGGGTTCCAGCATATCTGAGGAGGAGTAGGAAGGGGCGGGGGGTGGGGAAGAGTCAAATCTTCACCCAAATTGCCATGCACATCATGCTATAACTTTGTTACAGACCCAAAGCATCGTTGAGATTCATCCTACCTGGGAAATAAGAGCATATGCTTGTAGTCACAGCTGTCAGAGGACAGACTAAAATTCAAATCTCTGTGAGTCTAGTGTAGAAAATTTACACTTAGCCACCAGTATCAGAGCAAGAGGAGTCACCAAACCTTTCCCAGGAATCTCTTGTTTCATCTTTGTGCTTCTATGATGCACGGAAATTTTGCTCCCTACATCCCAACTGTTTCTGACAGTAAAGAAGTGGTTCAGACTGAAAGTTCACCACACAGCTTATTAACCACCAAATATATTGACCAGAACCCAATAGGATTTACTACCACAGCCATATTCCAAAGTTTCTAAGGGACTGCTCATGGCATTTGCAAGTCAAATAAGTACCAGTGTCCTCCTACTCTTTCATATGTAAAGATGGCATACTAGGGGCATGTAGGAATTTCTAAACAACCCTACCAAACTGTTGGTCCCACCCAGTACAGGAACCATTGTTACCTCAATGACCAGGTATTGTCTGGTCTAGCTGGGAAGTCTTTAAAAACCTTAGAAGTCATTGTTTCTCTGTTTGTAACTTTTCTCATTTACAGGTAAGACTATAGGTTTGTAACATAGACTCATTTACAGGCAAGTCTATAGGTTTGCCTGATTGGCACAGGCCAATTTATTCTCGTTCAGTTTGCTTTCATGAGTATCCAGGGTTGTGGAATAGTACTGGTATAAATGGGAATGGTAACATAATCAGAAACAACATGCCATTGTCTTTACTTCTGTTCAAATCAGGAATCCGTTGTCATAAGAATCCCACGAAGCAGGTGCTACTTCTCAAAACGCATGTAAATGACTCAGTCAAGGCTTATGGGAATAATGGCTCATGTGTGATGAAGGCACAAGGTAGAGCTGGGACTCAGATACACATCTGCTTGTCTGCTTTGGTACCTTTGCTGGGATTACAGGAATGTCTGGATCATAAGGGGCCTGCATATTATATATTGTATTTCATATATCATATAATATGCATTATATAATATATATTATATATTACATGATTATATATAGTCATATCATATTATCATAGATCATATTTATATATTGTATATTATATTGTATGTTACATATTGTATATTATGTATTATTTATTATATACTATATATTAGCTTGAGGCAAGCATGGGGATCAGTAATGCAAAGTACTAAGAGCTGTGAGGACTCAGAAGGAGACTTAGCTGAAATTCAGAGGCAAAGAAGATACAGGCCTGAGCTTGGCTATGCTTTAGCAAAGCCACCAGACACCAGGCAGGACCTTGCACAGAATAGTGTAGTTGCCAGAGGAGCCACGCAGAAGTTCTACGAACTGCCGTGGTAAAGAACAGCAGTGTACAGGTGACGACAGTGAGTCTAAGGAGGGTTTTCTCAGCTACCTTGCTGAAAGTCTCTCTCCACGTGACAGAATGTGGAACCTTACAGACAATGAAGATAGGTCACTCTTCAAAGGGATTGTACCTTAATGATCACTGCTTATCTGGAGCCTTCTAAAGTGGAGAGGAAGCAAGGACTAAGGGAATTTCAGCAAAGCCTAAACGTGTGGAGTCTCTAACTCTAGTCTAGATCATTCTGGCCATCCTACTGGTATGTTTCCCTACACACCAGGGTATTCCAAAGTGGGAAAACTTGAAAAGATGGTGGCAGCAAGAAGCCATTGATGGCTGATAAGAAAAACAGAGACAGAAAATTCCTAAAGACCAGGGATTCAAAATCCACAGCTATCTGGAAATGTTTGGCTCAGAAGCAAACAACCTTTGTATTGTGCTCTTCAAATAACTGCATCACAAATGATCAGTCAATGCAACGAGACAGGCCACAAAGGAAATATTAAACTAGAATACTAACCATGTAGACAGGTAGGAAGAGAATACATGGAAGACATATGTCCTATAAAACTCATACATTTTAACAGGCTGATGCTCTGTGTATCTGGAAAGCTCACTCCTGTGGAACGTTTGCCTGGCATGTGGGCAGGAAGATGTAATATGCTGGTGATGATAATAGAATGGGTGGGCTAATCATTCTGGAATGTCTAGGTGTATCTGACTCTACTCTGAGGAAGCACGCATAAAACACGATACCAGGAATGTGTTTGTAGCCAGCTGAGAATAATCCAAAAGAGGGTTTACCTCTATAGCAAGGCCTCCAAAAGCTATTTTGATGTACCTGTGGTCCTCCACCTCTCCTGGCACTGGCACACTCAGCTCACTGAGAGAAAGGTCATATTTTCCCCATGTACCTCTATCTTATGAGGAGCCTCCTACAGAACCAAGCTACAATGGGTGCCTAATAACATGTTAAGTATTAAAAGGCAAAAGAATAAATGGTGATCCTTAAATATGAAAACATTGACTTACTTAAGCATCTCTTTAGACAAATGCCACTAAAAAACTAGAGTCTCATTGTGAGACTGGACACATGGTTGGAGTTTCCAGAAAGATATTTTAATGGTATAAATAGCCTTTAATTTAAAACGGAGGGAACTTCACTTCCTTGGCAAAGGTGGTTTGGTTTGGTTTGATGTGGTTTGGTTTGGTTTGGGGGTGGGGTGGGGGATTGTTTTGCTTTCTTTTGTTTTGTCTCAATAGATGCTCAAGAGAGAATAAACATGGATTTGGAAGAGAAGGGGACATTAATACTGGATGAATCAGTTAAGTGTGCCAGAGAAGCCACCACAGCTAAAGACAGAACAGAATTAGTGGCCTGGGTGGTAAAATGTCGGAAGAGTCACCAGTAGCACCAACCACCACCAACACATAGAACAGTATTTGCACAATCAGCTCCTAAACTAAGGGGCTTTTTGCCCAAAGACTGAATGTGTTAGTCTGAGGTAACTGCTCTAGATAGAAGAAAATACAGAGATGCCTGCACTGGCTGGTTTTGTGTGTCAACTTGACACAGGCTGGAGTTATCACAGAGAAAGGAGCTTCAGTTGGGGAAGTGCCTCCATGAGATCCAGCTGTGGGGCATTTTCCCAATTAGGGATCAAGCGGGGAGGGCCTCTTGTGGGTGGTGCCATCCCTGGGCTGGTAGTCTTAGGTTCTATAATCAAGCAGGCTGAGCAAGCCAGGGGAAGCAAGCCAGTAAGAAACATCCCTTCATGGCCCCTGCATCAACTCCTGCTTCCTGACCTGCTTGAGTTTCAGTCCTGACTTCCTTTGGTTATGAACAGCAATGTGGAAGTGTAAGCTGAATAAATCCTTTCCTCCCCAACTTGCTTCTTGGTCATGATGTTTGTGCAGGAATAGAAACCCTGACTAAGACAATGCTTTTGAGGTTGACAATGGAAAGAATACTGAGCTCAGGCTCTAAGGTGAGAATCTGAAGAAGTCACAGCTGGACAGTGTGAGAGGGTGACAAGACATCTCCTAAGAATCTGAAACTCAAAAGGCTTAGAGATTTGATGAGTGTCTGGGTAGTGTGGTTTTGCAGGAAGGCTTGTGGACAAAGGAGCTTAAACCTAATTAAACTGGAAAAAAGCAGCTCACTGGTAATTTTAGAGATGAGGAGAATAAGGAAATCAAGCGAGTGAGGCAAAATAAAGACAGCGAAGCTCTGGGAAGATAAGGCACAAGCAAGCTTGGTGCTGAGTCTGGGGACACATTAAGGGCTGAAGCAAGAAGGAGTGACAGATGGGGCTTGTGCTGTGCATGGGCTCCATGTTGTCCTTGCTTCTGAATCCCTAAAAGGAGTTGCCTCTTAGGAAAGTCTCCTAATGAGAGCATCCTAATGAGAAAGTGCAATGTTCAGAACAAATGGATGTGGGCCAGGCGGGTTCAATCCAGCCCCAGTCCCAGCAGGCTGGGTTGGAGGTGGGAGTTGGAGAGTCTCTTGCCTTGCTGTGTGCCCTCCTCCTGAGTTCTCTTCCGAAGCCCTGCAGAGGGACCACCGAGCCCAGTGTTGCAAAGACAAGGCTAGCTCAGAAACTCAGCATGCCAGTCCTGGAAATGTGTCTCTGGGGGACAGGATGGGGGCTCTCTGCCAACCTGCCCATTGTAGGCACCTACTTTCTCTCTGTTCCCAGGCAGAACTTGAAAGCTCTTAGTTCTGCTGCTTACGTCCTTGTAAGAAGGTGTTTCCTGCCCTAGTCTCTCCTCAACAGAAAGAGATGAGTGTGTAAGTTTAGTGCAATAAGCAACTCTGGAATTATGGACAAAGACATAGAGGTATTTTCTCTGCAAACAAGAGTCTGCCTGATGATGAATCTTGAATTTCCATTTAAAAAGAAATAGATGTCCCCAGGAATTTGTGGTATCAAGTGTTCTCTAACTGAAACATAATATGTAGATATCAGAGTATCAGCAATAAAATTACTAGGAAATTACCCATTTTTACTTCAGCAGGGAGACTCTGTCAATTAAAAATATTTTATCTGCTAGATAAAATGTTAGAGTGAACCATGGGTCATGGCTCTTTCAGCCAAAATAGAAGTGGATGAAAGAAAAAGAATCCCACTAAAAGATATCAATACAGATAGCTACTCCATTAGCCATGGTATCCATGGGTTACAGACCCACAGATTCAACCAACCATAGACCAAAAATATTTGGAGAAAAATGTCTACATGCTGAATTTTGGGTTGAATAGTTTTATGTCAGTTTGACACAGACTGAATTTATCTGAGAAGAGGGAACCTCAATTAAGAAAATGCCTCTGAAAGATTGAAGCCTGTAAGGCCTTTTCTTAATTAGTGATCAGTGGGGGATGACCCAGCCAATGGTGGGTGGTCTCATCCCTTGGTTGGTGGTCCTGGGTTCTATAAGAAAGCAAGCCATGGGAAGCAAGCTAGTAAGTAGCATTCTTCCATGGCCTCTGCATCAGCTCCTGCCCCCAGGATCTGCTTGAGAGTTCCTGTCCTGGCTTCCTTCAGTGATGGACTACAATGTGGAAGTGTAAGTCAAATAAGACCTTTCACCCTCGACTTGCTTTTTGGTCATAGAGTTTCTTCATAGCACCAGGAACTCTAAGTCAGTATAAATGGTCTTGCTTTATATAACCCAGACTGGCCTTGAACTCATGATCTTCCTTCTTTATCTTTCCAAATTCTGGGATTACAGGTCTCTACCACTATGCTTAGTCATTCATTCTCTCTCTCTCTCTCTCTCTCTCTCTCTCTCTCTCTCTCTCTCTCTGTGTGTGTGTGTGTGTGTGTGTGTGTGTGTGTGTGTGTTTATGGTGTGTTAATAAACAAAACCACACAAATGAGATCAGAAAACAAGGACAACTTTGGGCTTTGGTTCTCATCTTCCACCTTGCTTGAGGCAGCATCTCATTGTCTGCTGCTGTGTATGCCATACCACATGGCCAGAAAGCTCCCAGGAATCTTTTCTCTCTCTCTCTCTCCCTTCTCCCCATATGAACACTGGGATTACAGATAGATATTATCACATGCTTGTGTGGTAAGTACTTTATTTACTGGACCATCTCCCCAGCCTATGTTTGTTTTTCATGTTTATGTGTGTGTGTATGTTTGTGTGTGTGTGTGTGTTTGTGTGTGTGTGTGTTGTTTAGTACTATAATTATAACAATTATCGTAAAGTGTTTAGGTTATCTTAGTATTATAAATAATCTAAAAATGTCTAAAAGCATACAGGGAGTTATATAGCAGTTATGTACTAATGTAACATTTTACATGAGCATTTGCAGAGTTAGGTACCCATGTGACATCCTTGTCCAAAGACAAATTTCCCAAGCTTCCCTGCCTCTGTATTTACAAAGCCTCCCAATATGCTCTCTGTGCCATGCACAGAGACTTCTCTGCTGTGCTTTACCAACCGGTAGACTGGCTCCAGGCTCCGTAAACAGCTCTTCAGACCTCCTCCAGGGAAGCCTAAAACTTACAAGTTCTAGATGCTCCTGTTTAGGGTTAAGTACATTTTCTTGGGGTAGGGATAAAGCTCCCTTAACACCCCAAATTGGCTTCATCTGTACAGCATCCAAGAGGGACCACCTGACCAGGAGGTGTGCACACCATTGGATGTATGGCATTTCTGTGAAGGCTGGAAGGTTGAGACAGAATTGAAGGGGGCACAGTAGAGCTGTTCATATTTGGAGGGTCCACACAGAAAGGGGGTGTCTCCTACTTGAAGAAGGCCCTTGCTGAGACTCTGACAGGATGGCTGTCCTCCAAGGCCAGTCTTAACTCAGGGCCATAAATTACCCATGCAAAAGCTTTGACATCAGACAAGCCCTATACTCTCCTCATGGCTGTTAGTCTCCAGGAAACATTTTCAGAGATTCGGCTGCTCAGTCACAAGTCTAACACTCTTCTTCTCAGTGACTTGTCATCTAATGTACTGAGGGGAACATGAGGCTCTAAAGTCTGAAGCATCAACTAACCTCAGATAGCAGTCCTGTTCCTAAGTCCTTGGTCATACCATGCCTGGAGTGGCACCCACCCCAACCCTCCAGCTAGCCTAAGTCCATGATCAACTCCCCTCTGAGCCTTCCCTGCATAGAGACCAGCAATCCCCATCTTCACATTCAAACAGAATTCAGAATTAAATGTCTTTATAATAATACTTGGTCTTGTCACCTCCTAAGACAGCTGTGTGGACCTCATCTCTAGCTCAAGACAATAATCTTCTCTGATTTTGCTGCAGTCTTGCTTATCTTTAACTGTCTGCCACAAACAGTGTCGTTCAGTGGTGGCTCAGAGATTAGCAGCCTGGGATGCTCCAGTTAGTTCACTCCAAGATAAACATTCTCATATGTGTAAAGATGACTCCACCACATTATACCACATCTGTATTATTTTTACATATTATTAAAATAAATATTATCTCTATGTTGATGGGCCCTATTCCAGGCTTACCCACTTGCCAGCTGTGTGGTCTTTGGCAAGTAACTTAGTTCTGGGTATTAGTTTTCACTTCGGCAAGGCAGGGAAATAGCAATATCTGTCCCTACTATCACTGTGAAGATTAAATAAACCCATCTATGTAATGGGATTAGAACCATGCCTGGCCATTGGTAATTCTTAAATTGTTACCTATTATGTCGTTATCATGACAATGATTGACTCTCTTTATTGACAGGGTACTGAGAACATAAAGAAAAGAAAAGAAAAGAAAAGAAAAACACTTCATTCTAGCAAGAGAGTCAAATTAGAGAGTAGTTAACTGTGTGTGCTCTGCAAGCATCCCACTAGGAACTAGAAAGGTGTAAAGGATTGTCAGTTTGCCAACAGTGGCTGGAAAGAGCAGGTCCTCAGTACTGAAAAGCACCAATTGCCAGCCTCCCAGGACTTTTGAGGACCCAGACAGGAAGAGGCCAAGATCCCATATCCAAGCTTTCATTTCCTTGTACAAAGTCATCTATCTGTGGGAACCTGATCTCATTAAGCAACCTTCCTGGTCTCTTCTATATGTCTACACTAAACTTCCAGGCTCATCATGGCTTCCAGTTACATTTCCATTGATTCCACATCAAACTGAGAGTGAATAGAGTGAATAGGTACAGCTCAGACCAGGTCAGGAAATCTACCCTGAGGTACTATTATGAAAATGGCATGTCAGCCATGGCTAGAATCTTAATGCTTAGGAAATATAGTATATAGAGTAAATAAGCTCTGAGAGCAGCCTCAAAGAATGTCGTACTTTCTTCCGGTTTCATTTAGCAGCAACAAAGATACAACTCATAGACATTTAGGCAGTAAGTGGAACATGGTAAGTCCTGTGACCCAAACAACCACAGTTGTCTTATTAGGGTGACCAAGGAAAGTCTCTGAGAACTGACATTTAAACAGAAATGAAAACAAAGTCCAGAGCACATTGCATGGCTCTACAGGGAACAAGCGGTCTAGGTGAGAGGGCAGAAGGCAGACACAATCAGAGGGAGGACAGAGGAGAGTTAATAGAGCAGAAGATGCCAGGAGGCAAGGTCTGGTAGATGATGAAGCCAGAGACGCTTAGGCCTTCTTTCCCATGGCTAAGAGCATGGTGACCTGTTTAGTAGACTGCCCACATTTTGTAGATGGGAAGTCATAAAGGGACAAATCGTTAGAAAAAAAAATCAGGGCATGAAGTAACAGTTGTTGTGTAGAGGGGGAAATAGAGAAAGAAACATGGCATCTATTACTATAATAGAAAAACACAGAAATCTAAGTGCTTCCTCTGGTTAAAGAATGTCATGTTTTTCCAGTGTAGCACCTTATGGTTAAATGTTCTTCAACTGATGGTTAAACAAACTATAGCATGCCTATGCAATGGAATACTACGTAGCACTAAAGCATTTTATGTGGCCTTCCAATTCTTTTGTAATCATTTTCTGAGTAAGTACACTACTTTATACTGAGTGATTTCAAGTATGTATGACTTTACATTTTAAAAATCACTTGTTTCTTTTTCAAAGCCAAATACATTGTTACAAGTACTATCAACAGCCAACCAGGTACAGTAGGGTGTACTTCTAACTCAAAGTACTTGGGGGACTGGGGAAAAAATGGGATTGCCTGAAGCTAGTACTTTGGGGCCAGCCTCAGCAACATAACAAGATCCTGTGTCTCTGCACCCTGAAAATGCTATTGACAAGTCTGAAATTTACTCTGAAATTTGCCAAAATAGGATGTGTTCTACAACCCCCTTTCACAGAACTGTGCTGGGGCCTTATTTTTAAAATGCTTAGAATTGGCTTGGGTATTTTTAAATTACTTGGCTTTCAAATCTCTTTTGTAAGTGACCTATTCTGATGCACCCTCTGGTTCTCTAGAAGCCCGTCTGATTGCAAACATTACCTCACTGTAGGGGGCACTGTCCTTGGTGGACCAAAACACATGGGGCAGTCTTTCTCCTCTCCTCGTGAGACTCTGATTCTAGTGAGAGAGGATATGAATGTAAGGTAACTAGAAGTGTTGTGCATAGCCATTGTAATGTCACCTGTGATAGCTCTTCTTGGTTGTCAACTTGTCTCTGTCTCTATCTCTATCTATCTATCTTTCTATCTATCTTTCTATCTATCTATCTATCTATCTATCTATCTATCTATCTATCTATCTATCTACCTATCCATACACACATACATATATATGTATACATATATAAATACATATATATGTAAATATATATAAATACATATATATGTATATATATATCACACACACACACACGTATATATGCATGCAGAGGACCTCAGACAGACCCCTACAGGCTCCCTGGTCTCTGCAAGTTCAAATGAGTTCTGGTGAGTTGATTCTGTGGTCTGTGTTCTTCTGGCATATCCCTAACCCCTCTGTTTTCCTCAGTCCATCCTCCCAACCCTCCACAGGACTCCCTGAGCTCTACCTACTGTTTGTTTCTGGGACTCTGCATCTGCTCCCATCAGTTGCTGGATGAAGTATCTCTGGTCTCTTTGATGATAATTCTGCTAGACCCTGGTCCCAGCAGAGGGATTTTTCTTAAGGAAATTATTTGAAGTGAGAAGACCCACTTTCAATCTTTATCTTTTGAGGTGAGAAGATCCACCTTTAATTTGGGCCACACCTTTTGCTGGTAGCCTTTATAAAGGACTAGGGAAAAGGCAGCTTGCTCTCATTGACTGCTTGTTCTTGCTCTCACTGACAAGTCCAATCCTTCACTGGCATTAGAGCCTACTTCTTTAGGATTCTGGTGTATATGGAAGAAGTTTAAGGAACTAGATGGAGGTCCAATAGATGTCTCTGTGAGGATTCAGCAGGGGCAGAGCTGGGATAGTCAGGACAGGCCATAACCATTCAGTGAGCCTACCAAGGGACTTTGATTTCATTCAATAGGAAATGAAAAATTGTAGGGATGATCATGTCCCTGCAATTAAAACTTAGTTTCCTGAACCCAGACCATTCACTGGTACAAAGAAAATCCAAAGACTGAAAAATGTCAAAGCCAATGAAAGTAACAAGGCTATGGAGACACTGGAATGTCTGTGGAGATGAAGATCACAATGATTGCAGTACAGAAGCAACAATTAATATCTTGGATGTGTTCAGAATTGGGACACATATTAAAGGTCATGTATTCCTCATGCCTCAAGAACCAGGACAGTGAAAGCCCTCAATTTTACAGTTGGCCTTCCTAAGTCATACTGAGAAAAATTACCTTCCTTTAGTCACACAGCTCCTAAGAGGCAGAGCTAGGACTTGAACCTGGATCTAGGGGACTTCCAAGATCTGTCTTCTTCACTTAAGTCAAACATCCTGTAATACATAAATCCCTTGGCTGGCATGCTGGGGAATATCAAAAAGACTGTCTAGAGGCAAGAGGATGGCTCAGTATGTAAAGATACCTGCCACCAGAGCCTAATGATCTGAGTTCAATCTACTGAACTCACATGGAAAGAGAGAACCAGCTCCTGCAAGTTGTTCTCTGACTATTAACCATATGCTAAGATATATAGATGCATGTACAGGCACACCTAGACAATAAACAACTGTTTAAAATATTTAAAAAGAAAAAGAGACAGGGTCTATAAAATTGGTAATTAGAAGGTCAGACATTCATCTTTTTGTAGTTTATCATAGCATAAGTACACACACATACACACACACATTGGGCTGGTAATATGAAGAGACACAATAAAGAACATGGCTGGACATTTTCAGGTTTGCCGTCTTTTCTGTGTCAATTGCCACACACAACATGCTTGATTCATAAAAGAAACGGCATAAACACCACAGTAGGCTAGGGGTCTTGTGTTCCTTTCTGGACCAAAGTAAACAAGTTGGTTTTATTCCTGGTGCTCATCACCCAAACTGCAGGAGAAAAAAACATTGTTCCCGAGTGTTTTCTTGCTATAGTGCCTTTGAGCACCTGTGATTGCTATAATTTAACCTCCATAATAAAGCAGAATCATTACTGGATGACAAGTCACAGCACAGATACTGAGCTGGTTCCTTCTTCCATCCCAACCCATTGTCACCACCACTTACAGGCATTGTTTGCTTATGGGAGCACTGGTACAGCTCTGCCAGCAGCCCCTCATCCAGACAAGACATGAAGGGCACCCAGACATTTTGAAGGTGTGTGTGTGTCTGTGTGTCTGTGTGTCTGTGTGTGTGTCTATGTGTGTCTGTGTGTGCGTGTGTGTCTGTGTGTGTGTCTGTGTGTGTCTGTGTGTGTCTGTGTGTGTGTGTCTGTGTCTGTGTGTGTGTGTCTATGTGTGTCTCTGTGTGTGTGTGTCTGTGTGTCTGTGTGTGTGTCTGTGTGTGTGTGTGTCTGTGTGTCTGTGTGTGTGTGTGTGTGTCTATGTGTGTCTGTGTGTGTCTGTGTGTGTGTGTCTGTGTGTGTGTGTGTGTGTGTGTGTGTGCATGTGTGTCTGTGTGTGTGTCTGTGTGCATGTGTATGTACGAGCAGTCATGTCTGGTCAAGTCTACTCACTCATATGGATACACGGTCATTAGATATCATTCTTGATTACTTCTCCATCTTAGCTTTTGCACCAGTGTCTCTTATTGAACTTGAGTTCACTATTTTGGCTAGAAATGTCTGGCCAGGAGCCCTCAGGATCTGCCAGCCTATCTCTGTTCCCAGTGCTCAGGTTACAGACCCATGCCATCATTCCCAGCTCTTCATGGGGCCTGGGGATCTGAACTCAAGTCTTCACACTTACACAGCAGGCACTTTTTCCATCCAGCCATGCCCCCTACCCCAGATATTAAAGACAAAGGAAGAGTCTATATCTTGATCTACTGTGGGCAATTAAATTAACATGTAGCACCCCAGTTCTTTGGCCATCCTGCCTAGCCTGAGATCTTCCTGAAGAGCTTAGTTTCACATAGCCCTTCACTATGAGAGGTAAACATTCAGATGTTACATATAAGTGACCATTTAAACAACCAGTGTATTAAGGGGCAGGAGGAAGGCTATGGCATTGGGACAATACGGCCAAAGACACAAGGAACAAATAATGATAAAACATTATCTTGGGGTGGGTATTAACTCAAGAATCAGGCCTGCAAATGGCTCCACTGAGATACTACCTTATACTAAGAAAGATCCAACCTGGTGTCCCAATAGTTCCTTCAACTGTTGTGGGATGATGACTCCATTTTCAGCTCCTATAGGGACAGTAGGACTTGAGAAATTAGTAGGATTTGAGAAATCTAGCATGGGTGCTGTTGCAAGTACACTCAATCCTTCATCACAGGGCAGAGTAGAGGATGAATATGAGCTTTAAGACCAGACTATGCAATTGTGCTACCAAGCTCTCCCTCATGATCATCATCATCATCTTCTTCTTCTTCTTCTTCTTCTTCTTCTTCTTCTTCTTCTTCTTCTTCTTCTTCTTCTCCTTCTCCTTCTCCTTCTCCTTCTCCTTCTTCTCCTCCTCCTCCTCCTCCTCCCCCTCCCTCTCCCTCCCCCTCTCTATCTCCCTTCCCCTCCCCCCTCCCCCTCTCCCTCTCCCCTCCACCTTCTCCTTCTCCTTCCGCTCTCCTTCTCCTTCTGCTTCTCCTTCTCCTTCTGCTTCTCCTTCTCCTTCTGCTTCTCCTTCTCCTTCTTCTCCTTCTCTTCTCCTTCTCCTTCTGCTTCTCCTTCTCCTTCTCTTCTCTTCTCTTCTCCTTCTCCTTCTCCTTCTCCTTCTCTTCTTCTTCTCCTTCTCCTTCTCTTCTCCTTCTCCTTCTGCTTCTCCTTCTCCTTCTGCTTCTCCTTCTGCTTCTTCTTTTCCTTCTCTTCTCCTTCTCCTTCTGCTTCTCCTTCTCCTTCTCTTCTCTTCTCCTTCTCCTTCTCTTCTTCTTCTCCTTCTCCTTCTCTTCTCCTTCTCCTTCTCCTTCTCTTCTCCTTCTCCTTCTCCTTCTTCTTCTATCATAGAGTATAATACTACAGCTACAGCTTGAATGTGTCCCCTCCTGAATTAGGGTATTATCAACACAGTACCATTGAAAGCTGGGGTCTTAACAGGAAAATAGGTGAAGTTAGCGTCTTTCTGATGTAGGGAATTGGTGTTTGTAGAAAAAGCACATGACAAAGCAACTTTCACCAATCTTCTAGGAAGGTAGAATAATAAGACCCTTACCATATGCTAGGACCTTGATCTTAGACTTCCTAACCTGTAGAGCTAAGAAAGAACAAATGCCTATCTTCTGTAAATTATCCAGCCTCGTGAATTAAGTTCTAGCAAACAAAGCAAGCCAGATCAACTACCAACCTCCTAAAGGTGTTAAAAGGTGTGTGTGGGGGGTGGGTATTTGGTACATATAAAGCACAAGAAAAGGCCAGGTACAAAGAAAGTCAGTAAGAAAGTTAATTATAAATATGCATCCACCTTGCACCAATGATAAGGCCTCAGACATTAGCATATCATCATTATCCTTCACCACAGCAGCCTGCCTGGTAAAGCCATCTGTCTGTCATCTGTCTCTCATTCTGTATGCTTACATAGAAAGTTGAGTTACTCACATTCAAAACACATTACTGTTTCTGGACCCTCTCTTGCCTGGCATTTCCTCTGTCAGAACTTCCCTTTGCAATTCTCCCTGCTTTCTGGTATACAGCCTAACAAACAGGCTTGATTGATGCCTATGGCTATGCATATGCATGCATAAAATGCATGGGTATTTTAAATACTTTTAATTTCACTTGCATTTCATTCAAGATAGACATGGGTTGTTCACTGCTTCTCAGGGCTACCTCCTCCATCACAGTCTTTCATGACAGCATCCACAAAGCTTCCAATCACCCTGCCTAATCATGTCAGTACAAATGGACCCCTCACTCCTGTTTACTCACTGCATGTATTTAAAAAAAAATCACATAATTTCCATGAATTCACTTGAAAGAACATGTGTTTTCATTACTTTTGACCTGGAGTGGATTTGTAGCTGTTAAGTTGTTGGTAGGTGTAAGCATGACCAGCCCTGGACTCCACACTGGCTTAAGTACACTAAAGCCTGGCCTGCTGCCTGTCTACTCTGTCTATCCTTTGCTGAGCTACAAGGCCAGGCTGCTGGGTTCAGGGTAGTTTCCTTATCCAAACACTCTTGGATGTCATTTCTTCAAATGATCACAACAATGGGAGGATCTGGCAACACTAGAAAGCATGGTCTTCTGGCCTCAAGAAAACAAGGACATGTTCCACCTTGACTACATGCCCATCAGCCCTCTTGGGAACCCTGACAAGCTCACTGTGGGAATGGGTTTTCAGAGACCTCCCTCTTAGCTGCCTAGAAGCCAGGCTTCTCCTGTTTACCTATGGAACAAGAAGTAGAACTCTCAGCTCCTCCTAAGCCATCCCTGCCTGGACGCTGTCATGCTTCCTGCCCTGATGATAATGGACTGAACCTCATAACCAGTAAGGCAGCCCCAATTAAATGTTGTCTTTTATAAGAGTTGCCTTGGTCATGGTGTCTCTTTGTAGCAATGGAAACCCTAAGATACCAGCCCATGCCAAGCAGGAAGTTCCTTGTAAGTAAGAGACAATAGGTAGGGAATCTCCTCCTGGGAATTTTTAGGAGGTATAGTTTCCTCTAAGGAATCTCCCTTAGAGAAAGTCTGCCATGGAACTGAATGCATGAGGGAGGTTCAGGGTGGTAGTTGAACAGATGCACACAGTATTGCTGCAATGACCTCCTCAGGAGATGTAAAGCAGTATGTGCTCATCCTGAATAGACAGGGCACTGACAGATCCAAGAGAGTTTATTCAAATCCAGCCTGGTGAGCCAATGAATGTGGAGAGGCTACTTGCAAAGGCATGGGTGAATGACAGACAGTCATGTTACCAGAATGACTGACAAAGACCCACTGTCATACAAAGAATCAAGTCCTACCCTAGTCAGCTGTTTACCTCCCATTCAGTGGTGATTGCAATCTCAGGGAATGAAGGAGCCTGCATGAAGAAGCTCCCCTATCAGGGCTGCCTTGTCTGGCCTCCCTCGGAGAGAATGAATGCACCAAGCCCTGTAGAGACTTGATTCCCCAGGGTGGAAGGATATGCAGGGTGGGGGGAATACTCTCAGAGAAGAAGGAGAGGGAAGGGAAGATGGAACAATCGGGATATAAAATGAATTTAAACAATGAACACTACAAATAATAAAAGATCATTTTGAAAACAAACAAAAGATTTCATGAATCTGCTGATTCCTCCAACTAGCACCAGAGGGAGGAATGTTGATTTGACCGCTCTCAGGAGGATGTTTTGTGGGTGACCAGAGCCGCTCTGCTTCCAGCCAGCAATGGTCACTGTCAACAGTGACCTAGGAAACAGCCATGCAGTCCTGTTCACCGGTCACAAAAGGAAAACTGTCATTTCCCTCTCCTGTCCTTATTTGTAGTCTTCAAAATCCTCCCTTCTAGGTCTCCATGTTGCTGTGGACTAGAGTCCGCCACAGATGTGATTTTTTTAAACTTCTCCAACTATTACTCTTAAGCATTTCAACATACACTGTCCAATGGCCCTCTAAATTGGGGCACTAAGAAGCAAACAATCTTGATGAAGTAACCATGCACCAGGCTGCCATTGTAAACTTCCTTCCATCGAGAATACATAAACAACCCCTTTCTCAGAAGGTGTCAATGACAAATCAAAGTTGGAGTCCACCAAAGCTCACTCTGTGGAAGAAGTGAGTATATTACATTTATTTACAGGGTGTGGGTGACCTTAAAGTAGATAAACTGGGAAGTCTTTGACTGGGAAGTCACCTCCCCATAGACAAAATTCCTTCCCATGGACCTTCCCCAGTCTTTATGCTCTAGCCCTTCCCAAAGACCACAAGGCCATATGCAATTAGGATAAATTGCAAGCAAATGGCTGGGAGCTATGGCTGGATACTTACATGAGAATCTACTGACCCTCCCAGGCCCTTCCTTCTGTAAGGAAATGTCCACACCTTCAGGACCCATAACAATTCCTTTTGCAAGCAAGCATAGCTGATTTGACGAACAGAGCAGCTGTTTTGCTTGGAGGATAACACTCTGTAATACAGACAGTGGGCTAAAGAGCTTTGTATAGAAAGTTTCTCCTATTGGCTAGGCATTGTGACCCTGCTGCATCGTTGACAATATTGCAGAAAAGGAAGTTCAAGTGCATCAGACAAGATGGTTGATCTATTAAATAACTGAAATGAGGCCAGATCCATGCCCCTCTGGTCTGTGATGCTTCACATTAACATTGCTGATAAAATCCACACTCACCAAGTCTTCTCACAGCCAAGAGGCTAGGCTCATGTGCTGTGTTTCCTCACTCCTTCCCACATTGGTTCGGAGGTCAGCTACATGGCTGTTTCTATCTCAAACAGGGAGCACATGCCCTGGATTCATAAACACTAAACTACCACTGTCCTGGCAGAGCCTGGCTGCTTGTCAGAATGTCCATTTTATAGGTGAGGAAACTGAGAATGGGTATCAAGTCTCACACGGTGGTAGTCATCCTCAGCTGTCCACATATCAAGCTGTCACATAATATACTGCTCCAAAAAAAAAAAAAGCCACTCTTCCAGGAGCTTCCTGGGTATTTGTGCAGACAAAAGCCCCAGAAACAGAAGATACACTGTAGGCAAATGCCTGTGGCCCTGCTTCCACAAGAGAGGGCCACTCTGAAGGCCAGCCTCTTTAAATTGTGGGGACCCCTGAGACAGACTGAGAGTACTTGTTTTAAGAAGCCATTACTGAAAGTCAGCAAAGGCTTCTTCTTTATAACTGCTTTCAGCTCAGTGTGATGTAGCTGCAGAATTAACAAGTGATTGTCTCTCTTGGACTGGCCCCTACTAGGTTCCTTCCACCCACTAATCGCCCTTTTGGGTTACAGACTCCCTAAATTATGACAGTTTTAAGCTGGTCTATCTGTTAACTGGGCTGGATGTAAAGTGAGGATCTTTATGAACAGGCTTCTGGAAACTGCAAGCATTGCTTCCAAGCGTTGGGTGGCCCCCATGCATTGTGGATGGTACCCAGTCCTGTTCTCCTCAGTGAGAAGCAAGTATCCAAATAATAACAGAAATGAACCACTTTCACCACCCGTGAGTTCTATCTCACAGACTTCCCAAGAGCCCTTGCTTTGGCTAGATGCTAACCTCACCAGCAACTGTTTCCTTTCCCTACTCCACCTTATTCTACTCTCCATCCTTCATCTGACACAACCTCTTCTCTAAGCCATATGTCACCCTAGAAGGTGGTCAGTGACCTTTCCTCTTCACTCGACCTATTTAGGCATCACCTAAAAGTAGACCCCCCCCTTTCCTTCCCCTCTAACCCAATAGATGTCTGCCTAAGGGATCTAGCTAACCGTGGGTAACTTGAGGTCCCAGAACAGCATAACAAACAGCCATACAGGTGATGGATAGATGAAGGTAGCTTAGGACAGAAAGAGGAAACAAATAAATTGCATCTCTCCTCTTGAGCTTGTATTCTTTCTTCTTGAGATGACAAGCATTTACAAAGAAAAATGGGCTCCATCCTTCTCCCAGTGGGCATTAGTTCAATGCTTTCCTTGACCGTTCCATCCCCAGCTGCAATTACCAGGTAAATCAGAGAGCCTAAAATTGACTTACACATGCATCCAATCTGTTTCAGAAAAGCCTATGTAGACACACATGTGTATCCACATGCGTCTCAAGCATATGTGAAGTTCATCTCAGTAAAGCTGCCTAAAATAATTCAACAGTAACAAGGTGCTGTGTGTTGGGGAGGGGAGGGGCAGCAGCAGTGGTTAAATAGCTGTTATTTTAAATTCTAACAACTCAGTTATTAAGACAAGTTACACACACGACAAACATCAGGGAGGAGATGCGAGGGTCTAATTTAAAGTCATTGACTATGCAAATGTGAAATTTCAAAATATGTAAATGCACCACACTGTGATCAAAAGGAAGGATATGAGGGGCTAATTTCTTCCTGTTAATTCTGCTAAAATGACTCCTTTATTGTTATGCCCCTGTCACAGGAAGGTCTCTGTGTTGTTGTTGATGGAAGCTTAATGCTCTTTTCCTAGAATGAAGTTTGATTAATTATTTTTTTTTCTATAAGTTGCCTGCACAGCAAGATAAGTGCTGCATATTCAAATGCAGTGGCTCTGAGCATTTTTCATCTCCTCCTCCACCTGAGAGATACGGCCTCAGTCATCATTCTAGCGTACAGGCAGGGAAGCAGAGTGTCACTCCGGGGATTTTGGTTGTTGTTCGTTTTATTTTATTTCTGATCCTGACGATGAAATCAGACTGGGAATTATTTCCATTGGATCGGGCCTTCTTCAAGACTAAGAGAAAATACCTAACAAAACCAGGAAGACTCTTGGTAGCTGAGAGCCTAAACAAGGACTGGAGCCCTAAGATATTAAAGGTGACGAAAAGCTCAAGATAAAGCTGAGCTGGGGTTTGGAGAGAGAAGAGTCCCATATCACCTTAAACTATTGCATTACCGAGGTCGGGAATCATCTTCCCCACTCAACAGTCTTCTGATCTAATTTCACAGAGGTGTAGCATTTAAATAACATGATGTGTGTGCTTGGAACTTAGCAAATGACAATGGATAGTGGTCATTATTCTCATGGCTGTGACGAAACACCTTACAAGCAGCACTTTATGAAAGAAGAGTTTATTCTGGTGTACAGTTTCAGGGGACACAGGTCACCATGGCAGAGAAGACATGGCATCAGAGCTAGAGACTGGCTGCTTACATCGGATCCACAGTCAGAACGCAAAGAGCACACAGGAAATGGGGACAGGAAGGAAAACCTCAAAGCCAGTGTGCTGTGACCCACCTCCTATAGCAAGGCTCCACTTCCCACTGTCCTAAACGGTGCTACCAGCTGGGGATCATGTGTCTGAGTACAAGAGCTATTGGTGGACATTTCACATGGAAGCAGCAATAGAACCAATCAGGGGCATGAGGGCCATGTTGATATCTACGATGACCACAAGGATAACAGCCGTGACAATGTCTCCAGCTAGCTTTCACATGGTAGGCGTGGTGATTACAGGAACTGGGATTTCAAATGGTGTCTGCTCAAGACTGTTAAGGTCCCTGAGTGAGGTTGGAGCCATTTCTAGCTGATGAAGGTGTTAGTTACACAGTCAATGCTTTGAAGGACAGCATAGGAATGGCTATGCCTGAGAGCTGAGTGGCCATCAGCCAACTGGACCATTCATGCTGGCTGCAGCTCTGTGTTAGCAGAGCCCTGGATGATCACACCCCTCCAATTCTCAAACTTTAAATCTGGGTGGATTTGGTTTATATATATATATATATATATATACACACATATACATATATATATATACATATACATATATATATATTATATATTACTTCAAGTTTTTCTCTTGAGTAACCATAAACTTTAGGAATTTATTCTTCTAAATTTCTTTATATAGATACAAATTTCTGCTTAGACCACTTGTAACAAACTATGTGTATTGCTTTTTGACAAGATCTTGTTAACATATGAGCTATCTCTCTGTAACAATAAATAAAAACAGATCTATAACACCATGTTTACAGCTACATAAAAGTAACAGTGCTTTTCTAGTTTTATATATAACTCCGTTTCCTTCTTAAAGCCTATACAAACCAGATCAGTATAGGCCTGGAGCCACAGGCATATAATTCTGGAACAGGTTTAGTTTCTTTGCCCATCTCCACTATAAAGCAATACCATGAGAGTGAATTTGTTCACCATCACATACATTTATACATGCAAACTCTCATACACAGGACTAAGACAATAGTCACCAATTCTACTTCATGTTCACCTTTGCCAAGCAAAGTCCTCTCCCCTAGAGCTAAATCACTTCTATATCACAGCTGACCCCATAGGTCAATTCTGGTTTCCCTCTATGAAGCACAAGTTGTGTGTACTATCCCCAGACCAGAGACTGTAATGACAGGCTGCAGAGGCAGGTAGACAGTAGGCAAGTAGGCAGACTGAGCTCCTCAGCATACAAGGGAGGCAACAGAGGTGCTTGCATGCCCTGCTTTCCTGCAAGTTCCCCAGCTTCCTGCATGAGCTCCTTGTCCACTCACTCTTATATGAATACAGCAAGAGTCACTATCTGCCCAGTCATGAGTTTCTCTCCAATGCTTGGGGGGGTGAGAAGATATCTCACTGGTCACAAACAACTCCTGTGATGACCTAGACCCTCATCCCACCTCCACCCTCGGTTTCCAGAAGGGTTCTGGAGCTGTCTGCCTTGAGTCTGACGAAATGATTCAGAGTCACTGTTTGGAACAAGAGAGGCTCAGCTCTCTTGTTTGGTTTTTTTGTTGTTTGTTTTTTTGTGTGTTTTTCTCTTCAACAGACACAGAAAAAAATCAATTAAAAGCATATGAAGAAATCTCTTCATATTTGTTCCTGATGGAACAAAGCAGTACACATCTTCTATTCAAGCAGTCAGCAAGCCAGGGACATGCAGTAAACGACCTCCTGGCTGATTTTGAACAAAGACTCTGATTACCAGTGAGGGCTGTCATCTGTGCTGAATGCAGCATAAATGAAACGCCAAGGAAGCCCTAACTACCTTTTCATTTTCCCGTCCTAACCTAATTTAGAGAGCGTAAATAATTTCACTGTTTGTAGGCCCAGCTGCTCCTGTTCCCCACAGGGGAAACTGAGTAAAGACCGAAAAGCTGTTACAAATGCTACCAACAATCCCTGCTTACGCAGAATGAATATGAATTCAAAATAGTGCCAAAAACTGTTGATCTGTTGTTAGTAATTTATACAATCAGTGCTGGTGGACTTTATTACTGTTATTATTATTACTTCAATTATTATGGTTTTATGTTGTCATTTGAATCTTTTGATGGTGACATGTCAGTAATTTGCTGTAATTTCCTGCCACCCACAAACCTTGTGAGGTTTCTTTCACTGTGGCTGAGTATAAATTAAGTGACATTATTTCCTACCTGGCCCAGTGTGTTGAAACAACATTATACTTTGAAAACCCCAAACTGGAACAAGCCTCTCTGTGCAGCCCTGCCTTCCACTGCCAGCCCATCCCGCCTGCTCAGGTTTAGCTGTAGCGTTGGCCTGGACTCCACCTGCAGAGAAGCCCCTAGGTCTTAAACACAGAGAACAGATAGCCAGCGAACATAGGTACGGTTACATAGTCTCTGCAGAGACTTCCTGGTGAGGCATAAGTGCTCTTTGGCTAATAGCCGAAAACAGTGTTGAAATTCCATATGAGGTGAGCATTCCATAGCCACAACCCTTCCTTTCCCAGGACGCTTGGGCCACTTAAGCAAAGCCACTGGAAAGCTTTCAAAACCAGAGTTTGCAAATGGAGAATAAGAACAACAACAAAAGGTAGGAAGTAGATTTAAGATGGCATTCTGCAATAAATGCCAAGTGTTTCCTTTCTTTTCTCCTCTTCTGTACTGTAACAGAAACCAAATGTAAACTGCCCAGGTCACACCCAGGAGCAGCAGACCCTCCAGAGCAGAGAGAGGTGGCGTGGGTGGCATGCAGATGGCTCGTTCGTGTGAGATCTATAGCTCTTCAGAACCACTCTGTTCTGAACTAACCTTCCTCCGGCATGGGGTGCTCACCCATAATACCATCGTGACCCTTGTGGCAAGTAAGTTCATTCAGATACCAGCTAAACCTCAGTGCAGGGGTACAAGGAGGACAGGGTATGAAGGTTCCTGTGCTGATGAACTCTTGGTTCTAGTAGGGGACTGAACAATAGGCACTGAGGTAAAACATCAGGATGGCAGGGGTGGTAATGGCTGGGAGCTGGAACTTTAAATGGTGCCCTGATCCAGCCACTGCATGGCTGGGGAAGGCCCATCTGGACTGGCTCTGGAGTGTTTGACAGGAAATGACAGGGATTTCTCTAAACTCTCTTCTGCCACCTCTCAGGGGCTATAGTCACCAAATTCATGAAAACCTCTAGTACAGGCTTAGCACCCAGTCTGCTTTGCTTCCCAGATAGTGAGCCACACATGCTCCCCAATCACTGTGTGTGGAGAACTAACTGCAAGCTCCACACTCCAGCCCATGGCTCTGGCCAGGCCCAAGGAGGAATATCTGGGGATGGAGGGGGGCATGTGTGAGCTCCTCTGATGAGTGCAGGTCTGCGAAGGCTGACTGCTTCTTCTCACATCCCTCCAGCAATCATTATTTCTTCATCAAGGTTTTCTCTCTTTCTTTCTCACTCTCATATAAGACAGAGAGGGGGAAGGAAAGAGAAAGAGCAGGAGGAGAAAGAGGGGAAGAAGGATGGGAGAGAAAACACTAAGGAAGAAGGGAAAGGAAGGAAGGAAGGAAGGAAGGAAGGAAGGAAGGAAGGAAGGAAGGAAAGGGGAAAAAGAGAAAAATCCATCTTTATTCAGCTGTCTGTGGAAATCTTTAACATCAGAGCAGTAGACCTAACCTGACCTCAGTCCTTTGCACTCACCTCATTCAGGGGAGGCCCTGTTGGGGAGACTGGGCAAAGCTCACAGCTAGTCTAAGCAGGCCACAGCTTGGCATGGGTCATGTACAGATGGCTCATTTGTGTAAATCAGACAGTGAAGGGCCCACAGCTTCTCCATGTTCAGGTTCCAGTGTTTCTCTCTTTCCTCTCTTTACTTGAGATGTCTCTGGCCAAAAGAAAGAGTTATAGCCCTTATCACTGAGGACTTCATTGCTCCTGATCCTAGAGCTGAGACCTGTGAGTCAATTAGCAAAGTCTTGGTGAGCACTTATGTAGGTTCTGACACAGCGGTAAGCACCAGAATGCAGGTTAGCTCAAAGAAAACACACAGCCCAGCCTTAACACAAGAGAGAGGGTCAACCGTCAGCAAAAATGGCAGAGAGAAAGGTATCCATGGGCACACATGAAGATGCTCAGTCTCCATGCCACCAAAGTAGGTCAACACAATTGTGGGGAGGGGGCGGGGCGGGCTCATCCTAAGGACCCAAAAGGCACAGAACAGACAGGCAGGCTTTTCAAATGACGGGGCTGCCAAGTTTCCCTTTTCCTGGAACTAGAAATTTCACCCACAGACGAGAAATCCAAAACACTGCGGTTATGACAGTGCTCCAATACTGAGAAGCTGGGCTTCCCAGAACTCATCCAAATAGCAGGCACCCACACAGGGAAGCCTAGTACACTCCAGAGAGAGAACGAGAAAGGGAGGACCCCAAAATATGCCAATCAGAGCGTCTGAACCTGTAGACTTCCCTGTTAGAGAATGAGGTTAGCACTTGGGCCTGGCACATTCTCAACCCCACACTCTCCAATTTGGAATAATTAGTCACGCACTCTAGTCTGGAGCCAGAAGAGTCCTACCAACACTGAGGAAATGACATAAAGGATATGAAGTCACCACTTTCTTGCCTATAGGATAACAAAGGTCAACAGAGGACTAGTGGCCATTGTGGGAGGACAGAGCAGAAACAGGATCTTACCAATCCTACAGCAACCTGGTAACACAGGGCCAACTCCTAGACTGGGCATCACATAATGGTCAAAAACTTTACAGGCAAAGATACAATATTATGACTAAGATACTATGTTACTGCTAAGAAGATACTATGTTATTGCTAGTAAGAGGAAAATGGCTACAGTCTGTCTCTGTATATATTGAGAGAGCTGCTCAGCTATGACACTAGAAAGTGCATTGTTCTATAGTTATGGAAGCTGGAAGAAGCCTATATTCATCATCATGTAAAAGTGTTTACAACATGTATTATTTTTAATTGCTTCCTCCCAACCTCTGGGCGTTAAACACAATCCAAACAGAGATTCCCAGGGAGGTTAAAAAGCCTACACAAATAGGTAGAAGAACAAGGCTGACTAACAGCTTCAAGCTTTGGGCCTGTAGAGAGCTGAAATGCCCCAGATTCAGAGCCAAATTCGCCTTAGATCAATGGTTCTGAACGTTCCTAATGCTGCGATCCTCTAATACAGCTCCTTGTGTTGTGGCAACGCCCAATCATAAATTTATTTTCCTTTTTCCCCCCACCTGGCCACACCCCCAAAAAATTATTTTCATTGATACTTCATAACTGCAATTTTGCTACTAAGCAGTGTCTTGGTTCCTTAGACCATTGGAAATATGTGTTTTATGATGGTTGTGACTCACAGGTTGAAAATCATTACCTTAGACTATCTTAAGTCCCCTTAAAGGCCACCTCACATCCACCTACTGAATATGCCCTCACAACCTTTCAGCTACTGGATAAATACTTTGAAAAGTATTCAATTTAACTGACCAGTGCATTCCACCAACCCCAAATCAAAGAATGTCATCAGACAACAGCATCTGAAACTTACAAGTTCTACCCACTTAACTGCACCCTGCCTGATGCTATCATAAATGCTTAGGTAAATGCCTTTATTAATAAAAATAGTTCTTTCTGCTATATTAAGTATTCACTTATGACTGCTCCTATGCTGAAATATGTTATTTGGAGCAACCAAAATCCATATTTCTGGGCCAAAATCATTCATATTTGGTCACAATAAATGACCTCTTGTTCCCTCTGAGATAAGAACTGTGTTTTGTATAAGCAGTGTTGGTCTCCAATATGGGACTTCAAGGACAACCCTTGAACAATGCCAGACAGAAAGAATAGCAGAATTGTTGTGGTTACTAGGGGCCTCTGTGTCCAAGCATCCTTGCCTCTTCATGTGGATTTTGAGGCGTTCTTTCTAGGACCCAGATAACCCATTTGTTTTGAACATTGGTCCACCAGTTTATTCGGGGATGGCTGTTGGTTATCTTCTGATTTTTTTTTCCAGAGAATTGCAGTTGTTTTAGGAAATCTAGTCAGAGCATGGGTGGTAGAACCTTTGGCCTTTGCACAAATGGATAACTGTATTTTCTGTGTCTTCCTTGTTACAATCTTACTCACTTTTAGCTTAAAAACTGAACAAGTGACCTATTATTAAAACACCAGCAGGAAGGGGAACTTGTTCCCTCTAGCCCATCATGGTAAAGATGTCAAACAAAAGTCCCTAGAATGTGTAACTGTCTCACAGGGAGGGCCAAGACATCATAGGGTTGGATGGAAATTTATCATCTCAAACACTAAGATAGACATAAGATATTCACCTATGTCTCAAGCCTCAAGATACAGTGCCAAGAGTCAAGGAAGCTACACCCACAAGCAGCATATAAACCTGATACAAAATTGTTTTAGGTTTAGGAATTGTTTCCCTCCAGCTATCACAGAAGGTTGTAATTCTCAGTGAAGGAAAAAGACACTAAAATGAGAGAGAGATTCAAAGATGAGGAACATATTAAATAAAAAAAAAATACATCATTTAGTATTTCAGCTGGCTTTGGCTGGTTTTACATTTGATAGTTATGTTAATTGAACTTGCCAAGGTTTTTTAAAATAGGGAATATTTAACATTCTCTTATTCTTTGTTTTGTTTTGTTTTATGCATGGATGGATGTAGTAAAAAATATTTTAAAAATCCCAGCACAGGGCTTCTTCCCTGCCTTAGACCGTTTATGTTCCTGAATGAAAGACACACACAGTCTTCATATTTTTTTAAATATGCCTCAGGCAGCACAATACTGGGCAGCTGCCTAAGATTCCATGCTGTTAAAACCTACCTTTTTATTGATAACCCCATTATTACTTACTCTGTTTCATCTGGGCTGCTCTTAACCCAATTGGGCAGCCCTCTGGACCACATTCTCTTGACCTTTAGCCCATGTTGTCTCTCCTCCTGCACGTTCTTCTATTTCATGAAGGCTTCCTTCTGCTCCCTCCTTGTGGTCCTCCCTCTGAGCCTGAGAAACCCTCACGCCCACCTATGTCCTTTCTGCCCAGCTATTGGCTCTCTTGGCATCTCTATTCACCAGTCAGAATTAACTTGAGGAAAGGATCCAGGGGCTATGTGAAGACTCCAAGTCTTGGGGACCAGAACTTAGCATTACAGTAAAGTAAAAGACAATACCTCAACAGATGTGTATGTGTGTGTGTGTGTGTGTGTGTGTGTGTGTGTGCGTGCGTGCGTGCATGTGTGTGTGTGTGTGTGTGTGTGTACAGGCCAGAGAACAATCTCAGGTATAGCTCTAATGAACATGAACACCATATACCTGGAGACAGGGTCTCTCATTGACCTGGACCTCAGCAACTATGCTAGACTAGCCAGCCTGTGAGTTCCAGGGATCCACCCCTCTTTGCCTCCCAAGTGCCTGGGATTTTTGCTAAATTTGAAGAAAGGTCTTCCTCCTTAGTTTCTCCGTCCTCTGTCTCTACCACCATTACCTTCTACTCTCTTTTGCAATAAGCCCAACAGAAGCAATTCCAAAGAAAAGATTGTTATTGCTTCTTTTAAGATAACAATAGTGGGAGAAGTAATCCCGGTGCTATCTGAACACACAGGACAAATCGGGCTAAAAAGTTGTCCTCTGAGGTTCCCTCACCGGGATTTGCTGAAGAAGGTCAAGTGTTCCACTGGCAAGATTTTCTGGGTTTTATTAGAAAATTTCATTCCTAAGGCTATCTCCCTCCTGCTGACAAGCTCTTAAAACTAGGGAGGGAAATTATTCTAATCTGTATAAGTAGCTTTATCTTTTCATCTTTTTGCCTTTCCCTGGGTCACTCTTTATATCTCAGAGACATCGAGATGTAAATTGTCTACCTTGTTTTTGCTGAAGGCAATCTGATTTGTTATAATTCTATTATGTATTCTTTAATCTGTGTCCATGGTAATTATTGATTTCATGTCCCTGTTTCTATGTGCTGTTTCAGCTGCTGGCCCTTTAGTCTGTGTCTGATCTAATATTCTCATTCGAGACTACAATGCAGAGGTTTCTGGCTTTCATCTAACTATCTACATATGGATTTGGGAGTTTCTGCTTTCCTCTGCTTCATGTAAGAAAATCATTAACATTGCTATCTTATCTATTTTATCCATTAAGCCTTTGTATCTAAAAGACAAACTCACAAGTTAATCATTAATCTGGTTTGGAGGGGAAAAAAGAGAAGTTTGTTTGTTTATTATTTTGACTTGGAGTCAAAATAATCATGCATCCCTGTCCAGCCTAAAACTCACTATGTAAATTAGGCTGGTCTAGAACTCATAGAAACCTGGCATCTAGGAATGACTTGGTCCTGGAGACCTGACTGGAGTGACAAGAGGATGAAGAAATCACAAACCTGTGTCCACAAGAGCTGGGGTCAGGTGGGCTGTTCAGGCGCCGACAGCGCAGCGTCTTTGGACTAAGCAGATGGAGCTGCTGTAGATGCTCCATGAACACTTTGGCAACGTTTGAGCATGGACCAGAGGAAGGCTTTGCCAGTTCCTGTGGGCCTGAGGCACTGGTCTTTATCAATGATAGGCATTCACTCAGACTTCATCCTACTTAAACATCCACTCAGAACTTTCTCTGCTCTCCACAGACTTCTGCCTGCTTCTGCCTCCCACGTGCTGGGATTAAAGGCATATGTCCAGCCACAAAAGAGACATTTTGTCAGTATATTTTTTCAGTACATATGAACTTCTGACTCCTCTCTCTCCACTCCTCCCAATCCTCCCACCTCCCCTCTCCCCTAAATCCACCGTTCCTTCCTTTCCCCTTCAGAAACAGAAGGCCTCCCAGAGATATCAGCTGAACACGGCATAACATGTTACAATAAGACCTGTCACATCGAGACTGAATGAGGCAACCCAGTAGGAGGAAAAGTGTCCCAAGAGCAGGAAAAAGAGTCAGATACAGCCTCACTCCTGCTGTTAGGGGTTTCACAAAATACCCAAGCTAAACAAGCACAACAGATATGCAGAGGACCTAGTGCGGACCTTTGTAGGCTCCGTGGTTGCTGCTTCGGTCTCTGTGAGCCCCTGTTAAATCCAAGCAAAAATGAAAATAGCAACGAACATGTTAGAGTTTTACAAAGCAGACAAGTGGTATTGATGGATTTCATTCTGTTAATAACCTAGATCCACACTTATTTTCAGCTGGTAAATTAGTTTTTCTGTGTCATATGACTAAGTTTCAATGTAAAAGTCATAGCAAATAGACTTATTGGTGTATATGTTTCTGTACATTATATACATATACATATACACATACACAAATACATATCATGTGGTATGTTCACAGGATGACATCTCCCCCGAAATGGTTCACTTCAAATTAGCCTATAAAATAAAAGAATAATAAATTAGCTTAAATTCTGCAACAGCCATTAGTGGAGGACTAACAGTGTCCTAGCTGTGTCTGATGACCTCAGATCCTGAGAACTTGTAATCTCTCATTATGGACTTAACTTTTATAGAAGAGAAGCAGGAATTCTATGAACATTTTCTGTCTCATACTTTTTAATTTGCTATTTTTTTGTTTAAAATTAAAAGTTAATTAAATTATTAATTTAAATTTTAAAATGAAAAAATTTAATTTTTAATTTTTGTTAGTTCTTTGAGGATTTTTTACAAATTGTTTTGATTACACTCACCTCCTCTCCCAACTGATCCCAGATCCAACCCCTCCCCTACACACCCAACCTTATCCTTCCTTCCTTTTTCTTTCTTTCTTTCTTTCTTTCTTTCTTTCTTTCGTTCATTCTACCTTTAACCAATTGTGTCCAGTTTGCACTGTTCATACATTCAAGGATGTGTGGCCTTTTGCTGAAACAGTTTAGAAATTATCAATGAAATTGTTGATTTCATTCCCAACTTAACGCACAGCCTTTGGAAACTGTGTCTTATCAACAGCACTCAACAGGGTTTTGAAGCCAGAAGTATTCCCCCCATAGCTATTAACCACTCCTAGCTCCTGCTGCTGCTAGAGTCTGCCTTCGCTGTCTTCAGCTTCCAGTGTGTGCTGTGTATTTATTTACACTGTGGTGTAGATGCATTTTATAATCATACATATGTAGACATACATCAGCCAAGAAACAGCTAAAGAAAGTTGCTTTAATAGTACCTCTGGCCTCTTGGAAGACTGGCGTAAATCTCTTCTGGAAGGGAAAGAAATCCATTTTTCTGAGAAGGTAAATGTTTATTAAATGCAAATACTGTATCTGTTACCTAGGAAAAATGACCCACGGCATGTGGAATTTCTAGATAAAAAGCTTTCAAGTCCGAGGTTTCTCCAGATAAGCTCCTATCAGGGAAGTGATGCGTGAATGTGCTGAAATTGAATTACTGTACAACGGCAATTACTTTCCACAGCACAGCTATAATAGGAATCAGTTCCACAATGAAGAGCAGGTGGCTGGAAGACGGAGACCTGAACACAAACTCTAAGTCTCCTTTAGTTCTTCCAAGAAGCAGGAGTGTGTGGTTTTAAGCAAAACACTTTAAGTGCCCAATTTCTCATTTTACCAATGGAAATCAGAAAGCAAGTGCAAGAGATTAGGTTTATTTATGGCTATGAACTATGAGTGTTTGGAGGAAATTATTAAACATCTCATCCCAAAGGTCTGAAAACAACAATCTCTTCCTGTCGTGAGTACAGTTACAACCTGTTTCCTATGTCTCTTCCCTGTCTGCACTGGAGTTCATTCTGCCAGATGCTTCAGATTATTTCAATAGTAAATTAAATACTTGATGTTCTGTTTTACAGTCTACCCAAACAGGCACTATCTTTTCATGATCCCTCCTCTCTTCCAGATATGTGTTTAAGTTTATGGGGGTCTAAGATCTGTAGGACTCAGCATAAAGTCAACCCCGCCCTTTGCAGAAACCAGGTCTCCTGAGAAAATGGGGGGAGGGGTTGCAAGCCTGCCCAAATCTAGAAGGTGAAGGCAGAGTATCTCTGCATGACCCAAGGCAAATGCCACTCTACCGATGCCGCATTTCAGAAATGCACCTAAGGATCACAAACTCTCCACAGTGGCTCTGCCTATTCAGAGTTCCCTGGAGCTAGAGCAGATACTTTCAGGTGATTGACAGCTTTGGTTGCTCCCAGTGAAGGGCCAGATCTGAAAAACAAAGGCCGAGGGCTGCCCACCCACATCCCCAAGACCGGGTAATAGTCTACCCATTGCCTTCTGCCTTCCCTCAAATCAGGGCACTTTTCTTCATGCCAGCGGCTCAGCAAAGAGAGGAGCCATGCCAAGTCTGCCTTCTTTCAGTATCTCAAATAAGTTCTGACTTATGTCACAGGCAAGCAGCCCAGGTGTCACTTAGAATAGCCCAATGGGAGTGTGCCACCGGCGGGAGGCAGGTGCATATTATTTCTGCTAAATTCAGCATTTGGAGAGGCTCCTTGAGAGGCTGATGAACTAAAAACAAATTGATTCCACTCCTTGGCCATTCAAAGGAAGCAGAAGCTTGAAATCAACAGCTCAGCAACATCCATTGAGAGCTGGGTAGTATGTACATATTTGAATAGAGAAATTGGGAGATAATGCCTTATGCATAGCTGTTGTGCACAGAAAGCAAGCAGCAGCCTTGTTCCTTCAAACAACCTGGAGCTAGCCTATGAGTGGATTTACAAAAATTATTCAAACTACCCCCGGCATTAAAATTGTCTAGAAAATAGAGTTAAGAAGAGCTGTCATAATGGCGGCGCCATTATGTTAATGGCAATTATGGAGGCTAAGGTTATTTATAATTTGCTAGTCCGAAGGGGGGAAAAGTTGCATGTAGTCCATTACCAGCCGTATGACAGAGGTTATATAATGGGCAGGCCACTTTAGGTTTCACATTTACCTCAGACATCTGACGGGCAGAAAATAGGACTTTCTATGATAGGATAATTGCATAGCAGAGAAGAATTCAAATAGGGCCTGAGCATGATAAAATTGCTCTGATTCAACTAATCACTGGGCAAAGGGATGTAGGGGAATGATGAAATCAAACCAGAGAGACAGAGAAAAAGAACAACATTGTTCAACAGCTTGGAGATGACAGGCTGTGTGTATTAAAGGTTTGGGTTAGTGGAGTCAGGTTTCCCCAGTGCTAATGGAATCTACCTGTGTAAGCCAAAGACAGTCCACAGCTCTAGACAGTTTCAAGGTACTCCACATGTCGGTGGTGCTTTTAATAGTCACTGTGACTTGCAAACCAGGTTTTTCTAGTATGTGTTCTTAAGTCACAATGATGAGTGACATCAGACCAATAAGCTTGGGGACACTGTCAAGGATAAAGAGAGGACCCTGGAGTGTGATCTGATGCATGTTACTAGGGGTGGGGCAGAGGAGTTGGGGAAATGACAATCCTAAAATCAATTCTGTTTCTGGTTCATTGTCTACTTCCTTTGTAAGATTCCAGGCAAAAGAGCCTGCTCAGTTCGGATTGGGCCATCCTAGTGAAATACTGCAAAGGGTAGCTACAGGGCAAACCGAGGTCTTTGGCTACTCCAAATGCTCACAGACCCCAAAAATGAAGCTTTCTCCTCAGGAAGCAACATGTCCTTGCAATATGAAGAGTCCCAGTCATCCCTTCTTTGCGTTCAAGATAAGCTAGCAGTTCACTCCAGATGGATGACCCGTGCCTTTTGGTGGCTACCAACAGAGGTGCAAGGACACATGGGGCAAGCCCATACTCAACTGAATCCAGATAAAAAATGCTAGGAGCTGTGGCACAGTGGACAAACACTGCCTAGGAGGGAGGAAGCCTGGGTCAGTCTCACAACAAAAACAAGGGTCTGTGGACAAAAAGAACCACGCAAAGCTGAATGCAACTCCCATCATGTGGCGGCATCCAGTTTGCCTACAAAGGGTCTGTGTGTATATTTTAAAATACAGAAAAGACGCATTTCAGGATGTGTGGGCTGGCCTTATCTTGGGGACATTTCCACTCAAACAGGACACTTTCTTTTTCCTTCTCAAAGAAATTGCGCCAACCTTATCAGATAGGGTTTTCTTTGAATGTCACTAATTTAAAGCAAAATGGTTTCAAAATTAGGCAATGCTGAATGGCTGGAGCCAGCTTGTTTTCCCTCCTGGTCCCCATCCAGGTGCTTCCTGCAGCCCCAGGACTCCTTCTCTATCATCACAAGAAGGAAAAAGCTTTATCCAGACCTGCATGGAGTGCTTTCTGTTTGGCAGGCGTTAGACTTTTCAGGGATATGTAGCAGCACAGCTGTACTCTTGCCTTGAGGATGCAAAAACTAACCCCGCCCCCCAGCCCTGGAGTGTGACCTGGGCAAATGACTTCACACAGCTCAGATTGTACGCTCATTTCTAGGACAATCATAACTCCCGGGGTTGACACAAAATCTAAATGGCATAGCACAACCTTCTAGCTCCTGGCCAGGTGTATCATGCACTCAGTAATCCTTTAAGCACATACTCTGCATGGCTCCAGGGAGGAGCAAGCAGAAAAGAGAACCACAGGGGCCTGCTCAGTGGTCCTCACCAGCCTCTAACCTTGGATGGAGACGGAAATCCTGGTCAGTACATCCCAGCCCATGGGTAGTATGTTCTGCAAAAGGGTTGAGGTTCAGGATCTGGTGCTTCTGCCAAGGAGTACCCTGCACATGCATTCTGTCAAGTGCCCCATGCTCCTGACACCTGGGCTTTCTTATCTACCAACTGTCCCTAAAATTCTGTGATTTGCAAAGAAATACAAATGAAAACAATAGATTTCTTCACTGAAGCTGATAATGTCGTTACTAGTATTCAAAACAGAATGAAAACAAGCCAGATATGCTGACACTCCTGCAATCCTAGCACCCAGGAGCCAGGAGCAGAGGAAATTGAGTTCAAGGCCTGCCAGAGAAACTTCTGAGTCAGCCTTGACTGCACAGTGAAACCTTGTCTTAAAATAATAATAATAACCAAATAACAACAAAAAAAGATAGCTCAGCAGATAGAGGCACTTGTTGCCAGGCCTGCCCACCTGAATTTGATTCCTAAGACCTATATGACAGAAAGAGAGAACCGACTACAACAACCTGACCTCTAACCTCCACATATACACTGTGGCATACATGTACCCCTCTAAAAACAATGCTGGAATTTGAAAAGTTTAGAACCCCCAAATCACAAAATAAAATGATAAAATATAAACTATATATATATTCTTTTTCAGAAAAAAAAAAGCATTCAGATGCCACTTGGAGGGGCTGTGAACTAACATACACTTACTGAAACAGAAATATTTCATTAAGTACAAATAACTTAAGGTAGGTTCAGAGCATTTTAGACGCCTTCAGGAACTTCCCATTAAGGAAGGCAGTGTATAGTCTAGGATACTAAGCACATAGAGGTGGTGAGGAATGTGGACTTTAGTGACCTGGAGCCACATATCAATGTGACTGCAGAGATGCTACATAGCTTCTTCTTCTCCACCTGCCTTATGTAAACTGCAGATGGCAACAGAACCTCCACCATAGGGGTTGGCAAAGACAAGATAGGTGAATATTGGCAAAGTCTTTAAAGGGATGCCCACCAACGATTGCTTGATTTATTGCTGATATTCCTGAACCTTCACTGCAATAATATTGATTTCAAAACTTGCAAACAACTTAAATGGACAAACAGGTAGCTGCAGAAATAGTAGGATCAATTAACAAACATGTAGTCAGCTGCCCAAGGGAGTCACAAAACACAGTGACATGAGACATTACCAAAGAGCAGGTGAAAGAAAGGATGAAAAAGCTGGATCAAAAGGCAAGCAGGTGCCATAATTTTCAAAATTGAAGAGAAGAAAAGTATAAGCAAACACACAGAAATTCAAAGAAAATAGATTTGAGAGGAAACACACAAGAAGGCAAAAATATCACAGTTTTCTATCATGTGGTCACAACTCCAGATGATACTTTCTGTGTGAGAGTCAATCTTGATTCTCAACTCCATAGGATCTAGAATCATCTGGGTGAGACAAATCTGGGCTTGTCTGTGAGGAAATTTCCAGATTGATTTAACTGACACGGGGCGGTCTACTCTATATCTAGGGGGCGCCATGCCCTGGGCTACAGTGCTAGACTGAATAAAAAAAATGAGCAGTGAGCTGAGCACCAGCAGCTGAACATAAAGCAGGAGGCCAACTTAGCAATCAAACTAAAAACAAAGCAAAAGGCCCATATACCCTGCAGTTCCCTTCACACAACCGACTCGGAATCACAGTGAGCTACTTGGATCAATACAAACATTGTAATCTCAGCACTGCTCCAATCAAACAAGGAGAACATCTAACTTCTTCCAGACTCATCTGCCCCCACCGAGGTGTTCAGTTCCACACTGTGGCAATCATTTAAAAAAAAAAAAGTTTTACAGCTCTCTAGTGAACCACAATGTCCCCGAGTGACCAGAGAAGTTAGGAGGGTGTAACAGAGTTGGGGGGAGGGGCATCCCTTGCAATCTTTTAGTGGAGGCATGAGATCCAGAGAGAAAAACTGGCTCCAGCACCTCATGAATGAAGAGTGCAAGGAAGAACTGCTTTTTGTGGCCCCCAAAGTTGAAGAAATAAGGAGGAGCATTTGTGTAGTGGGCAAACTTCACAACCTGGTTCATCGGTGCCAGGCTCCAAACACCAGCTGCCTGTGTGTCTCTGTACAATGTGGTAACGGTCCTGAAAGACTCACCCGCACTGCCTCAGACTTCTTGTGAAACATCTCCTCCATGTTCTTAGCCAGCTTCTTCACCAGTTGGAGACCGTCGATTTCTTCAATGGCAACATCTTTTTCATACTCTTTGTATTTCTGTAAGGAGAAAGTGCAGTGTTAGAGCCATGGGCTTCTAAGGTACCATGTGTGGGGTTTCCTCTGATGGAGATAAAAATAAAACTTCATCGACACCATGTCAGTTGGAGTCGGAGATGGTAGGTTGCACCTCACAATTACTAAAACAACCTAAAACCTGAGAACTGAGCCTGGCTCTCACCAGAAGCTGACATGGCACCCAGGAAAGGAACAGTTGAGAGCTTATCAAATGTTGGTTCTAGCCGGGCGGTGGTGGCGCACGCCTTTAATCCCAGCACTTGGGAGGCAGAGGCAGGAGGATTTCTGAGTTTGAGGCCAGCCTGGTCTACAGAGTGAGTTCCAGGACAGCCAGGGCTACACAGAGAAACCCTGTCTCGAAAAAAAAAAAAACAAACAAAAAAAAAATGTTGGTTCATCCAAGGGGCATCCTAAGGGGCTGACTGGACGCTTGGTTTCCTCATCGTCTCAACTTAAGATGAATTTTTCTTTAAAAATCCATCATGTACACAGGAGATCAGAGCCTCGTGTTAAGCTACGTGAGCCATAGTCAGAAAGACTAACACTCTTCCTGGGTCCTGGGGCCATTCACTCATGCATGTTTCCTCTCAGATGTGGAGTCTGTACTTTTGGGGGGTTGAGGGAGAGTAAGACATAAAAGCTGAAGGAGGTATTTGGGAAGATTAGCAGGAGGGAGAGGGGAAGAGAAGAGAGTGAGGGGATGACTATGACCAGTGAGACACACACACACACACACACACACACACACACACACACACAGAGAGAGAGAGAGAGAGAGAGAGAGAGAGAGAGAGAGAGAGAGAGAGACAGAGAGACAGAGAGAGAGAGAATTTCAGTTCAATCCCCAGAACAGAAATTGATGAGGAGGAGGATGATGATGAGGATGAGGATGGAGGAGGAAGAGGAAGATGACCAATAGCAACAGCAGCAGCAGCTACCCCACTGCTACCACCACCACCACCACCAGGCATGGTAGCACACACATGTCATCTCACCACTGGGGAGATGAAAATGGATGAATCCATGAGACTGGCTAGTCAGCCGGCCTACACTACTCTCCAAGCTTATGCCAGTGAGAGACCTTGCCTTAAAGAAGGAAGAAAAAAGGAAAAAGAAGGAAAGCAAAACAAAACAAAAAGCAAACAAGGTAGATGGTACCTACAACTGTCTGTCCTCTTGCTGTGCACATAGGTGCATGCTCGATTGCTGACCTAGTGAACTTCCTGTTGCTGTGACAAATCACTCAGACCAAAGGGGTGAGGAAAGGATTCATTTCCGCTTACATTTCCACGTAACAGTCCACCACTGAGGGAATCGGGACAGAACTCGGGAACTCCGGAAGCAGGAGCAGATGCACAGACCATGGAGGAGTGCTGCTTACTAGCTGGCTCCTTGCTTCTGCTCAGCTAGCTTCCATATAGTTCCCAGGACCATCTAACCACACACTACAAATGGCTGGCCAGGACCTACTCCAGCAACTAGCAATCAAGAAAGTGTTCACAGCCATGTCTGAGGAGCTGATGGGGGATAATTCCTTAATCAAAGCTCCTTCTTCTCAGCTGTGCCAAATTTACAGCCATGAGAAGCCATTACACCTGTGTGCGCATGGACACACACACATACACACACACACACACAAGAACATATCACAATGAAACCTTTAATTGTATGTGCTGGCCACTCACTAATTTAGGAGATAATTACATACTCTGATAACTAATTTGTTTAAAGCAGCAATTCTAAAAGTGGTCCAGAAACCACTGAAGGCTCCTTGGACCCCCTCAGGTATCTATACAGTCCCTTTTTCCAATAGCATACCTAACTGATGTTGGCTTGCTTCGTAGACAGCAACAGATAACAGACTGGGACAGACAGACATGTGAGAATCCATATGTCTCTGCTCAGTCAAACATTAAAGAAATTTGCAAAATAAATGGAAAATTCATACTAGTTATTGTTCATAAAATACATGGCTTACATAATTCATTTTTCATCTTTTAGTTTCTCTTTAGATTTCTTAGTTTTAAGAGCTAATGTGGTAAATATTAATGGGGATAGCCCATGTGAGCAAAAGCTCTGGTGGACCCTGGGTGGTTTGTAAGAACACAAAGGGATCTGAAGACAGAAGTTGGTTTGAATAAAGTCTCAGCTTTATTCACATTGAATGGAACTGCTGCTTCTTATTGGTAATTCCAAAAGGAGTTCACAATACTTCTAGGTCAGTGTGAAAACAGCATCATGATGCCCATATCCTTGTAAAAAGGTTGAGGCACTGAACCTAGGGGCATTGTGTGTTGCTTTACTTCAAACTGAGTTGCTAACACCTCACCTCAAGCTTTGACTTAGGAAAATCAAGGGTTTGTGCTGCAGCTTGATTCTGTGGTATCTAGAGAGTTACTTTTAAGTGATAAGTCAAAGGATATTTAGTGGCAGGATAGTTTCCAGGGCTTAAATACCTATCCTCTCTTCATTCCCTCACTTCTACCTTTAAACATGAGAACTAGAAGAAGGCACCATTTTTTTCCTGGCCAGCAGAGGCCAGCCTTCTACCCAAGGCTCAACAAGAAAAGTAGTATATGCTGTCACTCAAAACACATCTTGTTCCAATTTCAATTTCCAAATCCTTTGAGGCAATAAAACTGGGCTCTCAAAGGAGAATTTGGGAGGGTGGGTGTGTTCCTTCCATGACAGAGCTCTGGCCTTGCATGTGCAGGTTGGAACCTGGCACAACAATTCAAAAAAAGCAAAGCACTTGTGTCTGACAGGAGATTAGTGCTGGAGGACAGAGGCAGAGATCCCAAGAAAAGAGTGAAGTAGAGAAGGGTTTTGCCAGTTTCCGAAGACTTACAGGAGACCCTTAGCAGCCAGCAGTGAGCTGGGATATCTGACCCGGGTTCTAGAAGCAGCAAACACCATTCTCAGTCCAATAGCAACACCCACTACCAGACACCAGCAAAGAAGGAAGTTACATAAGGACAGGCTAGAAAGTGAGGCCACTGTCCTGGGCACCAGGGCCAATGGGATCTTATAATGAAGTTGATCCTGAGATATAAATGCTATTTCTGAGTCTCCTGCGAGCAGAGCAAGGTGAAGGTCTGCTGCACTATTTAATAGACATTCTGAGCTGCTATGTGTGCCAGGGCTTGCAATGGCCCAGGAGTTAAAGGATCGTCCTTCTCCTCGATCTCCACGATCAGACAGTTACTCTTGGGGCTGCTCTCCTGAACCTCTCTAGGAAAGAGTTATTGCTCTTTTTCCTACTTTCCTATTCCTCCTTCATAGCAAAGCTGTTCTGCCCACCACCATCACCAATGGTGATGATGATGATGATGATGATGATGATGATGATGATGATGATGATGGTGGTGGTGATCTAATGATGATACACTGCAATCTGATAAACATGAGATACAGGCAGAGAGGCAGGTGAACTGTCCTTTGGCTCTCTAATGGTGACATCTCCCACATGTGGGAAGTGACCTGGGATGAGGGACCCTGGACAACCCAACCCTAGCTCAGAGTGTCCTCTGGTATCTGAATAAAACTTCAGTGACAATCACTAGAAACTTTTCCTAAGTTCAAAAGCCAGTCAGGATCTGTAGATCTGGGGTTTTCCTCTGTTCACCAGATGTGCTCCAAAGTTCACAGCAGGGACCAGGTTTTATGCCCAAGGCTAATTCAGTACTGAAAAAAAAAACCAAACCAAAACAAAAAAACAACAAAAAAAAACCTTAACAAAACTAATAGCAGCCTCATATTTACAGAGGGAGTGAAATGAATCTTTGCCTTCAGTGATTCTATGATGTCAAGAGATCTAGAAAAAATGTACTTCACAATGAATCCTCACTTGACCCTTTTGGTTTTCTTACGAGGCCCAGTATTCTGACCTTAACATTATTTGTCAGCATTTCCCCTCTAACCATTAAGGGAGTTGACTTATGTAACTCTGGACTTTCCAGTAAGATCTCCCTACATCTCTCCCCTGAGCTTTCTCTCTGAGGATACTGACCTCACTGACCGACCAACTGGGACAGCTTGTACCTGTGTTAGAGTCACCAATCTCAACACAATATGTGTCAACCCAAGATCCCACATCTGGGAGTAATTTAGCAGTTCTGTTTCCCTCCTTCCCACTGCCCACTCTCCCTATAGCTCAGATGCCAACAGATGCTTTTTGATAATGGACCAAGTGTGTTCTACTCTCTTGCCCCCCTAAGGAAGTCACCCTACCTTCTCAGAATGTTAGTGCCTGCTGGAATCAGGACTGGTAAATGCTTTAGTCTTACCAGGAAATGTTTGGTGTCACTGGAATCAGAAGATTTTGAAGAAGAGGGAGAGAGTGTCTAGAGTCAGGGGCAAGCCCTTAGTGGCTTGGAGCAGTATCATGCATCAAAGGTCTTAGAAAGGATCCTACAAGAAGAAAGGGGTCTGATAGGCAGCAACTGTATAAATCCCACATGTCCACACCAAACTGCATCAAAGAATGAAAAGAAAAGGCATATACTGTGTTGCAAAATAATACAAGCAACCATTAGTCTATTTTAAATCAACAATCTGCATACATACAGCTAAAAGGATATCTTCTGTGTTCACAACAGGTTATGCAACCACAGACTATTTGTTTCTCTCTTCTTTTTTACATCTATATTTTAACTTTTATGGTGAGAATATCATTTTATAAATTAAGAATATGAAATTAGCAGTTCTATTTAAAACAAAATAGGGGCCCCTTCCATTTTTTATTTGCTTATTTTAAATGTTTTTAATTGAAACAGAATACATCACTCCCCACTTCTCTTCCCCCTATTAAAGATCATCACAGCTAACCTCCCTAGAATCCTTCTCATGACCCCCACTCTCAAGTTGATATCATAGTCAAAACACTAAATATACAGATAAGAAAAGGTATTGATAGCTGCAAGAATTGCATATAAATGAAAATCAATCAGAGTTACATCTGATTTCTCAGTGGAAACTCTGAGAGTTAGAAGAGTTTAGAGTAATACACTGCCAGTACTAAAACACCACAACTATGATACCCAGCAAAACTATCTGCCCTAGTTGAAGGAAAGAGAAAAAAACTCTTCTTAATTGAAACAGCCTAAAAATTCACAAGCTTATTTTATAAAGGGGGAATTTGAGTCCAATTAAAATCTCTGTAGATAAACAGTAAAGCAGAATCTGTTCAGTCCTGCATTGAACACATTTCCTGCACCTATCTGTGCTGTTATTAACAGTCTGCTGAGAACTGGTATTATCTGTGTGCCACAGTAGGGAGCTGAGGCAATGAGGAGTTTAGTTGGTCAAAGTGAAAGGTTTGGAGAGATATTTTAAACCTAAAAGGCCTGACATCTAATTGTTCAGACTTTTGAACTTTTTCTGGGTAGAGAGACAACAGATTGACAGCCCAAATATTTACAGACTAGTCTTGAAAGGCCCATTTCATTCCCATAATCACCTGTCTCATTGATTTTGTTGCCAGTAGCAGCTTAGATTCTGAAAAAGAATCAAATATCAAGAACTGGGGACAGTCACTTGACAAGAGATGCCCAAAAGCAGCTCAGAGAAAGCAAATACCATGTGACAGGCACAAAGGAGGTGCAGCAGTGGCCCCCACTCTCCTCAGGGCCTACAAAGGGGACCATAGTGCCAGGGTGAAGGCATACACCCGGATCTTGTCAGTCCAAAAACCTAAAGGAGAGGAGGAACCCACTTGGAAAGTGCCCTGGGGCCTCCATGAAAGAGTTTTCCATTGTCCCCTGTGTTTGAAGCCTCCTCTTGATCTGCAAGGCACCAAAGAAGGCTTTTAGTAAAGCCATATCCCCTCCCAAAAAACATCTTGCACAGCTGTACAGGCATGGTACCAAGGACTGACTGCATTACTAGGGACTTTTGTCCATCAGTTATCATCTTCTGCAGAAAGGAACTGGGAAAGTATGAAGAGAACCCCAGGATCACACAGCAGGAAGACATGAAAGAATGACACAAAGGAAAGGTACGGCTGGTGTCCCATAATCAAAACTGAAGCCACCACACTGTGCTCCTGTTTCTAACACTCCATCTGTTCCACAGACTGAGCTTTGTATCTCTGGTAAGCCAGGCAGGATCCTGGACACCAAGTCCATGACAGTGAGTAAGACAAACCCCAAGGAAGCCTGTGATTCTGGGTCAGGAGCTGTGCAATAAATGGACAAAGACGCACCCCGAGGGGGTGGCCAAGAAGTGACTGCCATCTTGAATGGTTTTTAGACTAACAAAACAAAACAAACAAACAAACAAAAACCCCAGGATGATAGTGAGGGAATGGTCTGTGAAAGCAGAGCCTAGGAAGGTCCAGACTAAGAGGCTGCCCAGGACTCAGCAAAGTCGTCATTCTTCATGTCCCTGGAACACATGCAGCTAAAGAGGGAAGCATCATGAAAGACAAGGCCAGAGAGTGTAGTGTGGAGAGCAGGGAGCTTGGAGGTAGGGCATCTGGAGCCACCAAAGGACTTGGGGAGAGGACACACTAGTGATCAGAAGTCTGGGGGTGGGGAAGAAAACCTCAGTGCATAAACAGTGGGGAGAATGCAATCCTAGAAAGAACATCCTAGAAAGAGCACAGAACCTGAGGTAAAGAGGCAGAGCCAAGAGATGCTTCCCCCAGACATCTAGGAGGCTAACAGTCAACAGAATCTTTCTGAACCTCAGTGTCTTCATTCAGAACATCAGGGAAAATGATGCCCCCCACTGCCTGAGCACTGCTGTCTAGACTCACCAGGAAAGCATCTGAAAAGGGACCAGCATGATGGACACCCACAAAAACCACCATAAATCCTAGGGGTCCCTTGTTTTTCCCTCTCGGTCCCTCTGTTCCAGAGGACTCTAGTGCTGTGGCTCTCTAAAAAGAAGCCCCTGTTGGAACAGCCAGTCCCACCTCGGGTCTTTGATGATGCTCACCCTCCCAGCTCTGTTTCCCCTGCCTCTCTGCAGGAGCTGAGATGCTCCACCACAGCAGCCCAAGTGGGCCTTTAGCCAAGCATCTCGGCAGAACACAGACCTTCAAAGATCGCCTCTTAGCATTTGTATCACAGAAGGAAGGCAAGCCCAATAAATGTTGCCTTCCTCTGTCACAAGAGAACATATGAGTCTTCCTACTCCTTCTGTTAGCAGAATCAGGGTTTGGCAAGAAATCCCTTGGTGAGCTGAGAACATTTATCACTGTAGAAGGGAGACATAGAAATGCATTATTTCTGTAGCATCTATTTTGCCAGATCATTTCACACAAACACCAGCAACAGGAAAGCACTATTTCACTGTCAAGGCACTTAATGCTGCTCATACATTTGGGTCATTTTTTCCCCCTATACGATAACTGCATATCTAGAAGTGAGTCACCTGGAACTGCCCCTCCTGCCCCTGCACCACCCCAGAGGAAGTGGGATGTGAGTGGGGAGACCTCTGAGCAATCACAAGTGATTGGGATAAAAGCCAACCATAAAGAGGGGCTCTAAACATGTTCAAAATCAGGAACCAGTACAGAGGTGAGATGCCAAGTAGCAATGGCCAAAGCACAGCTGCACTCGGACATAGACCCCTGGCTAAATTTTCCACCCAAAGCTAAAATTGTATATCTGCAGTGGGCTTCATAAAATCACAACACAAGAACTGACAGGTTAGGGGAGAGGCAGAACCACAAGAATATGTGCATGCCAAAGTGAGATCCAGGAAGCTTGTCTCCAAACATGGGACTTGGGAACAATTCTCTTATTTTTCTAGAAAACTTAACTCCAGATGCTCTGGTAATTCCTGTCTCTGGAAAAGCAATTGCTGTGACTTAAATGTGAAAGAGGCTCCCACCTCCAAGCCTGGCCACATGCTCATGTGCTTGAACCCTTGGTCTCCAGATGATGGCACTGTTTTTAGGAACTATGGAAATAGTTGGAGGATGAAGGTCAGTGAGGTAGGCCCTAGAGGGTACCTGGCACCTTCTGCCCTGTTCTCTCTGATTCCTTATTCTCTAGACATAAACAGGCATAAACAACTGTCAACTCTGCCAGGTCTTCCCCACCAGAATAGCAGATGGCCATACATTAAAACCATGAGCCAAAAGAAATCCTCACTTCCCTTGAGTGGCTCTTAGGTCATTTTGTCACAATGACTATAAAAATAAGTAATACACAATGGAATATTACTCTGCAATTAAAAACAATGAATTCATGAACTTCTTAGGCAAATGGTCAGAACTGGAAAATATCATCCTTAGTGAGGTAACCCAATCACAAAAGAACACACATGATATGCAGTCTCTGATAAGTGGATATTAACTCAGAAGCTCGGAATACCCAAGACACAATTCACATATCAATTGATTTCCAAGAAGAAGGAAGGAGAGACCCCTGGTCCTGGAAAGACTGGATGTAGCAGTGTAGGGGAATACCAGGACAGAGAAGCGGGAGGGGGTTGACTGGGGAACAGGGGGAGGGAAGAGGGCTTATAGGACTTTCAGGGAGGGGGGAACCGGGAAAGGGGAAATCATTGGGAATGTAAATAAAAAATATAGAAAATAAAAAAATTAAAAAAAATAATTAATACAACAATAAAGAGAAAACCTAAGTCCTGAACAGTGAGTTGGAAAATGGCAGGTGAGACAGAATTCCTAGAAAAGAGCTAATGGCATTGTATATAGTTCCCTGTCTCTAGGGAGAGGCAGTCTATGAAGGACCCTGTTAATGTAATACGACCATCATGAGCCACCCTAAGATGACTGATAAACAGAATCAGACATCATTGACAAAGGTTTGATGGGCAAGAGTACAAGAGGAGAGGAAGAAAGTGGAGGCATCTTTGGTGGCATGTAAACAGCAAGTTTTGTGTACCTCCACTAGGACAAAGTAATGCAGCTACTGCTCTGTCCACTGTGTGACTCCTAGTGAAGGCAGCTGACAGGTCAGACAGGCAAGAGTATGAGCCAAATGTGTGACAGTGCTGCCTGCTAACTCACAGGGTGCAGGCCAGTTGCCGCAGGTTAGGGATCAAATGAGATCAGGGCCAGCAGTGCACCAGCTGAGTAGTTTATCAGGGGCTAAGACCAGCAACCCTAGATAGGTGAATGAAATCCAAATCTGTGTGGCACAGTCTGCTCTCTATGCAACAAACCTCCTGCCCTCTGCCAACCTCCATTCTTCAACAGAAAAATGGGTAATAGCAGGCTCCACAGCGCTCTTGTAACGATCGGCTGTGGTTTAAAAAAAAAATTGTGAAGGACTTGGAGGAAGCTGGACATGGAACAAAGGTCAAAATACGGTGGTGATGATGGCAGAGAGACCGATAAGTCCAGAAAGTGTCCTAACTTCTAAAACATGGTCATTCTCTCATCTTAACAAGAAGTAACCATTCAACTGGCTTCTACAACCTATCAGATACACTAAATCTGGATGTGACTGCAGGCAGTGGGATTTCTCAAGTGTATTCATATAGCTTTGAGTGTCCCTGTCCAGTCTTTGTAAATTCTGAGTTTCTCGTGGAAATAGGTTGCAAGCCATCTATATGTTTGTGGGGCGGGATGACAGCTTTCGGATTTGTCACCAGAGATGTTGCAATAGAAACTAATCATCTCTAATTTTTGGGTCTCTGCTTACAGGAAGTTTTATTTTCTTATTATGACATAAATGCACTTAGCATTCCACTCAGCTCAATTATTGCATACAGAGTGTCACTCCAACATGCAGCACTCCAGAGCGATTATGTACCCACGTAAATACACTTGCAAATCTTTTAAGCTGATGTTGGGAGCGTTTCTTAACTATGAGCACAACAGAGCTAACAGGCCTCACCGAGTTCTCATTTTGCTTCTGAATGTGGAGAGTGTTGAGTTGCATAAAACACCCTTCTTTATATAAGTATGGCCAAAACAAAAAATGTCACCAAGGTCAAAAAAAAAAAGCCACTATTCATATTGTCTTTTTTCCAGATCTGTGACATTCCAGGCAAATCCTTAAGGAGTTCAATTTTCCCCAAAGTCATTGTATCTTAGAGAAGGAAGGGACAGTCCTAAGAATCCCGTAGGCCCCACCCCCAGAGTCCCTAGAGTACACACTCCCAGCTAGCTGCTAGGAAGGGCTACTAAATCAAGGAGTCTCAGGGCAGCAGACTCACATTAGGTGGTCTCTAACAGAGACCTAATGCTTCCAGATTGGCAGCTCCCAAATTAAAAGATGGCTATCTCTCCTCAGTCTGTCTACTGCCCCTATATATTTTCATCCTGAAAGTCAAATAAGTTTTTACTGTTCAACATAGTCAACTGGACAATTGCTAGTGATAGATTTGCGCTCTGTGGTGATAAAATTGGGTGAAGATGTGACATTGTTTTACACAGGGACACTAAGTCAGAGACAAGTGACTAGAGTAACCCATCATTGCCCTGGTGCGCTAGTGTGACATAGTGTTCAAAACGGGGTGGAGAGGAGGTGCCTACCTACTAGGCAAACCAAATGGCCTTAGTGTCCTTTAAAGATTTTACTCTTGTCCAGGTGGTGGTGGCACATGCCTTTAATTCCAGCATTTGGGATGAAAAGGCAGGCAGCTCTCTTTGAGTTCGAAGCCACCCTGGTCTACAGAGAAAGTTTCAGGACAGTCAGAGAAACCTCATCTCAAAAAAGAAAATAAAAATATTTAAATTGTTTGTATGTATACATGTATGTATATATGTATATATGTATGTATGTATGAGCATGTACACATATATGTGGGTGCTTATGGGATCCAGATCTCCTGGAGCTGGAGCTACAAGCAGTTATGAGCTGCCTGACCCAGAACAGAGGCCCTGACCTTGAGTCATTTACAAGAGTATCAAGTACTCTTAACCACTGTGCCATCTCCCCAAGACACTTACTGCCATTTCTGAGGATCTTCTAAACTGCTGCATGGGTACCCAAGGCTCTGAAATGAGACTATCTTTGAGATACAGGCACCTCACAACCCTACAAACCAAACAAGGGCTATAGGCCCACATGTGTCAGAGAACAAACGTCTCTGTGTCCATCAACAAATTTAACTACAGTCAAGGCACAGATGACCAAATGCCACTTGACTATGAACTGCTTTCTGCAGCCTACTTCTTTATGTTACATGTCTTCTGATGTTCCAAAAGAAAGCAATGTAACCTTCTCACTCCCAAAAAATCAGAGGGAACAGCAGAGGCAATTCATTACTCATAAGAGTAACTTGGGCTCAGGGCTGGAGAGATGGCTCAGTGGTTAAGAGCACCGACTGCTCTTCCAAAAGTCCTGAGTTCAAATCCCAGCAACCATATTGTGGTTCACAACCATCTGTAACAAGATCTGACACCTTTTTCTGGAGTGTCTGAAGACAGTTACAGTGTACTTACATATAATTAATAAATAATAATAATAATAAAAACAGCCTGGGCTTGCTGAGTGCTAGCATTAGGTCAGGCCAAGGTAATTTTCCTTATTTCACAGTCACAAAATGTTCAAAGACACTTGCCCATGGTCTCACATTTATCAGATGCTTGATGACTTAAGGGGACATAAGATATATCAGCACGCCCAAATCTCAAAGACCTAACACAATAGAGGTCTATCTCTTACTCATATAATCATTTCTTGATAAGCAGACTGCTTTGCATGAGGTGATTCAGGGACTCATGATCCTCCCACAGCGTGGCTGTAATCCTCTCTCTGGCTTTGCATTCCTGAGCATTCAGCCAGTACGTTTGAGGGAGGGACCCAAAGAAGATATACCTACTTCTTGAACTCCTGAGCCTTGGAGGAAGACTTGTCAGTTCCACTTACCTTCTATAGGCAATAGAAAAAGCACACGACTCAACTGTACACATCAAAGCCTTACTCACAGAACTCCCAGCTTGGAGAAGCTTACAGTGTCTGAGTGATAGAAATGAACACTGAAACCATAGGCAACCCAGACTTTGAACCAGGCAGTAAGGCCCCAGAGCCTAAGCCCTTAACATCATGCTTCAGTTTTTAAACTTGATAACTGACAGCAACATTAAATCTCATGCTAAAACTTGGCTAGGAACAATTTGCCCAAAGGATACTTGAGAGGGGATGCAATCAAGGCTCGATCTCCAGAAAGGAGAATGTGACCCAATCACTTGTACTTGTAATTAAGGTCACACTCAGACAGTAAAGGCCAAGCTACTACAACCCAGAAGCAACACATTATAAAATATTCTTGGACCTTTTTGCCTAGTTTCCTTAATCCCAGCACAAATAAAACTGCTATTTGAATAACATCAATGACCTTCTCCAGCACACCATATTAGTTGCCTGGGCGCCACAAAAGTTAATTGGCTTAACTAAAGTCTTTTTAATTCTATATCCAAGATGCCCTGGAAATCGAAGGCAATCAATGAATGAGCCTGCAAGATCTGTAACGAGCTTAGAGCTAATGCTATTTGCAGCTGCTCAAGCGGTTTCTGTAGTTACAGAGCCAAAAACCAGAATGGATGTTAAGACCTTGCATCTGAAAGAACCTTTAACTCTGTCGCTTCCAAATTCAATGTAGGAGACAACCAGTGCATAGCACAGCTGGACCTCAGATTTTACTGTGACTATGGACAACTGCCATGATTAACAAACTAACTAACTCGCCTCCCTCCTGCTGAAGGGAAAAGTTGATGTCTGAGCTTCCCTTCTCATGGGGAAGCATCCTCTGTGCAACAGTTGGTTGGGGACATTCTGAGACACAATTCCCTATAGCTGATATCAGAAGCCAGGAAAAAGTGTTCACAGTAACACAGCCTCCATCGTTAACATACATTGTATCATTCCTCAGCCCTATGGCTCCTGTTAAGTATGAAACATCTCTTCCCAGGCTAGAGAGATGGCTCAGCAGTTTAAAGAGCTTGTCTCTCTTGCAGAGGCTGAGTTTGGATCTCAGCACCCATACTAGGCAGCTCATGACCACCCATAACTCCAACTCCAAGGGAACAAATCTCCTCTTCTAGCCTACACGAACACCCACACACAGTTGTGTGGGCACACACACACACACACACACACACAAAATGAATTAAAATAAAATAAAACAATAAGCAAACATCTCCTCACCTCCCAGTGCCCATGTGAACCTACAGATCTTCTGGGAATCTGCAGCATGGTACCCTCTGATCCCACAGCCTCCAAATCAGGTCACTCCCCTATACTGAGATGAGAAATCATCTGAGCCCTCTAAAAATATCATCAACTCAGAACCAAATGATTTTCTGGTAGATTTAGTTAAACCCAGCACACAGGAAGTTTTTCCTGATAGCTTTAGAATCCTATGAGTAATCCATTTCAAAGGGACCAGACTTAACTAGGGAATCTGGGGTTGGTAACAAACAAAAGATTCCATCCAATCTTGACCCTGGACAGTTCTTGGCCTCCTCAGATTTTTGTGTTTCATGGTAAAAGAGACATGCCACAATTGCCCAATCATCTCTTGGTTAAGAAAAATGTGTGTGTTCATGTAAAAGCACACAATCTCTTTAAATACTTCAGTACTCTGTAATGTAGCTGTGTCCTCCAGGTGAGAGTGTGGTCATCTTGAGACACTGAGCCTTGATGGCCTGCAAGAGACTTTCATGACATCTAGCCCAATAAAATTCCTTTGTGGAGGGAAAGAGAGGGATTGTGAGACTCGTGAAATCTTCACAAGTCTTCAAAAGGTCTCTTCCCTCCCCCAATCATCTGGGGAGACTTCTGCAATGGTAAGGTTGACCAGACGTCAGCCAGGCAACTTCCTGATAGTATAGCAGTCTATAATCATGTATTCTTTTGTAATTAACCCCAAGAAATCCATGTGTTCACCAAGATAGTCATGGATAAAATCCTTTCTTTGGTCTGGTGCTACACTTCTCCTGGAATAAAAAAACACTTCTATTATGTCTTCTCAGGAAATAATAGCATATCACAGTCAAATGTAAATGTCTTTATCTCACTTCAAATTCATCATAACACGAGGAAATCAAAAGACCCTTGGATATGACACATGTCCTTGGATCCTCATATTTGAGGCTGTCATTTATAGAATCAGGATCTTAAAGCTAATGAGATGAAGAAATTAACAGATATCCACATATTATCCTTTATCTTTGCATTTTTTTTCTTTTTGTTATTTTATTTTATATTGTTTTGTTTTGTTTGAGACAGAATCTTATATTACAGCTCAGGCTAGCCCAGAAATTCACTATGTAGCCCAAGCTGGCCTTGAGCATAATTCTCCTGTCTCAACCTCCCTAGTGCTGGGTTTGTCAGCAGAAGTTGCCACCCTTAACCTATACACTGCTCTTGAGATTTAGATTTCCAAAGTAGTTTGAAGGATGCAGGGAAACTCATCTTACATCCTTTCCCCCTTTCTCATGCACTCACACATGAAATCATTGGGCTACCTGGACTTCTTTGTAGGAACCTCCAAGCAGACCAGTTCATTTATTCAGATCGCTGTAAGGGGAACGGCACACCACTGGCTGCTCTAGTCAGTAAATGCAGGGCCCCGTCTAAGAATTTCCTTTTTAATGTAAAAGTGAAAACACATGAGAAGAAATTTATACCACAAATACATTTCTAAAGGCTTAACACATAGATTTGTGATGTGCAAATATGGCTGTTCCCTTGGGAGTAACTACAGAGAAGATCACAGGTCTACAGCCACCATGATCAGCTGTATGGACGATGAGCAATAGCAAAGAGATGTCAACATCAACCCAAGCACAGAATGAAATCATCAGTGACTGGTATGGTGATACACTCGCAAGCATTGCTGTGGCTTAGTACCTCCATTTCTAAGTGAAGATGGCAGCACATTTTGGCTAGAAACTAGTAAGTATAAAAGATGTCATTTCCTCCCTTACCTAAGCACATAGTCTTCTCCAAGCTTCCCATAGCTGGGAACATGGATTCAGAGTTCCTGCCTCCTATCCATGAGCACCAAGAAGATCCAGAAATGTCCACTGCTGTGTAAACAGAGAGATGGGGGATCTGCCTGTGGCACACAGGCAGAGTCAGGACATATGATACTCCTTGACTACCGCTGGCCCTTGTCCCTGGATCATGTGCGATGTCTTCTTTGTGACAGCTAGACTCAGACTCACTAAGTAGTTGGCTATGACATTGAACACCTCCTGTCTCCATCTAGCAAGTGCTGGGATTCCAGGCTTATACTACCACACTGGCTCAATGTGGTTCTGGGAATGGCATCCAGGGCTTTGTGTATGCTCTGAAAGCTCTCTACCAAGGAAGCCACATCTGCAGTCCTATTATGTCTGAGCACTAGCATGTATGCATGGTATGATTTAAGGTTTCTGTGTAGTCAACATGTGTACTAAACTCAGGGCATACCCTAAAACATGTGACACTGTTTCCAGGTGGTTTTGCTGTCAGTAGAAGTGCCTTCTGGAACATGATTTTTCCTCGCTGTTCCAACAATAAATGATGATATCTCTAATCAGGGAAGAGCAAACACTAAGCTGGAAATATTTTATCTCAGTTCAGAGTCATAGTGTAGAATTAATAGAACTATAATTTCTCTCTACCCAGCACTGGGTTATTCTAATTCTTCATGAGGAGTGCACATCCGTTCATTATTTGTGTGATTATAAAGACATAAAGTGTCAAATTCAAAGAAATGTACTAATAACTGATATGAAAATGTAATAAATGCACTAAGGGGAGTGTGACAGACTCAGGTGTATGTAGGGGACATTAATTAAACAGCTCATCAAACAAGCCTGGCCTTTGTCCCAGACTAGCACTTACTGTATCAAAAAAAAAAAGCCTCAACTGATGTCTACACAACCATGTGTTATCACAGAAGAGTGACTATTAAACCACACTAAGATATATATTTTACAAGCTGGCTGTGTTGAAAATTGAAGCCATGTGAAAAAGACAAAGCTTGAAACCATGGTAAAATTCTGCTCATGGGGCTGGGTACACAGCAGAATTTTTGACACATTTTTGTTTTGTTTTAATTCATTCTGTGAGCATCATTTTCAAACTGGAAAAAGTGTAGTCCGAGAGAGGCATGGGGAGAGAGGTAGAAGGTACGGAAAGACTTGAAATGCAGGCCTGCTGACTCAGAGACCCATCTTGACCTCCTCTAAGAATATTCCAAAAATCTTTGTGTAAACAGACCATGCTCACTGTAGGGAGAGTAAGTAGATGATAAATAGAAACAAGTAGAGAAGGAAGAAGTGGGAAAGCTTTATTCCCCTTTCCTAAACCTTATCCCTTAGGTTATATCACTATAAAATGTTGTTATTTAAATATAAGCTTATAAAGATATGTTGATGAGGACTATATTAAAATTATTTCCTAAAGAAATTAAGAAACGAAAATCTTCACCCTCCTACCCACCAAAATGAAGTGGAGAATGTTTGAGGTCTGACCACCCAGAACCTCTCACCCCAAATCACTGTGACCCTAGGGGTGGGAACGGTCAAGGCCAAGTACTGCAGCTTCTCACGGAAGAGGATGGGGACTTTAAAAGGATCTGTTCTCTGGCAGATACGAACACTCTTCATGATGCAGGACAGTTACCCACAGTATAGAATCACCTCTTCAAATAAAGCAAGAATGCAGGATTGGCCGTAAACACAGGATAGAGAATTAATTTCTGTGTAAGCAATGTCCAGAACACAAACCCTAATGACTCTCAAGGCAGCTATGTACCTCTAAAAACCAAAAGCTCTGTCCCAAAGCACCTCGATCAAAGAAGTGAGTCCTGGGTTCTAGCAGGGAGAGGTGTTTTGCCACCTATTAAGGACCATCTCTCATTGCTGGGCAGGACCAAGCACGTAAGCACTGACTCTCTGTGCCTTGCTGTCCTACATGACCTTATGGTGCTGTCGTAGAGGCTCACTCATCTCATAGACAGTAGTTCAGGAGAAAGATGGAGGCCTCCTCCATTGGGAGCTCAGGGCACAGGTGGTTCTGCATGGGACCTCAGTCCTTTCACTGGCCCTCAGACAGGGTCACAGGGAGCCTCTGCCTCAGTTTTTCCATATGAAAAGTGGGAATGATAACTAAAACTATCTGACAGGGTTGCTGAGGAAGTTCTAGAGTTTTTAATGTATCAAATGGTTAAAGCAGGGCTTGGCAACATCAGCCACCTGGGTCAACTTTTCCTTGGGCTAAAACCACATCCAGTTTTTTCCTGATGGAGACTCATGTGACAAGCACTCTAGAGCCCTTCCGATCTTGCTTTGTCATTATTTGCCACTGGTCATCTTCAAACCTGGAGCTTCAAATTTCCAATGATCCACCCCTGGTATGGATTGATCACTACAAGACCTGAGGCAGCTGCCATCCCCTCAACCCTCTACAACTGATGCCTGCCATGACCTGCAGTATGACACTGGCTTCCAGGCAGCAGCAGGCCCCACCACAAAGGCAGCTGGACTCTCTTCACCATACATGCCAGCACAGAGCAGGTGTGTCGGGAAACAGCCAAGCTGCTGGGGACAAGGATGTGAGGAACCTCCAGAAACAGCTGAGGTGTTAGGTCTGGGATTTGTAGAAAAAACTGCCCTTCAGATGGGTTATTACAAGGAAGACTGATAGACTGTGGGTAAAGAGGAGGATTCCTGGAGCAGGGACTGTGATTAAGTCACAGCAAATGAGCACCAAACCAATCCCCTAATCGACCATGATAGCACGCAGCAGTAGCCATGCGTATTCTGTGAGCCAGGACTCCCGAGGAGTGTTTTTACACAACACTGCCTTCTCTGGACAGCTCTGGAGATTGACAGCACTCTTACCAAGATAGAAGACCAGGCCTTTCCGAGTTTCAGAGCTATGCTTTTCCTAAGGGTCAGCACACTACAGAGATTATAACTGCACTTTCCTTGTTTACATATGAACGCACTCTGCCGTGGAAACCATGCTTTCAAAAGGGTCCTGGTGAGAGATTTCCTGTGTGTGCTCATCTAGTAGAACAGGGAACTCTTTGGAGTTAGTTCCTCCCCAGTGAACAAACCCAAGAGACAACATCCATGTGAATTCAGAGAAAATCATCCCTTTTGACCACACATTTGCAATAGAGCCACTGACCAGCCTTCTGTCCTCTTACTCAACAAACATTTACTAAATACCTATTAAGGGCCAGATGTCACTCATTGTACTGGCTGGTTTTATGTCAACTTGACATGATCCAGAGTCATCAGAGAGGCAAGAGCCTCAGTTGAGAAAATGCCTCCATGAGATCCAGCTATAAGACCTCAATTAGAGGTCTTAATTAGCTATAAGATCTCAATTAGTGATCAATAGATGAGGGCCCAGCCCATTGTGGGTGGTTCCATCCCTGGGCTGATGGTCCTGAGTTCTATAAAGTATGATGAGCAAGCCCTGTGAAGCAAGTCAGTAAAACCATACTCCTTCATAGCATTTGCCTCCAGGTTCCTGCCCCGTTTAAGTTCTTGTCCTGACTTCATTTTGGTGACAAGCAGGAAGGAGGTGTAAGTTGATCAACCCTTTTCCTCCTGACTCGCTTTGGTCATGGTGCTTCCTCACAGCAACAGAAACCCTAACTAAGACACCATCAATCCAAAGGGAAGTCACTAACCAAATCAAAGCACAGAACACAATGTCAGTGTATCTAATGTCCAATGTCTCCACATTATGACATCAACAAGGGAGACTCGAAGCTTTCTCCAAGCAAGTGCTACAGAGACTCCAGGGTGGGTCAAGAGGGAGAGGAGGAAATAGCAGGGAAGATACTGTGGGAAACAGGCAGTCTCTGGGGCTATGACACACACCAGGAGGCTCATAGAGAGAACAGAAATAAATGAGAGTGAAAACAGCACAGGGAGCAAAGGAAGAGGACAACAGAGGAGACAGCATGGTCCAGGGAACTGCACATGCATGGGGGAGGTAAGGGAGGGAGAGGAAGGAAAAAGCAAGTGCTGCTGGGAAAGGCTGATGTCATCAACCAGTGGAACCTGAGCACAGTTTCCCATGGTACGTGTCTACTTCCTACTTAGGGAAGGGGGAAGACTCATGAAACTGAAGAAGCCAAAACCACTTAAAGATCCCCCACCCTCCAGGAAACTCAGAAAGCTACAAGATTCACAAGGTCCACCCCTTAAGTTATATAAACAACCAATTGCTGGGGACAAGAGGCTCTTCAGTAGAGACAGCTGCAAGTTGCCCAGAATGCCCTGGGATACATCTTTCCTGAGTCATTGCCCATGGTATGCTGGACTTTTCACTGATGCAGCTGCCTTTAATCACCCAAGCTTCTGGGAGTAAACAACAATACAGTCTACTCTGGTTCACCAAGCTAGACATGAGTGGAATTGTTTCTTTGGTCTGTCATCCATGCCCTAGCTCAGGTGAATGGTAGTTTGTTCAGGTCTCCTCATATACAATGAGAATTTGTGAAAATAGTCCCATCTTGAGCATTTCCAGTTGCTCACGGGCTGTTGGAAGTGAGTGCAGAGATGCTGAGAATACACACCCAGCTGCGGGGATACTTTTGGGGAACACTGCAGGAAAAAACACCCAGGAGATCAATAATTAGAGGAAGGGGGCCCACATGAAGGCTCAGGAGGTAAAAGTGCTTGCTGCCAAGGCTGACCATCTGAGGATGACCCATGATAGAATGAGAAAGTCGAATGCTGAAAGATGTCCTCTGACCTCCACATGTGTACCAGGACACGCACATATATACCAATATACCCATGCATGCAAGCATGAGCAGACACACAATTGCATGTATGTGCATGCATTCACACACACACACACACACACAGACACACACATACACACACAGAGAAATTCAATTTTTTAGAAAATAAATTATGTGCCTTCCACCTGGGGATGTTTCTGGTGGTTTTGAGGGAGGCTTTTACTCTATATCCCAGGCTATCTCAAACCTGCTATTATGTACTAGCAAATTTACCCCCATTAAAACACCACCTTCAAATACTCATAAGGCAAGGTGGAAAGTCTGTACCACAAACAAAAGATGGCTCAAAAGCAGACTTCTAAGCCATCCCAACCATTTCCAAACCTCCCACCACAGACAAGTAACAGCCCTGGAGGCCACATCTCAATTTTACTGTACCTGAAAGTTGATAGAATCATTCATGGCAAGAAAATTACAAGGCTTTAGAAACCTCAACTGCAAGGTGTCATCAGTAAGAGCAGAATGAATTGCTCAAATGCCCAGCTTCCTTATGAAATTAAATACAATAGTAAGGATTTTCAGGAAATCTGGGTTTGGTGTTAAAAAAGAATCCTGCTGTCTACTAGGGGCTAAGTCAGGAATCCAGCATGAGAAGTGAGAACTGTTGGTACTGCCTCTCCTTTCTTTTATTGGCTTTTGAAGAGCTATTTCAGAGAACTGGTTTCTTTTCATTTGTTACATTGCGTATTCCGTAAAGTACTCCAAATCTATATGACAACACTCGAACACTGGTCCAGGTGGGAGACATATGCCCGAGTAAGCATGATTCCTTTTGTCCAGATACGTGTTGACATAAAAGCAAAGCATCACCAAGTGAGTCATCTACTCTATTTCTCCTGGAGCCCACAAAGAGCTATAGGACATGTAGCTCTGTGTGTGTGTGTGTGTGTGTGTGTGTGTGTGTGTGTACTCAAGTGTCTCTGGGTGTTCCCATTTATGCATGTTTTGTACCATGGGGGCAAGATGAACTATAACAAAGAAAACTAGAGGTAATATTAAAATGGGTAAAAAGACAAAATTTTATTTGGAAACTCCTAACTAATAATGATAATACCTTTGTGAGTTTCATAATACTAATTTCTTACACACACACACACACACACACACACACACACACACACACACACACAAAATATCTTTTCTTTATATTTTACTAAATGATTGCAACCTAAAAACAAAAAATAAAAAAAACTAGGCCTTGTGCATCCTGGATGGGCTCTGCACCACTAAATTATTAATATATTCCCCAGCAATTTTTTATTTTGAGACGAGGTCTTACTAAGTGACAGACTGATCTTGAACTCACTCTATAGCCCAAATAGGCAGACTAGCTCCTAAAGACCCAATTTAAGTGATTTTAAAGGAACCCATTCCCCCAATGAACTTCCAACACATGAGTTGGGACTGGGAGCTTGACTCAATGGATAAAACACTTCCCTTCCAAGTGTGAGGACTTGAGGTTGGATCCCAAGAACACATGTCAAAAGATGGGCCTGGTGGTAACAGCTGTGGTTCTGGCAATGGTGAGGTGGAAGAGGAGATGGGTAGATCTCTGGAAGTGGGTGGGAGGGTAGGTTTGGCTTATGTGATGAAATTCTAAGCCAAAGAAAGATCCTGAAATAAAAGGAAGAAGACGACCGAGGATCAGTATCTTCCACCTCCATATATGTGCGCACACACACACACACACACACACACATATGCACACACAGAAAAAGGAGGGCAGAGGACCAGGAACAATGCCATTTTGTGTCTTCTTTATTCTCTGAAAGCAGAATAGTTGAAAACCAAATATATAATTAGATATTCATTTACCATATGAATGGAAGAAAAGAGGGGGGAGAGAGTCTTGAATAAAACATAACAGTAAGAGAGTTCAAAGCTATGTCAGGGACTGGCAATCGCCCACCCTTCTCCTTTAAGCTGCAGCACACTATATTCTAAAGGAAAGAAATCATATAGATCATCAGAAAAATCAATATGCCTTTGTAAGTTAATGAATCAATCCAACTCAACATCCTGTAGAAGGGGCAGATACAGGAAATGTTGGCAAGGCCATTTCAGAGAAGGGATGACAAGGCAGGGACTGCCTATGGCACATCCTCCTCCACACTGTCCATCTGCTGACAGGGCTTCACATTCTGTAACACCTCCATCAGGTAACCTGAAAAGCTAGCCCAGGCTCTTCCTGAAAGAAAGAACTTCCCCACTGTAAAGGAATGATCTTAGCACTGGCTGCAAATTATTCTTATTAAGTTTTAAGCTAACACCTTTGATTTTGGGGAGGTGGGGGTGAAATCTTTTGAGGTAGAGAGCAAAGTACATCGAATGCTGAAAGACAAAAAGAGAGGGCTAGTAGCTTTGTGAAGGGTCTGCACCACCCCACCTTCATCAGTTCTGAGACCCTCCCCAGGATGGAGAAACATCACCAGGAAATAAAGCAGCAGCAAAGCCCTTGCAGGTTTCAATTACCAAATATTTATCTTCCAAATAAATCTTGTGTCTTCTAACCCTTACGGAAAATCGATTAGTTAATTCACTTCAATCTCGTTTTATAATGTCTCCTTTTGTTAATCCTCTTTCCCTGGGGGACTCTTTGCAAATCTTGTCACTAATCCGTTTTTTGAAAAAGTTCCTTTTTCTGAATTCAAGGTGAATTCCCCTTAATAAACAAGCCCCACATTTATCTGCCTTTCTGTGCATTTGCATTGTGTCTGTGGGCTCTGGTTAAGGGGTGCTTCTCTAGCATTGTGTCTGTGGACTCTGGTTAAGGGGTGCTTCTCTAGCATTGTGTCTGTGGGCTCTGGTTAAGGGGTGCTGCTCTAGCATTGTGTCTGTGGGCTCTGGTTAAGGGGTGCTTCTCTAGCATTGTGTCTGTGGGCTCTGGTTAAGGGGTGCTTCTCTAGCATTGTGTCTGTGGGCTCTGGTTAAGGGGTGCTTCTCTAGCATTGTGTCTGTGGACTCTGGTTAAGGGGTGCTTCTCTAGCATTGTGTCTGTGGACTCTGGTTAAGGGGTGCTGCTCTAGCATTGTGTCTGTGGGCTCTGGTTAAGGGGTGCTTCTCTAGCATTGTGTCTGTGGACTCTGGTTAAGGGGTGCTTCTCTAGCATTGTGTCTGTGGGCTCTGGTTAAGGGGTGCTTCTCTAGCATTGTGTCTGTGGACTCTGGTTAAGGGGTGCTTCTCTAGCCTTCCTAGTCCCCTGTTGGCTGGCACTTGCCTCCTTTCATCTACCTAGCTTTCCTTAAACAGAGTGCTGGACTACAAAGGGGTCAAAAATGGAAATCAAAAGAAAAAAAATGAAACATCAGAAACAGACCATGGAAAGTAACTTTTAAAGGGTGTTTGGAGATGTGGCTCTGTTGGTAGAGTGCTCAGCCAGCGCAAACAAGACCCTGGTTAAATCCCAGCAACACATAAGGCTGTGTGGTGGTACAGATAAAATCCCAGCACTATAAGGTAGAGATAGGACCTTCAAAGTTATCCTTGACTACACAATAGTTTGTTTGTTTTTAAGCAATGGTATATGGCATGTAGGCAAGCGTTGTCCTTATGGGCCTAAGAGGGCAGGGATCATAGAGTGGTATTGGAGTTCTCCCAGGGAAACATGATGTTGCTGCCCAGTTCTAGGCCAGGAGCAGGTGTAAGCTGGAGTGTGCCCCACCTGATGCATTGTAGTTCTGTTGTAAAGCAGCCAAAATTTCCCTACAAGCTAGGAAAGAAGCAAAATTCTAGGTCACAAATGAACACTAAGCCCAGCAGAGGCTGCTGTGGACCCTCGTGTCTTGTAGGCGTGGCAGAGCCTCCATCCAGACTCACAAACCAAGCCCATCTTTGCCCAAGAAACAAATCTAATGTTGAGTGCACTCCTTTTAAAGATGGCTGGTGTGTGCTAGAATTTCCAGCACAGGCCCTGTGTGAGTGCTGGACTCAGGAATCCCAAACCCAGTGGACAAAGTCAGGGCAGGCCAAGTTATTTTGCTACTTTGGCTTTTTTTTGTTTGTTTGTGTTTTTGTTTTTACACACCAGCTTTTCTCTTTCAAATTCTTGTCTTTCTGCCTCCTGCTCCCCAGCCAATCTCTTCTTTGTCAATATACAGGTCAAGGGTCACCTACTATAGGAAATCCTCTCATTCCCTGGGGTGAGACGTGGGCCAACCTCTTGGTACTTACTCTTAGAGTCATTGATCCATCTTCCCATTGACAGTGAATTATCATAGAGCCTGGCATACTTTAACACGTACAGTAACGACAAGGACTGCCATTCAAATGCTGGTTTTGCTGTAGATTCTGGATGGGGCTAGAGACTAGGTACCTCTAGCTCCCCAGTGATAGATACCACATGCTATTGATCCATGAATCACAACTTGGATTTAAAGGGAGAGATTGTAGGCTTCATTTCTGTTTCTCCCCTGAGGGTAGCATTTAGACATGTTGGGGAAGGGACACTTCATGGGAGAAAGAAAGACTGATGGCGACCTGGGTGGTGAATGGTGCCACCATTTGTCTATTATTTAACAAATATTAACATCTGGCTTTAAAAGCCAGTTAGAATAATTTACACCAATAATACCAGCATTTGGAAGACAGGAGGACTGCCGCAAGTTTGAGGCCATTGTTGCTTTCATGGCCAGTTCCAGAGCAGGCAAAGCTGTGTTGCAAGTTCCTGTCTCAAAAAGTAAAAACACAAACAAAAACAAAAACTAAAAATAAAAATAAACAAACACACAACATTGGCTATTAAACACAACACAACCGACACACCCTATTTGAAAACGTGGCTAGTCTCCTACCAAGGCCTTAGTCTAGACTAAATGTTGACTCTCGCTGTACTCAGCTGACGCCCACCCTGACCCATTTCTCAGTGTCCCAAACTGCTCCCAAGCTAAAAACAACAGGTGAGAAAACATGATATTCTGGGGAAAAATAAATGAGTTTGTCGACATTCTCTAAAATTTATGGTTCCAATAGGCCTCCCGGCCTGCCTTCACCACAGCCTGGGTTATGAAATCACAGGGCTGCACAGCCTTCACCCCTCCCCCAGAGGCTAATAACACTAGCAGTAATGGCAGCTCCGCGGAGCCCTGAGCTCACTGAACATCTGCCCCGCTTGAGCGCTGATCCAAGGCTCCTCATAAAACAAAGTGCTTTAACCCCACAACAATCCAGGGAAGGAAGTGCTAGTGTAACCTTCAGTTTGCCAAAGGCCAGTGTGGTTGTGGAGAATCCCCAAATCCCATAGCAGGCGCATAAGAGGGCAGAATTCGCACACAGGCTGTCCGGCTCAGAACCATACATGGGTGAAAGGCAAGTAACTAGGTCATTTTAATGTAGACTAGAGGAAAGACTGGCCCCAGAGATAAATTCTGACACCTAAATAAAAATCTGTAGTTGGAAGAAGTGGTGGCTGAGAGACAGTTCAGTGGACAAAGTTCTTACTGTACAAGCATGAGAATCAGAGTGTGGCTTCCCAGAACCATAGGCATGCTGGTGGGCATGGTGGCTTACCTATGATTTCAATGCTTGGTGCGTGGAAATATGGGATTGACAAAGCAAGCTGGCTAGATTAGGCAAAGAGATAAGTTCTAGGTTCAAGAGACCCTGCTGTAATAAATAGTGCAGAAAGGGAGTATCCCAATATCAGTCTCAGGTCTGTATAACCATTTGCAAGAAGATGCACATGTATGCATGAGCAACTACATACAAGTAAGAATATTCATACACAGCATACCCAGGTTATACCAATTACACGCAACTGAACACACACACACGCACACACACACACACAGAGAGAGAGAGAGAGAGAGAGAGAGAGAGAGAGAGAGAGAGAGAGAGAGAGAGAGAGAGAGAGAGCAAGCTAGGAAGTGGAAGAGTTATTCCTCAGAATCTGTAGAAATATCCCTCCAAAAAGGTTGGACACAAGCTCATTCAGCTGGACCATTGGGGTGTCCGCTACAATTACTACAATCTCATTTTATTCATGTGCTCCTTCCTTTGCATGGGACACATCTCTCTCCTCCTTTCCCCACAGTATAAAATATAATCAGTCTCTGTCTGCCTGTCTGTCTCTGTCTCTCTGTCTCTGTCTCTGTCTCTCTCTCTATCTCTCTGTCTCTGTCTCTCTCTCTCTGTCTCTCTCTCTGTCTCTCTCTCTGTCTCTCTCTCTGTCTCTCTCTCTCTGTCTCTCTCTCTCTCTCTCTCTCTCTCTCTCTCTCTCTCTCTCTCTCTCTCTGTGTGTGTGTGTGTGTGTGTGTGTGTGTGTGTGTGTATGTTGGCTTTTTAGTTAAAAACAAGAGAGATGAAGCTTGAAACCTAATTAAGGAAATGGCCCGTGAACAAAGAAAACAGCCAGGGATCATTATTCAAATGGCAGCCTCGCCTTTTATTTTTGAGGGGAAGCTAATGGCTGCTCTGCAGCCCAGTGGCCTCTGCATCATATCAAGCACACATCCCGTCATTAGAGGATAATGTGAGCAACTGGAAAAACGGCGAAGAAAGACGTGCACGGATCCCAGTTCCCGCTTAGAGGCTGTGCTGATGACTTAAAATAAAGACAAATGTTATCCTGGGAGATGCAGAACTGCCCATGGCCAAAACCATCATCTTATGGCAGTAAAATGCCCTCCCACCCCAGAGAATGAGGGTTTGTACAAGGGATCAAGGGCAAAAAAATGAGAAAGTATCCAGTCTAGCCATGCCTTCCCATGGAAACACTGCATGGGGCATCAGTAAATGGGAATGAAAAGGGCCCCAAGAAATAGGAAGCAAAAGAAATTCCCTGGGGAAAAAACTGGGACTTGCTTCTCCTGAATTCACTACAATCTGTTAACTTGTATCCATTCTGACTGCCAGGTCCAGTTCACACCCTTACACCTCCCTAAACACACACACACACACAGATACACATACACAGAGATACGCATACACACACAGATACACATACACACACACACACACACACACAAGCACACACACACAGATACACATACACAGAGATATGCATACACACACAGATACACATACACACACACACATACACACACAAATGAAATGCAGCATCTTTCTGTATGTTTATTAGACATTTATCTATCTTCTTTGGGAATATATTCATTTTGATTCTTTACTGATTTTTAATTATGCCTTTTTATTATTGAGTTGTACAAATTCCTCATATATTTTAGAAATAAGTCCTTTATCAGATATATGTATGTAAATGCAACTTTAACTGCTTCCCATCTTGTGAGGTATCTTTTTGCTTTTGGTTTGTTAATTTTATTTTATGCCTGTGAATGTTTTACTTGCATGTTTATCTGTGCACTACCTATTCCTATAGAGCCTCTCTGGAACGGGGGTAACAGACAGACAATTGTGAGTTACCTGTGTGTGCTAGGAATTGAATTCAGGTCCTCTGCAAGAGCAGGAAAGCAAGTGCCCTTAGCCGCTGAGGTGTCTCTCTACTCCTCTTTCCTTTCTCTTGACAGCGGCCTTTGCAGCAGCGAAGGGTTTTAATTTGGTAGATACTAATACATTTACTCTGCTTTGGTCCTCGTGCTGAGAATCTATCACTATGTCTTAGTTATAAAGACTCAATTCTATGCCTTCTTTAAAGAGTGCAATGCTATTAACTTGTACATGCAGTCTTTGGAAGAACATTTAGGGTTCTGAGTTTATTTCTGCATGTGGTATGAGGCTCAGATTTTTCTCCACATGGCTGTCCAGCCACACCAGTAGCTGTCAAAAGGACCAATCTTCCCCCCTACTAAACTGGCCATGTATAAAATGTCTATTTGTAGTCTCCCCATTAAACCAGTCAGTTTTAAAACTTGAATTTTAAGGCATATAACTACTCTGCTTCATTAATTACCTGTGTGCTCAGTCTTTCTGGGATGTCTCATGTTCTCCTATTTCTAATATAATACCTTGTTCCTAACAGGAGCTTCACACTTGAGTGATGATGGATGGATGAACAAAAGCATAGATGGACAGATGGATATGCTCCTTTCTAAAACAATATTTTATAAACATGTCCTGCATCCCCGTTCCCTTGAGCAACTGTCTCACCTATGCTGTGGTCACAGACTGTGGTCTGTGATTCTGGAAATTTTAGAAACATAACATTAAGCTATACCAAGTGGAAAATATGCACAGAGAGAAGCAGCTTCAAGGACAGGGGCTACACTGTGCCTCTGTTCTGTGCAATGGGCAACAGCACACGTACATGTGCACTGGAATTACTGCTTGCTATTTCTTTAAAAAGATTACACATCCAAATGTCACAAAATATTGGTAGAAAAAAAAGACAGAAGGTTCCGACTGTGATTTCAGAAGTATGGGAGTCAAAGGGACAGACAAAGGGACGGTGTGAGTCAAGAAAGAGGAACCTTGGTAGTGATTTTTAAGAGCAGCATTGAGAAAAGCTTATACATGGATACACCATTTTCATTATCCTCCTGAGAAATAGGGCGTTAAGCATACCTGTAGCTGGTTTTAGCTTTGTATGGTAATGGTGAGGAGGATGGATTTCTTTTCTCTATCTATAAGTAATACTAGCTGCCAATAAAGCAGGAAAATGACATAAATAAAATATAAACAAGGAACATTTATATCACTCAAACCAGTGAGAACTTTTAGCATGTGGGTTGTAACAATGTTTTATTTTATTTTATTTTTGAGACAGAATATCACTATATCTTATTACAATATTTCCTATCCCTTTGTGGATGTCAGCACATATTTTTCTCATATGATATTTTACAATCTATTTTTTCCTACATATCAAGAACACTATTAGTAACTGTTCTAATCCAGCACTCAGGATGCTGAATCAGGAGGATCACGGTTCCTGGGCAGCCTGAGCTACATAGCAAGAAAGCAATAATTAACAACAACAACAACAACAATAATAATAATAATAACAGCAAATACATTGTATCCCAACACTGTTACTAAGGACCATTGTTTATATAACCAATCTCTTCATTGCAAGCATCACCTTCTCCTATAAACAGTGTTACAGTGAATGTCCTTCTCTGATTCTCATTTCAGACCAATCAGCAACACCTGCAATGTGATGGCTGATCGGTGAAGATGACCTGGTGACTGAAAGTGGCCTCTTCCAACCAGATTCATTTCATGTATCACATTTCACATTTTTATATACTATTCTTATACCTTATTCTTATTCATCATGGTATTAATGTTTACTACTCAAAATATGCCAGACTTTAAGATGAAGGAATCTTAAGAAAATGACCACTTCAATTGATCTATCTTGAAATAATTCTAGGTTTATACAAAAGTTATAAAACAAGCAGGATTCCCATATACCCTTCATCTCAGTTTTCCTGAAGATAAACTCACACACATTGCACATACCTGCTAAAAAACATAAAACACAAGCAGAACTCTAACATTGGTACAAGTTATAATCGAGATATTAACTATTTAAAAGATGTTCTCCTATAGCAGGCATCTCTATAGATATAGACCTCATGATTCCAAAGAAACGGAGTCTTCTTGACATAGTGGAGACTGTGACAGTATGAACAAGATCTGAACAGGTTCAAACCAGACAAAATCCCAGCACTGAGAAAGATAAGTCCCACCCCTAAGCAAGAAGCTCTTTTAATTGATACCTGCTGGGGAAAGGAAAACCCATTTTCTCCAAAGGAATGTCATCGCAGATATTAATCACACTGCAGGGCAGGCCCTATGCCCAGGAGTAGTTAGCCAACACAAAACATACTCCATGGTTTTTTTTTTCTTTTGGGGGGGGTTGATTTGGGTGGGGTTGGCTATTTTTGCTTAGTTCGTTATTTTTGTTTTTGTTTAAGAATCTGAAATTGGGTGGGTGGAGGGATGGAAAGGATCAGGGAGTAGTTGGGGGAGAGGAAAGAATACGATCAAAATATATATATGAAAAGTAAAACTAAATAACTCTTTTAAAAGCAGCCCCTCCCTTTCACAATATAGGTAGGTGTAACTATATATAGACAAACCCTGGTGTCAGAAATCAAAAGCAATCCGGCCATATTCAGTTTGTGCCATGCAGAGTGGTACAAGGGAATCAGTCATCAGCAATGAGTTCCCACTGGAGAAATCACTCACACACACTTGCTTTCTGAAGCGATCATTTCTTACCCACTAAGGCCAGCAATGTAAACCCATCCACCCAAAGGAAGAGTCAAAAACACATTCTCTCTTTCACTATCAGTACCCAAGGAGCAGAATCTGTTCTCATTGTTTACAGCTAAGCTCAAAATGCTTACCCATAAAGTGCATCTTTCCCCTGTTTAATATTCAGAGAAAAGAGCCCAGAAGCCAAATTTTCCTTACTATTCTGTGATGAAAAATACTAACCACCAACAAAGACAGCCAGCAGAGAAGGGGGCCCCCTCAAAGCCTAGCCCTTCCTGTGCAAACAAAGAATTCTTTCCCAGAGAAGGTCTTTCCCTTGGGTAGGGAACAGTGGGTATTCCTACCCAGACTGTAGACAGGCATTTTTTAAAACCTCTTCACCTTCCCTATTAATTCTTTTTGGACAAGACGGCTTCTTCCTCAGATTACACAATGCACAGGCTATAATTATCATCACATTCCTAAGTCCTGCCAGTTCCAAGCCCAAATCAGTCTTTCTCTCCTCCCACCCCCCTTTTTTTAAAAGTAAAGATGACTTTCCTATCATTTAAGTCACAATTTTGATGCAAAAACAGCTTCATCAAAAAGTAAATTCACTCTCAGAAATAAAGAGCTATTTCCCAGCATCCTCCTTCCCATGATCTGCTTGATAATAGATTTTGAAAACAAGCACAGAATGGCTATTATACCATGCTCAGGTTTGCAATCTAGGAAACAACAGCCTCGGTGGGTGACCGAAAAACTCTAAGACTTATCATCTTTAGAGAGCTCATTCCTAGACAAAGTGCTGTCTTTTACTCTTGTACACTGCATCCTGCTGAAGGTTTGCTTTTTTTTCTGCAATACTTAGCACAATCTGTAATATACTCCCATACATATTTATGCCATGTCTTCTATCTCATTATATTGTGAATGAATACTGTATACCCAGGGCAGGGTACATGTACTGGTCAGTGTAGAACCATGAAGAAGGTAATGTTCCCCTACCCCCGGCACAGGCGTTTCACTACCAGGATCACTCTAGATGTCTAGAAGTATACATGATATGAACATGAAGACTCTAAGTGTTGGTGACTTGACTCACAGCTGTCTGGGACCATATGCTGTGAGGGCCTCAGAGGCCTGCAATGGTCTGCACAGTCTTCCCCAGGTATATATTGGTACCACTATTCTGCACACCTCATGCTTCGTCCCTTACCTGATGTCTATCATCCAGGGGGCTATGAGCACACTAACTCAATCTTCAATCTTAAAAACAAAAAAGGAAAATAAACTCTAAACCCTAGCTCTCTGTATTGGTTTACTGCAAAAAAAAAAAACCTAATATCCATTACAAAGAAAAAGTATTGCACATATTCAAAATGGAAAATTCAGTGGAAATTCTACCACATCGCCACATCTGATAACAACAAAAAAATCATGCCGTTAAGATCTGGGTGTGTGGTTGGCATATTTTGTAGAACGTCGAACATACACATTTGAAAGAAATCCGAATTGTTCTGTGTATGCCACTTTATGTATGCTTTCTTATAGTTAATAAAAGGCTTTCTATGTCATTAAGTAGTTTTCTGTCACCCTCTCTTTGATTAGCCATGCTCTGATGCCCTGAGGCCTCTCTGGGAATCCTGCTTTTTTAATTCTGTAAAAGCTAAAAGACAGTCAGCAATGACTAATGTACTTAAAGTGTAGAAGGAAGCCTGACTCTATGCTGCTTGCTGTATACCCTTAGCCCACTTTAGGGCCTTGTGAGATACAGCTCCCATCAACAGGCCTTGGAAGAATTCCCGGACTGACCATCCACTCTAACTTCCAGCGATCACTGTGGATCCAGACTCAGCTTCCCTCCCAGCAGGCTGCATTACACAATATCTTTTCTCCTTACCGACAACCTGTGCGGCTGTCAATAAAACATCCCTGCACGACTGGACCTGCCACGAATCCTCTGAGGTTCACAAGGCTCCCACGCGACGGCCAGAGGCACACAGCTACGTGAGCTGTTCTTGCTCAGCAGTTTGAAGAATGAAGAATTGCCTCATTATAGATCTGCCACGTCTGAGCGGGCTCCGGGATTTGCCTCCTCTCCCAAGAGCTTGCTCTCCCCGAATTCATGGACCACAGTGGCACTGGGAGGTGGAGGGTAGGAGTATCATGATTCCCATACACATCACTCATCCAGGCAGGCAGGAAGTCTTGTGGTGTGTGGCTACCTGGATGTGCAATGGGAAGATGATGTGCCAATCTACATATAATACAACAATGCCTTCTTATATCAACCCAGCCCGGGGAGGACCAGAGTTCTTTACATTGTTTTTGTCTCTACTGTCACACATCCAACAGGATGAATGGATTGCCTAAGTACATCATCAAGTTTCCTGTAGCCGGTAGAGCCCCATTTCCATATAGTGTAGGAGCTAGGCTCATTCAGCACTCATTCCCATAAGCACCCACTCAGTGAAAACCCCGACTGAACCAGTCATCATGGTGGATGCTGAAGACAGAGGACTGAGCAAGACAGCCTTGGCCCTGGCCTCTGGGAGTTCAGAATTCTAAGAAAGAAGCTGGAAAAGCGGTGTGGTGTGCTCAACTGCATGATAAGGAAGCGGGGTGGCGAGGGGGGGGGTGTTAGGCCAGTGTCAAGGAATGATATTCATCTCAGCCTGACGGTCTCAGGGTCCTCCCCAGAGAAAGGGGTGCCTGTGCTGAAACACAAAGGCAGTCAAGTCACCGATGGGTATGAGCAATCATAGAGGATGAGGCTCAGGAAACGGGACTGAGGCTGAAGGGTGGGAGGTAGACAGGACAGAGAGCTGGTTGTTATGGCTGAGAACCAGGAACAACTGTCTATGGAAACTGCCAATCAGGCATGGTCAGTGTATCACTGAGTCAGCTTGCCTTTGAGGTCACCTCCTATTTGAGGCCTACCCTGATTACTCGGGTCTCTCAGTGCAGAACTCTCCATTGGGTATCTTTCATTTATTCACTAGACTCAAAAGTTATGAAAAAAAGATTGATCATGCCTGTTATTGATCTAGCCTTTGTAATAAGCAATCTTTGATGAAATACTGTGCACTTAATACTCGCCCTTGGGACGTAAAAAAGTCTGTAGGATGGTTTACAAGGGGGTGGCCTGGGTTGCAGGGGGTAGAGGAGATGACAGGGAAGGAGAGTCTACAAATGCACTTTGTTCAAAAATGACATAATGATATCTAATATTTTGTACATGAATTTTAAAAATACAAAACATCCGAGAGAGAGAGAGAGAGAGAGAGAGAGAGAGAGAGAGAGAGAGAGAGAAAAGAGTTACTTAAAAATGCAAGTTGGCTGTGATTGTTCACATCTGACATTTCAGCGCTTGGGAGGCAGAGGCAGGTGAGTCACTACAAGTCTGAGGCCTGATGTATCCACTAAGCTAGTAACAAGCCAGTCAGGGCTACACATCATGACCCGCCCCCATACACATGCAAAGAAAAAAAACATAAAAAAAAGATAAAATAAAAATTTTGAATACTTTATCAAAAGCAAACATACAAAGAACCCTACCTCCTCTGGACCTAAAATGTAGGGAACCTTTGCCATGTGAAACTGGTGCTGTGGGGGCTGGGCCAGAATACAAACTAACAATTCCCCCACAGTCAGATACCACCACAGACTACTGGTCACTGGATAAAAAAACAGTCACACAAAGCATTAACCTCCATGTCTCAGAATGAGAATGGAGGACCCTGACAGCTTCAAGATGCTCGAACCCAAGAGTTCAAGTTCTTAGGACCCAGTCAAGTTTCTTCTGTAGTTGGCAGAAGCCTTCCATGCTACCCAGTGTGATCCAATAGCAAAGTCAGGGGGCCAGAGAAGAAAGTTCTCTGGAAATCCAATCACTATGTAAGAGCTCCATTCACAAAGTGCAAGCTATGTGCAGTCTCAGCACATCCAAGGTCATCTCTGGACAGGGCACAGTACAGTCAGAGCTTGTCAGGATTCCAATACTTAATAAATCCCCAGTCCCTGGGGAAATCACTCAGCCCTATTGAGTATTCAGAATAAGAAGACCTTCCAGTTCGGTTCACACTTGTGTGTACACACAGGGAAGGCCATCACTATCCACCTGCCTACTACTGGTGGCCAAGAGGTGTCATTAAAATGACTCTGAACATTTCAGCATCTCAGAATCTGTACCTCACCCTTAGGCTTGTGCATTCCACTTGGAAGACTGGAAATTAAGTGAGTCGTCAAAGTGACACAACCAATCTCCTTATGGCTCCCAGAGGAGGGGTAGAACTTTGGGGAAGGAGAAAACAAGTCCATTTATAGCATAAAATTAGATATCTTCCCAGGATCCATGCACAATGAGGAATGCTAAATTGATTCTTGTCAGCTTGGTGGCTGGGCTGTCAATAGCAGTGGGCTTTTAAATGGTAAGAAAAGAGCAGAAGTTTTCAAAATGGCAGCAGCTCAGTCTTGCAGGGCAGGATGAGGAAGTCCCCCTGGACCAGGACCCTCAGGAGATGGGGTGAAAGTAGGATGGCACCTCAGGTCTTCATTTTTATAAGACACTTCTATGACATGAGTCACAGTCCAAGTGATAAGGCATCAATAAAAGAATCAGATCCCTGACTTAAGAACTAGGAAGTGGAACTGTAAGCCATGGTTAATAAGCCATGGTTCTATATGAAAGCATCACAACCACAAACCTTGGAGAACAAAACAACAGAAGGCACACATACATCCAATTCATTCCCAGAGTTAGTAGGAAGCCACAGGTTAGACAGTCTTCCACACTAGCACATCGAATATGACCCTTCCAAAGCTCATGTAGAAACACAATCCCCAAGGTAGGTATATTAAGATGGCAGATTCTGAAAAGGGCTCTGCTTTGTGAAAGGGAACATTATCTTTATAAAAGGGAAGGCTGCTTACCCTTCCTCCTCCTACTATGTGAGTGAGGTACCCTCTTAGAATCCAAAAGCAGTCCTCACCAGACAACAGTGTTGACACCTTGGTATGGGATTTGCCATCCTTTTTTTTTTTTCGGTTTTTCGAAACAGGGTTTTCTCTGTGTAGCCCTGGCTGTCCTGGAACTCACTCCATAGATCAGGATGGCCTCGAACTCAGAAATGTGTTGTGGATACATTCAAGGTTCCCAGACAACCTCGTGGTTTCCCGGATTCTAAGCACTAACAGTTAAATGTTTCTCTCAGTGGCTGGTGGCAGCATGAGCCAAGTACAGAGGGCTAGCAACCTGCTCTAGTCCTGTTCAAGATGAGCAAATGAAAACACAGTTCAAACTGAATCAACAACTGTAACTGCAAATGGCAATGGTTGCGGAGCATCAAGGTATAGCTACACACACACACACACACACACACACACACACACACACACACACGCACGCACGCACGCACGCGCACGTGCACGCACACGCATGCACACGCACACACACACACATTTTCAGCTCCCCTGAGGGTGGTTGGAGCCCCATGTCCAGCTGTGACTGGCCACATGGGAAGGCATGAGACTCATCCCAATCAGACACTAAGGAATCTCTACATCCACCCAATTCTCTCCTCCCTGTCTGTGTGGCTAGAAGCTTCCACAAGTAGAATATGGTTAAGTTTCTGATGGAAGACAGCCTGAAGAATTACCAAACCCCAAACCTACATGAGAGAGTATGCTGCTGAGCTTTAGGGTAAATTCTGTAGGATAACCTATGTTCTCTTTAATGTATCCAAAGACAACAGCAAACATAGCTATTGAGATTGGTGACTTCATAGGCAGGTCACAGCAGAGTATCAGGGGCCCCTTAAGACAAAACCTCAACTCTGCTTGGGGCACTGGAATATGGATTAACCCAGGGAGAGGCAGTGGGAACACCATGCCCTGGTTCATTCTGTTTCAACTCTTATGGGCCAAGGCCTCAAACTAGGAATTAAGTTCAATTAGAGGGAGGGAAGGAGAGTGACTTCTTCCTACACACCTAAATTTGTGGCTTGAAAACTGAACCTGCTCCCCAGATGTCTGTATGCCAAGCCAAGCAAACACCAACTGGCTCTTTTCTTCTGTCAGCAATTTGGCCAAGGGAGGTGATGATTTCTCATTTGAGAGATTGGTGGCATTTGGGGATGAAATGAGACCTCAGAGTGCTGGGATGACACATGAAATTCATTTCCGGTGCCAGCTCCACTGGACTGGTGGTGACTTCCCGGAGAGCCACGTCAGAAGGATTCTAGGACATCATCCAGGCACAGTGGGGAAGAGTGGATGGTTGATTAGCAAGGCTTGCCAGGGGAAGGTGGAATAAGAACATATGAACAGGGAAACAACAAGGGGGGAGGGGAAGTATAACCCCAAGAACCCAGATGTCTCATTTTATAGGTGATGGATTTGATGCACGGAAAAGCATCCCTAAAGGCCCCAAGGCATGACTCCTACAGTCTAGACTTGAACTCTCATCTCTCTCCTCAGTTCATGATTATTCTGTAACAACCAGCTGTCACTTAGAAATAATTACTTCTACAAATGCAAATGTGATGCAGCCCTCCTGCCTAGCTCAAGTGTCTCCCTCAGTAGCTTGCTGTCCCTGGCTTCATATGAAGCAGCATATGAAATTTAAAAGCACAGAGCCTTCTCTCACTTGAATCATAAAAGAAGCCAGAGATTCGAAGCTTGGGAAGGTTTCAGTGCAATACTACTGCTGGCTTATTTAGAAGACAAGAGAGCTACATGAGAGACATGGTGGTTTGATTGAGTAGGCTTGGCCCCCATAGATTCATGGGTTTGAATGCTTGGTTCATAGAGAGTGACACTATGAGGAGGTGTGGCCTTGTTGGAGTAGGTGTGGCCTTGTTAGAGGAAGCATGTCATCATGGAGGCGGGCTTTGAGGTCTCATATATAAGCTCAAGCTACACCCAGTGTAGAATTACAGTCTTCTTCTGCTACCTTCAGATCCTGCCTGCCTGCATGCTGCCATGTTTCCAACCATGATGATGATGGACTAAACCTCTGAAACTGTAAGCCAGCCCCAATTAAATGTTTTCTTAAAAGAGTTGCTATGGCCATGGTGTCTCCTCACAGCAATGAAACCCAAACTAAGACAAGAGAGAAAGGTAAGTAAGTGGGATCAAAGATCAGTGAAGAAACAAAGACCTGGTCCTGTGACTGAGAGGTACAGTTAGGTCAACACCAGCAGGAGCCAGGGAAAGCGTTCTGCCATAGAGCTTCCAGAGAAGTGCTAACCTCAATGCTATCCTATGAGACAAGGAGGCCAGAGCAGAGCTGTGGACTGGTCTGCTGGAGCACAGAACTATGAGATAATAGATGTTTTGAGTCATCAGGTTTCTGCTACGCTGTTAGATGTGAGTCCCTGCTGCTTTCTAGTCCATGCAGTGGAGTGTACCCTGAAGCTAAGGAGGTTCCCAATGTGGTATTTAAATCTAGTTCAGGCTCTCTTCCTGTACTCCCATCTCTCATTGAGATCCCAGATCATGGTATAGCTGCTCATAATACCACTGTTTCTCTGTTCAGATTAACCAAAAGTTTAAAAACAAAGCTAAGCTTAGAAACTATTACCTCCACATCAGGGTCTTCTCGACCAAAAAGTAACTACGGATCTACACCTACTACCCAGATCCCTTGGTCAGCAGGTTTCTTTTATGAAAATGCATATTACCAGAAGATTCTTTTGCCATGGTGGTTTCAAGCCGCTGCCTCTGGGTATACCAGTTACACATGCTTGGCTTCCCAAATCACATAACATAATGACTAGGCTACAGAAATAAGACTAGGGCCAAGTACCAGTATTTCCACTCAGAAGCTGGGTGACCTGGGCAAATCCTCTAGACTCTTCAGATCTCAGTCATTACCTCTCTAAAATGGTAACATTAAATATTATGGTATTGATTGATTGAGACAGGGTCTCTCTATGTAGCCTTGGCTGGCCTGGAACTTACTATGTAGACAATGGAAGCCTAGAACCCACAGAGACCCACTTGCCTTTGCCACTAAAGTGCTGGGATTAAAAGCATGTTCCACCACACCTAGCATCATTTGTATCTTAAATATTTCTTAGAGGTTTGTGTGTTAAAGGGTGGACTTGGCAGACACTGGTGTTGACCATGTGGTTTTTGTTTTCTATACATGCAGAATGCCAGAGCTTCAGTGTTATGGAGGCTTCTGTCCAGTTTCAATATATATCAGGTACAGATTCCCTGCAGACTGCCCCTCAGAGGGTAGATCACAAAGCTATGAATGTAAAGTCTGGGATTCAGTAGAAAGCCCAAGAAGTCAGACATTTCAAGAACATTGGCTATCTGCTGAGAAAATCCAGACTTTAAGAGTGAGCTCAGGATAGAAGTCTCCTGGGCTATAGGGAATAAAGTCTTTGGGCAGATCTACCTATACCTTCTAGAAATTCACATCCCATCACTGTGTGCCTGAAGTGCCACTAAACACTGGACAGCTAGATATTTGCCTTCTTCTCAAGCTTCAATCTCTTTTCTCCTTGCTATGCCCCCATTCCTTGCTTTGGGATTGGAAATGTACATTCTATCCCAGCATCATATGCTAGGAGTATGAAGTCTGTTTTGTTCATAGGAGTATACATCTAAGAGATTGACCTGAGTCTTGGACGTGGATGTTTGACAAAGACTGGGGTTGTTCAGATATTAAAGATTCTTGGAGATGGACGAGATATGTTTTGCATTATGAGATAGACATGAGATATTGGGAGACAAGGGCAGAGGCAGGAGGGGACAAGGGTTGAGTGCTATAATCTTTATCTGACATGCTTCCGGAGGCTCATGTTGATAACTTGGCCACAGCTGAGGCTATTATTGAGAGGTTACTAGATCATAAAGTGTTAGCTCCATAAGTGGAATTATTGTAATGATAAGTGCACAGCTAGATGGGATATTAGATGAGGCCATAGTTAGGCAAACAGCAGGGTATTCTTAAAAGATGTTTCTTATGTTGTGCCCCTTTCTTGACCTCCCACCCTCTCTGTCTGTCTGTCTGTCTGTCTGTCTGTCTGTCTGTCTGTCTGTCTGTCTGCCTGCCTGCCTGCCTGCCTGCCTGTCTCTGTCCCCCGTCTGTCTGTCTGTCTGTCTGTCTGTCTGTTTGTCTCCAACCCCAGCTTTGAGGTGAGATGCTCTTCTCCACCAAACCCTTCCAACATAATATTCTGCCTCTCCATAAGCCCAAGCCAATGGAGGCAGCCTTGGACTACAACTTTAGGAACCTAAGAATTCCTTTCTCTTCATATAATTTTTCCCAAGTATGCCAAGATAGAGATGGGAAGTGAATACATCCATAGCTATCCTTGACTCGTGGGTCATGGACATTCAACACTCACCTATGTGCAATGCCCAGTAGGTGAGAGCAGGTCATCAGTAGTCAGCCAGGTCGACAGCACAGCTACTATGACCCTGAATGGCCACTATGTGAAGGCCACACAACTGAGAATGATAAGGAGTGGACTTCACACACAGGCAGGGGCGGCATCTTTTCCATTAAAATTTGTACATACGAGCATTTTCCTTAAGTCTCCTATTCAAGGTTCCATGCCATGGCTCAGAATATTATTTTCGTACTGCCAAAGCCAGCACATGGGTCTGATTCAGAACGTAAACACATCCCAGCCCTGGGTTTCAGACCATTAACTTCTTGCCTTTTCCTTCCTTTTATTTTATCATTTCTAACTTGGAGCAACTGTGGGGATTTATATTTTAACTATTATAAAAACATCCCCCAAACATTACTTGCTCCCAGGCTGCAATCTTTCTGTGCCATTAGCCTAAGCCCAAAAATCGTTATATAGATGGATTGCAAACCTCTGAAAATTATGTGTTTAGGATGAAAACATAACTCAGAGTAGTGGGTTCTGGAAAAAAATCATTTAGAATATACCATCCTGTTGACACCAAGACATTATGGGCACTGTATTTTTCATGTTTCAATCACAAAATATTTGCTATGCTTTGGTCATGTATGGCACAAGAAAAGCTTGAAACAGCCAAAGTGTAGATACCCTTTTATTTTAGTATTGGCCTTCAGTAATGATTTTGGATTCATATCCAATTTTGGGAACCTGAAAAATTGTGGTGTAATTCTTTTTTATTCAAAAAGGATGCCATTAATTCTCTTTTAAAAAAATAATAAAGCTAGCTTCCACATATGAGAGAAAACATGTTCATCTTGCTGTTCCAGGTTACCTCACCTAGAATGAACATATCACCCTCAATTCACCTACCCGTGAATTTCGCACTTTGATTTTTCTTTATAGCCGAACGATGTGTCTTTGTGTACCACATCCCCACATCCTCAGTGTTCATTAATCAGCTGACTTTCCATTTTCTTGCAGTTGTGAATAGAGCAGCAATGAACATGGATGAGCAAGTATGTCTGTGGTCGGATGTCAAGCCCTCTGGGAATAAAGGTGGATCATATGCTAGAGCTATTTCTAGCTGTATGAGGAACAACTGCACTGATTCCCAAAGTGGCTGGAGCAGGGTGCATTCTCCACAGCCAGGCCAGCATTTATAGTTGTCATTATCATGATCATGATCATCATCATCATAATCCTAGCCATCCTGACTGGAGTGAGATTAATCTCAAAATACTTTTACTTCACACTATTCTGATGCCAAATGATAATTTATTTTTAATTGGAGTGCACACAGAACTCAGGAGACTGGGAAGAGATCAGTGACAGGAGGTGGGATTTGAGAGAAGGGAGATAGTACTGAAGTGGTATGACAGGGGATAATGGAACAGAAAGGGTTAAAATGGATGGGGCAGAATAGAGATGGGGCACGAGGTGAATAGAGATACAAACAATAAAAACCTTTGAAAATACCACACAGAAATCTACTGCTGTAAAAGCTTCCTAAATTATATAAATATACATCATATACTTTATACACTTCATATGCATATGCATATACATATACTAAAAGAGCTTAAATGGAGTTTCCCTATAATAGGAAGAAAATGTATCTCTCAAACACCATAGGCTACCAATAAGAAGTCCGGTGCCAGGTATGGGTTCTTCTTTTCAAGTTTTTGATCAGTAGAGTCCCATAGGAGAGTTACACCATTCCTTAAATATTACAGGATATTGCCATTACTCTTGATCATACTCCAGAAGTCATTGTTCAGACCCTACTGCTAAAATCACCACATAATTGAGTTAGAGGACATGAAAAAAACAAATGGGTTCTGATCTGAAACCTTTATTCTTACTGGCTAGCTTTCATAGTACTAGAATGTTCTATTCATGCTTTGGAGAGAGAAGAGTAATCACAAGCCACGTATGAACCTTGTGAGCTATAATAACAACCTGCCTAGTAGGGGATAATAGTGGCATGAACTTTATGGGAATGACCACTTCCAGTTGGATTTGAAGCCACTCCATAAGATAGAACTCTTGCATGTTACATTTAACTTGGCCAACCACCCCTGGCTGACTAGCTCATTGTTCCTAGGAGAGAATATAGTACTATTATTCTGCCAAATGGATGCAGCAAAAAACTGCCCTGAGTTCTTATCTCAACCTGCATCAGAGAAACTTCTTTCTGTAGTGGATGGTAATTAATACAGAGATCTAAAACTGGTCAACATGTAGAAAGTAGTGACTATGGCATGATCAGCTCTATACCACATCTTCTCCCCTGAGGGCTGGAGGATCATCACAGTAGAAGAGAGAGAAAGAATGGAAGAGTCAAAGTAGTGGGCATCTACAGCAAGACAGCATTTGCTGGACATAACAAGCTTGCGGTGACTTTGACTGCATGCGCAAGAGCATGCTGGCCAAAAATCCCAACATGGATGGGGAGGGGCTCATAATACCCCGCCCCTCAGATGCTATTTCTAACTGATTGCTGTTGGAGGGGGGAAAGCCCCCTTTTCTTCAGGAATGTGGCCCTTGAGAGGCTACCCAGGCTCCGGTACACAGTCCCACACCCATGCACATAGTGTCAGCACTAAGTGGATTTGGTAGGCTTTAAAAAAAAAAGCACATGAAGTTGGGAGGGAAAAGTAATGATGGAGAGGGTTGGGGAGCTGGCAGAGGACCCGTGGGAGATGGACTTAACCCAAACACCGTATATGCATGTGTGAAATTCTCATGTAATGAAAGGGGGACCGGAGGGATGGCTGGGCGGTTAAAAAGCACACACTGCTCTTGCAGAAGCTTTGAGTGTGGTTACCATATCCCATGATAGGAGGGTCACAGCTACCTGTAACTCCAGCTCTGAGGAACCTGATACCCTCTTCTGGCCTCAGTGGGTAATAATACACTTATGAACACATACTACATCTCCATAAACATTTTTAAATAGTAACAATAAAAATCAAAGAGTGTGTCTGGGCACAATAACCATGAATCTGAAACTTTACGAAGTCTTCTCCCAGAGAGTAAAGAATCTTCCCTTTCCCTGAAATATGGAGCATGCGGCACATCTATGCATTTAAGTTAGAACCAGTTACCCAGAACAGGAGAGCAGTGGGTAGGACTGTCCTGACAACTTCAACAAGCTTTTCTTACTCGATAACACTTCTGGAGGGTTAGTTCATGGGGCTTAACAGACCTTCCATGTAAAGCAGGCCTCTGCAAGGTGCTGTGTCCAAGCTGGAAAGCATACAAGGTGCAAATCTGCCTTACGTGAGAAGCATGGTCCTGTTGGGAAGGTCTCACATACCCTTTCAGCATCTCTCTTGGTGAGCTTCCATTTTCTCCTCACTGCCCACTTTTGCCTCATCCAGAACTTGAATGGCTATGACGCCATGGCTGGGCACTAGTATTTATTTAGCTCATGATTCAAATAAACAAATGTGGGACCCAGGGGAGAACTTATGGAAGGCATGTATAGAATTGAGAAACATTGCTAAAGAACCCTCTGCTCTCTCTCTATGCTCTTTACAGGGCCATGCCCACATTTCTACTGATGGAGTTACTGGGTACCTAGGGCCACCTAGGGGACCACAGAGTAGGATAGTCATAGACCAGTGGTAAGTGAAGCCCACTGGAGGCCTACCCAGTCTGGGTGTCACTCTGTGTCCTCATCTTGCCTTTTTGGCAGTGGTATTCCCTCCTAATTAAGCTAAGCTAAGGACGGGCATGCCCTGACTGCCAACACCACTCCTTGTTATCCTGAGTTCTGCCCTTTAAGCATAAACTAGGCAGGTACTGCAATCATTTGCTCATAAACAAATCTGTATGCATGAAAGGTCTTTGTGTGAAACTAATAGCCTAATGCATGCAAGCCTCCACTCCTGCACCCCCGCTGGCTGAGGCATCATGAGCAGCTTTCTTGGGCCTTTTGGGTTTGTGTTACTGGAGAGAGAGCAAGGCAACCAGGGTATGCTGTTCACAAAAATTATGATTTCATCTGCAGTCAGGTTCACTCTCTTCCCAGAGGGCAGGAGTAACTCCAGGCAACATTAACCTCTAAAACCCAGAACCCAGGAATACAGAACCCCAGTACACTTAAGGAAACTTAGAACCTTCTTTGATAAAACATCTCATTTATTTTGACTCGTGCTCCTTTTCAGTTATGAGGAATAATGACCAGGAGAATATCTAGGTCATGACTGATTTTCTTTAAGCCAAGCAACTTCCTGGGGAGTTCAGCTGTGATTGCTTTGCAAATGATAATCCCAAATGGGCTGCTTGAAAGTTTGTGCCCCCAAATAGACAGGTAGAGTAGGACAGAACACCCTCTCTTGAGTGTCCAGCGGCTTCCTGATACCTGGCAATGCTGCACTTGGCCTGGAAGAGGGGCTAGAGTATATAGAGGACTAGGGAGACTAGTTCAGTGGGCTCCATCTATCCAACTATGGGAGAAGCCCAGGCATGGCCAGTTCAGGGAAGAGTGCCCACACTCCTATAAATGACACCTCACCCAGGAGCTGTAAGGAAGCCCAATAAGTTCATTTGTTCCCCATAGCTAACTTTGACAGAGTTCAGCCTCCATTTGTCATTGGGATCTTGGGAGAAGAGACAAGGTCTACCTCAAGGAAGGAATTTTAGCAACAATATCAGGCAATTGATTGTTAGTATGCATTATGCGGATGTATGTACTGTACATGTATGTGTGAAAATATGAGCCCAGGTATCAGTGAATGTATGTGTACGTTAGTGTGGAGGGGAAAGCTCAAGTCAGGTGTCTTGCTCAATCACTCTCCACCTTGCCTTTTGAGACAGGGTCTCTCATTAGATTCAGTGTTCAGCAACTGTCAGATGAACTGGGCTGTGTCTAGCAAGCTGTTTCTCTCAATCCCCTTCGTACTTCCCAACCCTGTGCTAGTGTTATAGACATGCAAAAACATGCTTAGCTCTTTTACATGAGTCCTATGGATCCAAACTCACGTCCTCATGCTTATTGACTGAGCCATTGCTACAGCCTCAGTACATTTATTACTGACTGCAACCAGCACACTCTCTAGGTCCATCATTCGAAGCGGCCCCAGGACCTCATACTACAACATCTATGGTGGTTAGTTTCATGTCTCATAGACATGGCCCGGAGAGTTTTCTCTTCTATGAGGCTCACACCAAACCAACCACTTTCTGGGTTTGGCAAAAGTGAAAAACTTGCAAGTCACTGATACAGGTTCCAACACCTAAGACCAAAAAATGATTCTGTTGCTTTTCGATGTGACTATATACAGAAAAAAAAAATAGCCCATGTTATTCTGATTCTTGTGTCCTTCATCAGATGCTTTCTTCGGGAACTGACATCCAAGAAGGCTTTGAGCATTTTATAAGTCTTTCATATCTTTCCCTGCTTTGAAATTGGAAGCTCCTATTTTTTTTTCTAATAGTATACTAAAATTGAACCTCAAAAGACATTAGGTCAATCTGCTACTTAAAACTCCTCAAAGTGCAAGTAGGTTCTAACCTAAGAGGAAAATAAAATGTTTTCTTTTCTTAAATATATTTCCCATGCTTTCTTTTTCTGTATAATAAAGCAAAAAGCACATTATTTAAAAGGAAGACAACTCAAAAAATTTTTAAAAATTAAAAAAAAATGAAGACAACTCTGTCAAAATGTTACCTTCATACTGTTAGGAAAAGAAAGCTTGGTAGTTTGGGGTTCTAAAGAGTAAAGGTTAAAATGTAATTTATCCAAGTGTTCCATAAATAGCAGCTTCCCTTCCCTTCCATTTAATAGCTTACACACACACACACACACACACACACAAACACAAAGGGTAACAAAAAGAGATGAGAGGGGTATGGGGAGATGGCTCAGTGGCTCGAGCATAAGGACCTGTTTGGCTCCCCCAGGATTAGAGGCAAGCAGAACCCTACAGTGCCCTGGGCAGCCATTCTAGTCAAATCCATGAGCTTCAGGCATAGTGAGAAACTGTCTCAAAAGTTAGGTGGAGAGCAGTCACAAAATCACCTGATATGGACCTGTGGCTTCCACGTGCATATACACACACACAAGTACACATATACCACATCCATATGTTACGAAGCTACAACACCAAAAATAAGCACCACACATATAACAGGCACAGGAAACAAAGATATTACGCCTTTTACAGTTTTAAGATGAAAGCTGAGCAGAAAAGCTGAGCATTCGCCTTCTTCTGAGCCTTTCGGACAACTAAGGAGCTCTCCAGTTCAAAGCCAACTGACTGTCACTTCTTCTGCCCTTAACTGTTCTCCTGATTTTCAAAGAACAAAATCACAGACACTGTGATTATCTTTCATCATCACACAAGATACATCAAATATAAGAGAACCTTTCCATTACTTCATTTTATTTTAAACACAAGAGCAGAAAAATCACCCCATAGAAGTGACCCAAGGACAGGAAGTAAGAGAGCGGCTTCCTGAAACTCTGGACTACAATCTTCGTAATCAGCCAGGGATGCCACCCACTGCCTCTGGGTGGGCACCACAGCCCATTGATGCTAATGCTGATTGAGCTGGATGAATAGCAAATCTGCCATATTGTGGCTGGACAGCAAGTGGGCATAATATTCCTGCATTTGGGACATGCCGCGGGGTACTTCCTTCTGTGCAGACACAACGTAGACAACAGGCAGAGATGTCACTACACAACAGTGGAGTCGCCTCGAACTCTGTCAAGGGACACATTATTCATACAGTTTAACAAATGCCACCTGCCATGCATAAAAACACAGGAGTGCTGCTCTCCCAGGTACAGACTCCTGTACCTGCCTGCTTCCTGCAGGTGATCACCCAGCACTGCCCTCTGTAGCTTGGGTCGGCCACACAGCTCACAGCTGGAGACTAGAAAGGATGTAGCACACCCAAGCTACTCAGTGGGTAAAAAAAATCAAGCAACTAATAAATGGACGGACTCAGGCACCATCCAGTCACACTCTGATCTATAGAAGGAACATAACATCTGATTTTCCAGGGATCATGGGGGCTTAAGGAAAGCCAAGAAATCCTGAGCTCTGTTTAGCACTGCTAGACTCCAGCACTTGCATTATTCCTCCCTGTGTGACCTGGGGTAGATTCCTTTTTCTCTCAGTGCCTTAAATTGCCTCATCTGTGAAATTATGATTAAAAAACGAACCTACCCAGCTGAGTTGTTCTTGTGATCAAATGGAAAAATCCACACACGGAAGACTTAGAACCATGCCTGAGAGCAGTAAGCACTCAGAAAGCGGAAGCTACTTCCATCAACTATTTTCACTATTCTTGGTTGGCAAGAAAGACACTAACTTACAGGATTTCAGATAATGCCATGGGTAAGCACAACTTGTATCAGTAATTAAAACTGCCAGCTACCTTCACATGTATGAAAATAAATGAATACAAATGGTCTCCCGACTAAAATAAACAAGCCTTACAATGTCAAGTGCACAGTATGGACTGTATCTGTTAGAACCTCAGTAGGCAATTTCCACAGATGTACACACACACCACCACCAACACTAACACACACACACACACACACACACACCAAAACTAATGCCTGGAAGGAAGGGTGGGAGGTCAACAGAACTTTGGATTTCTCCACAATGTTTTAGTTATGAAGCGAGTAGATTATCAAATTGTTTAAATTATAATTAAAATTCAAAGCGAATCGTACGTCCACTGGAAATCAAAGAAAAGATGAAAAATAAATACTGGGATGGAGAGGTAACTCAGCATGTAATAGTGTTTGATATACAACTCTAATAGTCCCGGGAAAAGCCACTCCTGGTCCTTTGTGCATCTATAATCCCAGCACCGTGGGGAGAAAAGACAGGAGGATCACAGGGCTTGCTGGCTACCAGCCAAGCTCCAGGTTCAGAGAGAGACCCTGTCTCAAATGAGTAAGGTGAATAAGATCGAGGAGGATATCCAATGTCCTCTTCTGGTTTTCATGTGCACACAGGGTGCTTACCTCTCCCCCATACACGCATGCGCATATACCATACACACAGCCAAACTCTCACTGCTTTCAGTACTTGTGGGAGGGGTGACTTAACTTGGAGGTGCTGAAGCAGGGAGCTATGGTTGCATATGGTCCTCACCTTTTGAAGTCTCTACACTGTGCAACAGCTACATGTGCTAAGTAGGAAGCACACCTTCACCTGTGAACTTTGATCTTTTCCTGGGCCATCCAGGAATATGAAATTCTCGCCTAATGTGGGACAGTAGCCTCAAGCCACTGTGGCTTCGTCAGTCAAGCAAGCCATGCTGTGCAGAATGTTGTGCTGCTAAGAGGGGATGTCCTGGAGGTTAGGTACAGCAAACAGATCCAACCCACGTTTTCAACATACAATGGTGTGGCATCAAGACTCAGCCCAATGCCAGTCAGAAGCATCTGCAGTTGCACGGTGGCTTTTCTTGGCTGGACTAGAGGCTCTTCTGGCAGAAACCTGCCTGGCTTTTCCCTCCTCTGGTGTTCCTATCTCCATCTCCATCACCCTGCTAATCACAGTGTACACTCAACTGATGCCTATAAACCAAATGGGTCCTTTTTTAGACTAAAATCCATTAAGGAATTTGATAAAGATTCTCCTTCTTTCATTATCTCTTTTGCAATCCACAATACCTTTAACTTTCAACCTTGAATGGCAGAATCTTGCTAGTCAGGGTTTTAACCAGGTTGTTCCTGTTACAGATATGTATAACACAGAGGAGAAGATGCTTGCCTTGTCTATGGTGGGGGCATTTCTCACATGCTCCCAACTGTCTCCATTTTAGGTGACTGTCTGTAAATAGAGCTTCTTTTACTATGATACCCCATCTCATACCATGACCTTGAAGTCACAATGGCTACGCTGCCTCTTCCCATCACACCCTGAGCCCATAAGCTGATATGCTGATGTGTTCTACCAAGCCTTGCAGCCAAAGCAAACACGTCAGCAAAATCCACCCATCGTTGCTAGAGATTTATGTCGGTCCAGCAATTATGCAGCCTGTCATGGGCTCTGGGAACACGCTAAAGTGAAATATGGAAGAGTTCCTTAGAAAGCAGTGGCCAAACATCAAAATTCATGCTCTCTCCCCCAGACCCCCAGTTGCACTTGCTTCCACAAACCCCTTTCCCCAGAGTAGCCATAGGGGCTTCATAGAGCTGCTACAAGAGCTGCCTTAGTGAGTGCTATAGAGGGATTTCTACAGTGTGTATGCAGGATGATCCAGAATGTTAACAAAGTACATTCATCCAAGTTAGACTAAAGCACTAAACTCTCCCTTCTCACCTCTCAGGTATGTGAGCCAGAGCATTGCTGACACAAGAAACTTTCTCCATTTGGTTGCCTGTTTAAAGGGGAACTAACCTTTACATCTCATCACCCTCTGTAGAAGAACACCTGAAGGAGCCATTATAATGTCCTCCCATCCATGACAACGCATCTTCATTCATTCAGGGAGATTCTGAAGTGTCCAAATCCCGTGTCCAGACCAGATAGAGTACAGGACTTCAGACAGCATCTCCTGCTCCATGGTTCTCATGATGAGTACTCAGGCCCTGGGCACCCACTCCACACGCAGCCCTCAAAGGCTGGGAATATGTGACCATAAATGGAGCAACAGTGGGATCAAGTGTCAGGCCCCTCAGAAGAAGAAGCTAAGATATACATACACATTTGCAAATTCAGCTAGGCCTTGTGGTGCCGGTAACAAGAAGGAATCTAGATGCCCCTGAATGAGACTCCATTCCAGACACAAAGGAATATGGGCTTGAGCATTGTTGGTAACTAAAGGTTTGCACATGTGTGCGCACGCACGCGCGCACACACACACACACACACACACACAGAGAGAGAGAGAGAGAGAATTAAAGAATCAAAGGGTCTACTTAAATTTGAGTGTCTCATTCCACCTCTCATTCCTTGCCTAAGAGAGATGCTGAGGAGAGATGCTGAGATCAGATGATGAGTTGACTGGGTGAGGTTTCTGCATGGAACAATGGGTAGGCCATGTAGCCTTTTGTTCTTAGAAACGCTTACTGAAATGTATCATGTGCCAGAACTGTCAAAGATACAATAAGCAATAAGACATGCCACACTGCCACTTTCCTGATGCTTATAATCTACAAGGGCAAAGCAAGGCATAGCAGACAATGAGTTCCAATTTCAGGTAATTGTATAGAAATAAAACAAGGATGCATGACGTCATGTCGCAGAGCAGAGGACCGACTGAGATGGCCGAGTTGGGACTAGCTCTCTGAGCGGAGGCTTTAGTGATGAGCCAGGTCTGTGATAACGTAAAGGACTAACACAGAATGCAGAAGTGGTGCGACAGAAGGGTCCTGAGAAGTGTGGCATGTTCAAGAAAGATGAGAACCCACATGGCTGCTGCCTTGCTATACACCAATGAGAAAGAGAGGATGTATGGACCCCAAGATACATCCCAAAGGCCACATCAAACAAGAGAGGGATTTGAAGCATGTAGTCCAGGAGTCTGTCCCCTACCCAAAAGAGAAAGAGATCAAAGAGAGGGGTTTCCAGGAGTCACACTGCTGCACTGAACAATAAAGAGGAGCCTGTTTACAAAGCAGACAGGTTTGTCACGTCCTTCTCTGGGTAGCAAATGACTGGGGGAAAGAGCTGACTCCACATTACCATACACCACACATGACTGTGTTCCACTCTTAGAAATCATAAAGCTGAAGATTCCACATTTCCAAGGAGAAGGACGAGGAAACGTGTTTAATCAAGACGTCTCTACCCATACATTACTGAGAGCAGTGGAGCAGCTGGTCCCTCAACGCTACTGAAAATCCCTGAGCACCGCAAAAGCTCAGTGGTTGGGATGCCCTGCTCTGCCTCAGCAGCTGTGGATTTCTGAGAAGTCCCGATTCTGCATTTACACAAATGCACTGGCAGGCTTCTGTTTCCCCAAATGGACTTTTAATTTTGTATGTTTCCTTTACATAAAGCCTTTATGATGTATATTTATGATGCTGTCATTGTAAAAGTTACTCAAGGGTATTCATTTGGTTATAGGGATGCAAGCCATGGCCTCCAAGTTCAGAGGCTAGGGAGCTGAGTCCCAACTCAGCCCTTTACATTAGGAGGAGCTCTCATCCACTGCAGTCCATGATAAAATTTCCCATTTCCCTCTGGCACCAGATAGCAGACGTGAAGTCTCACTAATATGGCTTCATTAAGGGGAAGATGCTTCAGGTTTTTCTTTGGGGATGGTAGTATTCTACATTTCAATGTTTTCTTGTTTAGACAAATAAATTAAAGAACCAGGACCTCCCAGCTGTAGACTAGAACTGAAGCTTCTCTGATAGTGTCTCTCACCTCATCCCAGCAATCTGTTCTGATTTCCAGACATAAGCAAGTCATTTCAGGGGCCGGGTTTACGCATGGCACAATGGTACCCTGATAGTAAGTGAATCTCCCCAGTTTCTGAAGGGAAGGCTCCGGTTGGCCTAAAATGAGCTACAACTAACCCATTTAGACTCAAGTCTGTGTCCATGAGAAGGTGAGACCTTGAATGGCCAGGCCTGGACTCTAGGCAGGATGCTCTATGACACAGCTCAGATGGCCCCAGCATCAAACACAAGGAAGGGAAGAGACTCAAAGAACTCATATTATGGAAATAGGAAAGCATGGGGGTCAGGTGACTGTTGAACTGTCTTCTGCCACAGACATGTGGATTAGTGACGCTCCACACTGTATCTACTTATATCTGAACAACGTAGAATCTGCCATCCCAGTCAACATCATTCAGGATTTCCCAACTCTCCTGATCTTGTAATTGCAGGATATTCATTACTAATCACTTCTGATCCCTCCAGGTGCCATGAAAGTATTGTTCCATCAATACTTTCAAACACTTCCATGACTGAATGAAAAGAGGATCCCTTACCTCTAAAAGCATCCTCAACATTCTCAGCTCAACAGTTTATGCCAGCTCCTGCCCTGCTCTGCTCTGCATGCAGAGAGCATGGAAGTACCTCCACCCGCAGTGTAAATGGAAAACGCAGGTGCTTAAACATCTCAAAGACAAAGGGTGTTCAATGTTTCAGGCAGCCTCAGCCCCATGAACTGCACTGGAGTCAAACCTAGTTTTCTAGAATCCTTTGTGTTGCCATATAAAACACTCTGACAAAAAGCAACTTTCAGAACCAAAGGGTTTGGTTTTTTTTTAATCTTTTACTTCCAAGTTATATAATCTGTTATTGAGGGTCATCAAGGCAGAAACTCAGAGGTGGAAACCATGGAGGAACACTGCTTCTGGGGCTTATCTAGCTGTCTTATACAACCCAGGACAACCTGGTAGGGAATAGCACCTTCCTCAGAGGGCTGGACCTCCTCCATCAATTAATAATTAAGATAAATCCACAATCATAACCACAGGCTAACCTAATTTAAGCAATTATTCAGTTGAGGCTTCTTCTCTTAGATGATTCTAGGCCATGTTACGATAACAATTAAGGCTAACCAGGACACCTATCTTATTATTTTCTTGACCTTTAACTTCTAATATCAAAGTTGCTGTTCTCTACCCTATGTCATTCTCAATACTATCTGACATTATCTTTTATATTCGGGTACACAATTGCTGTTTGTCTTCCTAAGCTTCACACATGAATGCAAACTTCAAGATCTAGCATTTCATGGGCTTGGGTTACCATGGGGTCCAAACCATGATTAAACAGAGCAAGTACTCAGTAATTGTCTACAGAAGCCCTCTTTCCATAATCAATTCTTATAGCATCTGTGACAGCTCATTTTTATTGTCATCTTTATTAGACTAAGAAAGACGTAGAAGATTAGAAAAGCACACTACTTTGGGGATGGGGACAGGGGTGTCTATTGTGGAATTTCCAGAGACTATTATATGTCAAGAGCTCTGACCTAATGAATACATTATGTATTTGATGCATCTATAATACGATGGCATTTTTGGGGAATGGTAGATGGCAGAAAGTGGGTTCAAGTTAGAGGATGTAGGTCACTAAGGGTGTGTCTGTGGGGGCTATAATTTGCCATAGCTTCTTCCTATGTTCCCTCTTACTCTCTGCCAAAAAGTGCCTTCACCACAAACTCCAGAAGCCATGCTGTTCTGCCCAGGCATATGGGGCCAAGCAATCATGACCGAACGCTCTAAAACCATGAACTCAGTTAATTCACCCCTTTAAGTTGCTTATGTCAGATATTCTGTAACAGTGACACAAAGTTAAGCTAAATAGGATTCAATTAAATGCACTATCATGCCTAAAAGAGCTCCTGTGCTGACTTCCTAACTTTTTCCTCACCTATAATAGGTTTTCTGTCTAACCCAGACTTCAGGAAGCCCTTGAGAGCATCACGTTCACAACGTTCTGATGACCTGTCTTTACAGCCTTTGAACTTCCTGTCCCAGCTCTGAACTTATATAATCAACTCCCAGAAGAAATACTTGAGAGTACCTCTCCAGAGATATGCCTACTTCTAGACATTCTACAGCACAATGCACAGACAAGCAACTGTTAGGACTACCACCACATTATGAGTTTCTTAGCTTTCTTTCCTGACTTTATCCATGGCTTCACTAGGAATTTCTCCATTGACAGGCTGCTGAGTGCTACTGTTTAGAGGACCCTTAAAAAGATGATCTCAGGTTTTCATTAACTTATGATAGCTAGAAAAGTGCTTGAGAGCCATTGTGGCTAGCTGGTTTTTCTTTTATGTCCATGGAAACAGTTTTGAGGACTTCTTGCTTTCATTTCTACAATAACACTCCTTTAGTTATATAGACATATACTATGTAGCTATATAAAACCTAGGAACCAATAATTATAGAAAGCATATAATATTTGTCTTTCTGTGGTTGCCTTAATTTGTGTAATTTGATTATCTCCAAGTTCATTTATTTTCCTGGAAATAATATAACTTATGTTCCTGATTATGACTTTAAAAAATCCATTTTGTGTATATACTAGTTGGCTTTTGTCAGCTTAGCACAAGCATAGACATATCTGGGAAGAAGGAATCTCAATTGAGAAAATACCTGTATCAGATTGGCCTGTAGGCAAGACGCTAAGCATTTTCTTGATTGATTGATTGATTGATTGATTGATTGATTGATTGATTGATTGATTGTGATTGATATAGGAAGGCTGAGTCCACTATAGGTGATGCCACCCCAGGACTGGTAATCCTGTGTTATTTATATAAGAAATAAAGCTGAGCAAACCATGGAGAACAAGCCGGTAAGCAGCATTCACCATGGTCTTGGTTTTAGTTTCTATCGCAGGTCCCCTCTATAATGTGCCACAAGCTGCAAGCTGGAAAGAAACCTTTTTTCTCCAGGTAGCTTTTGGTCATGGTGTATTACCATAAAGCTAGAAAGAAAATTAAAACAGTATATACACATTTTCTTTATCTAGTCCTCTGTTGGTGAACACCTAAGTTGTCCTACAATTATTGTGGCCAGTGGAGCAATAAATGCTGATGTACAAATAAATATCTCTGTGATATGTTGACCTGGAGTCCTTTAACATCCATGAGTGTTATACATGGAACATGCAGTGTATTTATTGTTTGAGAAATGTCCATACTGATTTCCAATAAGGGCTAGATTTGTTTACATTCCTACTATCAGTGGATAGTGGTTAACTTTTGTCCACATCCTCACCAACATTAATGTTATTTATTCATTAGTGACTGTCCTTTGACTGAGATGAGATGTTTTCACAATGCAGTTGTAATTTTCATTTCTCTAGCAGGCAGTGGGACTGAACAGCCTTGCATATATTTATTGGCCATTTGTATATCATCTTTTGAGAACCCCATTCATTTCATCATTATGGATTAGGTCATTTGATTTCCTGTTGCTTAGATTTTTTAGTCCTTGGTATGACCTACAAATTATTTCTCTATGAGATGTATAGCTGACAGAGGGTTTCTACTGTTCTGTAGGCTACCCCTGGGTCCAATAATTGTCTCTCCTGCTATGTATTTTATTTTTAATTTCCCAAGGCACCCCTTGTCAATTGCTGGAACTATTTCTTAAGCAATCACAGTCAGGAAGTCTTAGCCTATATTTGTATCTTGAGATGTTTTATGTTTCTTCTACTCTTTCCTTTAATGATTTCAGAGGTCCGGATCTTATATTGAGGTCTTCAATACATTTGGATTTGATTCCAGTGCAGAGTGAGACATGATTCTCAATTTCCATTATTCTGCATGTGGATATCCAGTCTTTGAGCACCATTTGTTGAAGAGGCTGCCTGCTCTTCACTGCATACTATTGGCATCTTTGTCAAAAAGCTGGTGACTGTAGCTGCCTGGGTTTTGTCGGGTCTCCTATCCTGTATCACTGATCTACATGTCTGCTATAGTGCCAATATTCCTTGTGGGTTTTGTTGCCATGGATGACTCTGTAATAAGATATGACCATGCCTTCCAGATTATTCTTTTTACTAAAGATTGCTTTGGCTATCCAGGGTCTTTGTAGCTTTTGTATGATTTTAAGATTTTTTTTTCTGTTTCTTGGAAGAATGACATTGAAAACTGTGATAACGATTTCACTAAATATATAGATTGCTGTTGGTAGTACAGTTGTTTTTACAATATTAATTCTTCTGATCCATGAACATGGGATGCCATTCTATCTTTTAGTATCTTCTTTCTTTAATATTTTCATTGTAGAGGGTTTTTGTTTTCTTGATTAGGTTTTCTTTCTCTTTTTTGTAATTGCAATCAGGAATGTTTTCCTGATTTTTTTCTCAGAATGTTTATTACTTCTATATATAAATTCTTTTGACTTTTTACATATTAATTTTGTATCCTGCCACTTTGCCAGAAGTGTTAATCAAATCTAACAGTTTTCTCATGGAGCTATTAAGGTCTCATGTACAGAATCATGTTTTCAGCAACTAAGAATACTTTGACTTTTCTTTCCTAATTATATTCTCTTTATTTCCTTCACTTGTATTACTCTAGCTAAGACTCAATGACTAAGAGTAGAAAGAGTAGAGACCTGTGGTAGTTTGAATGAGAATGGGACCCATAGGCTCATCTATTTGGATACATGGTCCCCAGTTGCTGTAACTGTTTAGGAAGGACATAGGTGTGGGATTTTTGGAGGAGGTGTGTCACTAGGGGTGGACTTTGAAATTTCAAAAGACTGGTGTCTTCCCAATGTAGCTCTCTGTCTCCTACTGGTAGGTCAAGAAATGAGTTCTCAGCTACTGCTCCAGCACCACCCCTACCTGCCTGCTGACTTAGTCACCATCATGATGGTCATAGACTCTAACTCTCTAAAACCATAGCACCAAATAAACTCTTCTATAAATTGTGTTGGCCATGATCTCTCATCACAGCAATAGAAAAGTCATAACACCTTTATATTGTTGCTAGCTATAGTGAACATTTTTTTAAACTTTACTTTTATTATTTTTTAAATTATATTTATATGTGTGTTTCTGTTGTTTCTTATTCTGATAAGGATATGTCCTTATCATCACAAGTACCTGAGGAAGGCAGAAATTCTGGGTGCCCCTGGAGCTAGAGTTATATGTGAATGTAAGCCACCTCATGTGGGTGCTGGGAACCAACTCTAGTCCTCTGGAAAAGCAGTATGCATTCTTAACAAATAAGCCATCTTTCCAGCCCCTCACTAAAATGCTTTGAGTTTGTCCTTATTTAATATAGTATTGACTATAAGTTTACTATACCAAGTCATATGTTGAGAAAAGTACATCACATTTCTATTTTATCCAGGGATTTTTATCATGAAGACATGTCAAATTTTGTCAAAGGTCTTTATTGTATCTTTATTGTATGTTTTTAAGGTATGCCCCTCAGTTCATCTATGTGATGTATTACACTTATTGATTTGCATTTGTTGAACCACTCACGAATTGCTGAAATGAAGCCAACGTGATCATGTTGGATAACAATTTTGATATGTTTTTGAACAATGTTTACAGGTATTTTATTGAGATTTGTTTTATATAGCCTACAAATAAATATACATATGTTTATTATTTATAAATTTTGTTTGTGGGTCTCTATCTAGTTTGGGTGTAGGAGTACAAATGGTTTCAACGGAGAATCTCCTTGCATACTAGCATACCTTTCTTTTTTATTGAAAACCTTGGGAAGCATTTGGTGCTTTTCATTTAAAGGTCACATGGAATCCATCAATGAATATATCTGAACCTACCATCAATGACTATCTCTGAACCTATTTTTAAAACTATTTTAATATTTTATTTATTTATATTACTTATCTATTTTATTTTAATTTTTAGCTTGGAGATTTTTCTTACCATTCCTTCTACTTTACACCTTGCTATAGGCCTATTTAAATTATTTATCTCGATTTTTTTCACCTTTGGTGGGCCACATGTGTCTAGAAGCTCGTTTGATTCTTAAAGATTTTCCAGTTTAGCAGAATGTAAGTTTTTAAGGTATGCCCTAATGATTTTATTAATTTTATTGTATATTCTGGAATATTTGGATGGAGTATTCTGCCATTATGTCTGTCCATTTTATCTGTGATATCACGTAACTCTGATCCTCATCTTTGTGTTTTATTGGGATGACTTGTCTATTGTGAGAATGGAGTACTGCGGCCACACACTATGGATGTGTCATGAGTCATCTGTGTCTTTACATCCAGTCGTACTTGTTCTATGAAATCATAACCTCCTTTCTTTTATGAATACGCTCTAAGAAAGAAGTTTGCATCAACTGCAATGAAGCTTTCTATAAGGCAACTATTCTTTCCGCCATGGCAAGACTTGATCAAAAACAACAATAGCAGAAACTGCAGCTGAACAATATTGCTGACACTAAACAAGCAGGGGGTAAATAGCTGGTGGGGGGAACAATCCGTCTATAAACATTGCAGAGAGGCAAAGCTCCCCCAACTTCCATGCAACATGCAGCAACCAATTACTCTCTCAAAAGAAGAATGCAGGTCTTACATGGAGTGGAACAATTAATTTCACGCTTGTCATCCTGGCCTCAATAGTAAGTTGATTTGAATCAGATATTTGCGGTACATTACAGCTTGCAGGGGACAGTTCGGGTGCCTCCTAAGCTGACGGGCTGCCATGATGGCTACCATTGTAAAACAATCCATCAATAAGAGTAATTATGGTATTGATCAAAGTGGTTGGCTGCTTCAGATTGGAATCAATTCTCAGGAGTTGCTGGAAACAGAAATGTCTAATGGACTATTCCATCACTAGTCACTGCAGCAAGTGAAACAGCTAATATTCTGGAAAGTTCTTAATAATTACTCATTGGATCTGCATTTCTGCTTCAGTAGTCATAACTGAGCCCTGCTTACTCTAGCCTGAAAGTCAGTCCAAGAGGATGAGGAAAGGGGCAGACACAAAACAATAAAGTGCCAGAATGAGCCTCCCAAGAAGGAATGAATAACATGGAAAACTGCAAAACTCCTTCCATAATTTTATGGTAATATGAGAAGCTTTTTAACTTTTTCCAACACAGAGAAACAAGGACTGGGACAAAAACAGCATATTTTTTAGATGTTGCTCTTAATAATACTTTCTGATAGAAAAAAAATATTTTCAATGTTGATTATCAAAAAAGAGCACAACACCATCAAAGAGAAATTGTGTGTGTGTGTGTGTGTGTGTGTTGCTTTATTGTAGTTGTTCTAGCAAATTAGCACATTCAGGGAGCTCTGAGCTCTCTGAGAACTAAGTATTTCCTTGACTTCAATGTCTACTGTTGTACATTCAAGCTTTGCCACATCCAGTGAAGCTGCCATAGGACACAGGAGGATCCTAGAAATCACCCCATTGCTCAGCAGATGTCCCTTTCCTCAAGTTCAAGAAAGGGTAGCTTTGGTCTTCTGGTTGTAAAAATAATTAACTTAACATTTTCAACCAGACTTCCCTGGTGATATAATTTTGGGTCCCCTGGAGGAGATGTTGGCAACCTCAAATCTGAAGGTCTTTCATTTCTTTTCTCTTTTAATTTTTTATTAAATATTTTCTTTACTTATATTTCAAATGTTATCCCCTTTCCTCATTTCCCCTCCAAAAACCCGTATCCTAGCCCCCAACCCCTGCTCAACAACCTATCCATTCCTGATTCCCTGTCCTGGCATTCCCCTACACTGGGGCATCAAGCCTTCATAGGACCAAGGGTCTCTCCTCTCATTGATGTCTGACAAGACCATCTGCTGCTACATATGTGGCTGGAGCCATGGGTCCCTCCATGTGTACTCTTTGGTTGGTGGTTTAGTCCCTGGGAGCTCTGGGGATCCATCCCATATACAGTTACCAAACCTAGACATTATTGTGGATGCCAACAAGTGCTTGCTGACAGGAGCCCGATATAGCTGTCTCCTGAGAGGCTCTGCCAGTGCCTGACAAATACGGAGATGGATGCTCTCAGCCAACCATTGGACTGAGCACAGGGGTCCCCAGTGGAGGAGCTAGAGAAAGGACCCAAGGAGCTGAAGGGGTTTGCAGTCCCATAGGAGGAACAACAATATGAACCAACCAGTACCCCCAGACCTCCCAGGGACTAAACCACCAACCAAAGAGGTCTTTCATTTCTAAGACTCCATCTGTTGACCCTTGTTTCAGGATATGGTCCCATGGTGAGTCTTCACAAAGCCTCATCTTTGTTCCTAAATTTGACAATGACATTCTATAACCAACTTCCTTTTTTTCAATAGTCCATAACCCATTAAACCTGTGACATTTAACCAGTCTGTAAACTCTATAGACCATGTATCCTTTTCTATCCCAGTATGTGAGCACAAAATAAGTCAATCTTAGGGAAATGTGTTTAGAAAAGATTTTCCTGAGATTCATGAGAGATGTCTTGAGAGATAGGCATAAAACCTGTCTGTGGTGATGAGGAGGAGCTTGTAAGCAGAGTGTACAGCCTGGGGTATAGGACACAAACCAGCTTTAAAGGGCTAGGGAAAAGCTTGCTAGAATAGCCTGGGAAGTGACTAGAATACAGGGCTCTAAGGTCTATGCTTTATTATAGGCAACGAAAAAGTGGTGCTGGGCTTCCAGCATAAGAGGCAGCAGACAGAAACGCTACCTCAGGAAAAGTGGCCCCATAATTGTTATAAACAATGGTCCATCCAGAAGGTTCTGTGATCACTGAGGAGAGGCAAAACTGAAAGAGCAGATTTTTCACTGTGAATTTCCCATAGTTGGTATATCATTTCAAGTAGCAAGGTAATTAATACTCATGTGGCCTTCTGCCAATGTGTGTCCTGATGCTGCACTTCCTTCAGCAACTTGTGAACTTGAAGAGTGGCCACAGCATTAGGAGGGACCTACAGGACCCACAGCTGCCCTTCCTTTACATAGCAGAGCTCTGCCAGATGGCTGAACGAAGGCCATGTTTGGTTTGGAAAATTTCAGGATGACAACAATGTATTTATGTAAAGGCTTAGTGGGTTTTAATGCCCGAATAACTCAACTCTCTTCAACTTTATAAACGTTACCACTGAATCACATATGACTCTATGTTTAAAGGGGAGAATCTGGGACAAGACAGTTTTTGACACAAGAAGAAAATGTGTGCAATAGACTGCTAATGGCCATTGCATGTGTGAAAGCTTTAGGTGCCTCTCTTCTCTCTACAACCGAATACTCATCTCACTGATGGTGAGATTAAGGAGGCTTCCCGTACTCAACTGAGACTAGTCTAGTGCCTTGATCTACATTTGACAGTGCCTTTGAGCTGGGGCTGGAGAACAGGAAGATGTCCTATTAATGTTCTTCACAAAAGATCCCAACAATAAACATTCCAGGCTGTAGATAGAGTTGCCTCTACAGTAGAAGTTGTATCAACACATACAAGCTGCTGCGAACACCATTTCCCCATATCTCCTTGTTCATGTCTATCATTCCTGACAAGGAAGATTTCTGATGAAGACACCACAAAGAACTTACTTTAATTCAAATATGCTTACAGTAATAGCAATAGCAATGCAATACAACAAGTCGCTCTAGCATGGCACATGCTAAATATTGTTTTTGGTGTTTAGCGTTGAATCATTACAACTTCACATACAACATACTATTATCAACTTCAGTTTGATATAGGTAAACCAAAGCTCAGAAAGATCCATTTGAACAAGGTCCTAACTTTGCAGATCAGTATATCCAGACCACACACAAAAATCACAGAGAAGGTTCTGGAAATTGTCATTTAATGCCTACATCACCGCAGTCCTATAGAATTTTTTTCATTGTTCCAAAATATAATAATAGTTTGTTGGAATCTGGGTTCACACTGGTACCTGGGTCATTTCCCCCCAAGAAGGGGAAATGGAAGGGGGTAGGAGTGGCAAGAAATTATGAAATGATAAACTCTCTGGAAATACAAAATGACCTCCATGGAGCATGTATTCCATGCACCATGGAAGAGATTCTTCCTTAGGGGAGTGTCTCTCATATAGTCTAAGGAAATTAGAAATTCTCTATTTCTGGGTCCTACCTCATCCCAAACCCAGCGGCTCAATAAAATGTTACTACATGGAGTCAGGCTATAAGCGGGATTGTTATGTGATTTTATGGTGACGCCCTGGATTAGGAAATTTAGCCTTGCATCTTTATTCAGCCCCTATCTAATCTATTTTTGCTGCACAGGACATCCTCCAAATACAGCCAGGACATATAACCCTGCAAATACTTCCTACAAATTAAAACATACATAACGGGAAGAAAGAAACCCAGCCACAACCTCTTGCTCTCCAAAGAATTACCACCCTAAGGCTCATTGAACTGAGCAAGCAAACACATTAGAAACACGATGCTATTACCATCCTTCAGCACGGGGATACGTGGGTGACAGTGCCTGAATGAGCTAGCCAAACTCGGGGTGAGTTTGAACTTTAAGTATTACAGGACATATTCCAGAGTCCTGTGTTAACAAAAATGGGCACAGAACACTTCGGTGAGAATACAGATCTTAAAAGACTAGAAAGCTTCTGCAAGTGCAGACGAGGCCAGGAAAGGATGGAGTCTAGAGCAAGATTCATGGAAGGGAGAGGTGTCTAGGTTTCTTGAGAACCAAGTCCCTTTGTATTCTTCCAATCCTGATACCACCACACTTCTCTGCTTCAACATCCATCCCATGGTACCCTTAATCAACAGCAAGCTCAAGGTTGAACGGTGCAAAGAGAGCATGCTATGGCTATGCACTGATGCTCAGATGAGCTGGGGAGGGGTTACAGGAAGAAGCAGGGGACTGATGACTCCTAGTGAGAACAGCAGAGTGTAGCCTGGAGGGAGAAGCCAACCACAGGACAGATGGCGTAAGTCCTCTGGGGGAGTATAACAAGTCTATCTTCAAGGAACAATAACAACATCCTTGTGACATATTCACTAGTCAGTTAAAGTCTTTACAGAAGCCATACAGTGGTTCTAAAATGAAGGAAGATGACAGTGGGGTGGGAGGAGTAAAGATCATACAAGCATTGAGCTGAAACATGAACTAGCTGTCATTGATTGACAACATGAATCACATGTGACGACCAGTGTCTATCACGTCACTGTAAAGAGCAAGTTGGATGGCCCCTGGGATATGAGTTCTTCTCAAATAAGCTGGTGTGAACTAAGGCTCAAGAAACTCAGCTTAAATCTGAGCTGAGAGGATGAGGAGATGGCTGTGGGTCTTACAAGCATGAACACATGCATCAGAACCCTAAAATCCACACAAACACTCTAGGCATGGCAGTGCGTAAGTGTAACCCCAGTTCAGGTGAAGCAGAGACAGATTCCTAGAACTCACTGGCAAGCCAGCCTTGTCTGATCAGCGAGCTCTAGGTCCTTGTGTCCATAAATAAACAAATGAGCGAACAAACAGAAAGCAAATACAAGATAATATCGCTTGGGTCTCGGGCGGCTTGTGTGTACGCGGCTCCCAAGTGCTGGGCAGATCTGCAGTAACCAGCACGCCAGCTCTGCTGTGGGACTTCTGCCTGGCAGAGGGACCCCACAGTGGGCGGGAGCCTACCAGCTTCCCTTCCGCAACCTCTGTTCCCGCAGACTGCACTGAAGAGACAGGTACCCAGGTTCTCCCCAATATAACATCACTTGGGACACGGCCTGTTGGGGCTTCCGCCACCTTCCCCCCCCCCCCGCACTCTAGGAGAGATCACACACCCCTGCACAGGGCAAGAGCCTACCAGCCTCCCTTTGGCGACCTCTGCTCCAGGAATCCACTACGTTGAGCCTTTGGATGTGCAAGGACTCCCCAATATAACATCACTTGGGGCAAGGCACATCAGGGCTCCAAAGTTACTCAGGAGCAGGGCAGGCCCCAGAAATCTGTGCCAGGGGAATCCTGGTAAACCGGGGGGGGGGGGCAGAAATAGCTTTGCAGGCTCACAGGAGGTCCAACCAACAGCCAGTGACAGCAGGACCAACTAACATCAGAGGTAACCAGATGGTAAAAGGCAAATGTAGGAACGTTACTAACAGAAATCAAAGTAATATGGCACCATCCGAACCCAACTCTCCAACAGCAGCAAGTCCTGGATACCCCACCACACCCGAAAGACAAGAACTGGATTTAAAATCACTTCTCATGATGCTATTAGAGGATCACAAGAAGGACACAAATAAATCTAATAAAGAATTACAGGAGACCATGAATCAACAGTTAGAAGCCCTTACAAAGGAAACACAAAAATCGCTTAGAGAAATGCAGGAGAACATGGATCAAAAGATGGAGGCGCACAAGGAGACAACACAAAAATCGCTTAACGAGATGAATCAACGGGTAGATGCACTCACAAAGGAATCACAAAAATTGCATAAAGAAATGCAGAAGAATATGGGTCAACAGATGGATGCCCATAAGGAGGCAACACAAAAATTGCTTAAAGAAATGAATCAACGGTTAGATGCCCTTACAAAGGAAACACGAAAACTGCTTAAAGAAATGCAGGAGACAATGGATCAACAGATGGATTGCCATGAGGAGGAAACACAAAAATTGCTCAGAGAAATGCAGGAGAATGTGGGTCAACAGGCAGAAATCCTGAAAGAGGTAATGCAAAAATACCTTAAAGAAATACAGGAAAATACAAACAAACAAGTGAAGGATCTCAGCAAATCCATCCAGGAACTAAAAAAGGAAGTAGAAACAACTAAGAAATCACAAAGGGAGACAACTTTGGAGATAGAAAACCTTGGGAAGAAATCAGGAGTCATAGATGCAAACATAAACAATAGAATACAAGAGATGGAAGAAAGAATCTCAGGTGCTGAAGATTCCATAGAAAGCATCGACTCAACAGTAAAAGAAAATGCAAAATGCAAAAAACGTGTAACCCAAAACATCCAGGAAATCCAGGACACAATGAGAAGACCAAACCTAAGGATTATAGGTATAGAGGAGAGTGAAGATTTGCAACTTAAAGGGCCAGTAAACATCTTCAACAAAATTATGGAGGAAAACTTCCCTAACCTAAAGAGAGAGAGATGCCGATGAACGTACAAGAAGCCTACAGAACTCCAAACAGACTGGTCCAGAACAAAAATACCTCCCGTCACATAATAATCAAAACACCAAATGTTCTAAACAAAAAAAAAAAAAAGAATATTAAAAGCAGTAAGAGAAAAGGGCCAAGTAACATACAAAGGAAGACCTATCCGAATCACATCAGACTTCTCACCAGAGACTATGAAAGCCAGAAGATCCTGGGCAGATCTCATGCAGACACTAAGAGAGCACAAATGCCAGCCTAGACTACTATACCCAGCAAAACTCTCACTCACCATAGATGGAGAGAACAAGATATTCCATGATAAAACCAAATTTTCACAGTATCTTTCCACAAATCCAGACCTGCAATGGATAATAGGTGGAAACCTCCAATACAGGGAGAGAAACAACACCCTGGAAAAAATGAGATAATAACCTTCTTGAATCAAACCCAAAAGTAGATAACCACTCAAACATAAAGATAGCGTCAAGAATGGCAGATGGCAATAATCACTATGCCTTAATCTCTCTTAATATCAATGGTCTCAATTCCCCAATTAAAAGACATAGACTAGCAGACTGGATACGTAAACAGGACCCAGCATTTTGCTGCATGCAGGAAACGCACCTCAGTGTCAAAGACAAACACTACCTCAGAGTAAAAGGCTGGAAAACAATTTTACAAGCAAATGGCCCCAAGAAACGAGGTGGAGTGGCCATTCTAATATCAGATAAAATTGACTTTCAACCTAAAGTCATCAAAAAAGACACAGAAGGACACTAAATACTGATCAAGGGAAAAATCCACCATCAAGAACTCTCAATTCTGAATATCTATGCTCCAAATGCAAGGGCACCCTCATTCGTAAAAGAAACTTTACTAAAGCTCAAAGCACACATCGCACCGCACACAATAATAGTGGGTGACTTCAACACCCCGCTCTCTGAAATGGATCATTCAGGAAAGCAGAAACTAAACAGGGACACAGTGAATCTAATTGAAGCCTTGGACCAAATGGAACTAACTGATATATATAGAACATTTCATCCTAGAGCTAAAGAATACACCTTCTTCTCAGCACCTCATGGTACCTTCTCCAAAATTGACCATATAATTGGTCACAAATCAGACCTCAACAGATATAAGAAGATAGAACTAATCCCATGCTTCCTATCAGATCACTATGGAATAAGGGTGGTCTTCAGTGGCAACAAAAACAAAAGAAAACCCACGTACACATGGAGGCTGAACAATGCTCTACTCAATGATAACTTGGTCAAGGTGGAAATAAAGAAAGAAATCAAAGACTTTTTGAAAGTTAATGAAAATGAAGGCACAACATACCCTAATTTATGGGACACAATGAAAGCAGTGCTAAGAGGAAAATTCATAGCCCTGAGTGCCGCCAAAAAGAAACGGGAGACAGCATACACTAACAGCTTAATGGCACACCTGAAAGCCCTGGAACAAAAAGAAGCAAATACACCAAAGAGGAGTAGAAGGCAGGAAATCATCAAACTCAGGGCTGAAATCAATCAAGTAGAAACAAATAAAACCATTCAAAGAATCAACAAAACGAGGAGTTGGTTCTTTGAGAAAATCAACAAGATAGATAAGCCCTTAGCCAGACTAACCAGAGGGCACAGAGATAGTATCCAAATTAATAAAATCAGAAACGAAAAGGGAGAGATAACAACAGAAACTGAGGAAATTCAAAAAATCATCAGATCCTACTATAAAAACCTGTATTAAACACAACTAGAAAATCTTGAGGAAATGGACAATTTCCTTGACAGATACCAAATACCAAAATTAAATCAGGATCAAATAGACCATCTAAACCGTCCTATAACCCCTGAAGAAATAGAAGTTGTCATTGAAAGTCTTCCAACCAAAACAAGCACAGGTCCAGATGGTTTTAGTGCAGAATTCTATCAGACCTTCAAAGAAGACCTAACACCAATACTCTTCAAACTGTTCCACAAAATAGAAACAGAAGGAACAGTACCCAACTCGTTCTACGAAGCCACAATTACACTAATACCAAAAGCACACAAAGATCCGTCAAAGAAAGAAAATCTCAGGCCAATCTCTCTTATGAATATCGATGCAAAAATACTCAATAAAATTCTTGCCAACCGAATCCAAGAACACATCAAAACAATCATTCACTACGATCAAGTAGGCTTCATCCCAGGGATGCAGGGATGGTTCAATATAAGAAAATCCATCAATGTAATCCACTATATAAACAATCTCAAAGAAAAAAACCACATGGACATCTCATTAGATGCTGAGAAAGCATTTGACAAAATTCAGCATCCTTTCATGCTAAAGGTCTTGGAAAGATCAGGAATTCAAGACCCATATCTAAACATAGTAAAAGCAATTTACAGCAAACCGGTAGCCAGCATCAATCTAAATGGAGAGAAACTTGAAGCAATCCCACTAAAATCAGGGACTAGACAAGGCTGCCCTCTCTCTCCATATCTTTTCAATATAGTACTTGAAGTTCTAGTTAGAGGAATTAGACAACAAAAAGAGGTCAAAGGGATACAAATTGGAAAGGAAGAAGTCAAACTATCACTATTTGCAGACGATATGATAGTATACTTAAGCGACCCAAAGAACTCCACCAGAGAACTCCTACAGCTGATAAACGACTTCAGCAAAGTGGCCGGATATAAAATCAACTCAAGCAAGTCAGAAGCCTTCCTATAATCAAAGGATAAGCAGGCTGAGAAAGAAGTAAGAGAAATAATACCCTTCACAATAGCCACAAACCATATTAAGTATCTTGGCGTGACTCTAACCAAACAAGTGAAAGATCTGTATGACAAGAACTTCAAGTCTCTGAAGAGAGAAATTGAAGAAGACCTCAGAAGATGGAAAAATCTGCCATGCTCATGGATTGGCAGGATTAATAAAGTAAAAATGACCATCTTACCAAAAGTAATATACAGATTCAATGCAATCCCCATCAAAATCCCAGCTAAATTCTTCATAGAGTTAGAAAGAGCAATTCAAAAATTCATCTGGAATAACAAAAAACCCAGAATAGCTAAAACTATTCTCAAGAGTAAAAGAACCTCTGAGGGAATCAGTATCCCGGACCTCAAGCTGTACTACAGAGCAATAGTGTTAAAACCCGCATGGTATTGGTACAGTGACAGGCATGTAGATCAATGGAACAGAATTGAAGACCCAGAAATGAATCCACACTCCTATGGTCACTTGATCTTTGACAAAGGAGCTAAAACCATCCAGTGGAAAAAAGATAGCCTTTTCAACAAATGGTGCTGGCTCAACTGGAGGTCAACATGCAGAAGAATGCAAATTGACCCATCCTTATCTCCTTGCACTAAGCTCAATTCCAAGTGGATCAAGGATCTCCACATAAAACCAGACACACTGAAACTAATAGAAAGGAAACTAGGGAAGAACCTTGAACATATGGGCACAGGGGAGAATTTCCTGAACAGAACTCCAATAGCTTATGCTCTAAGATCAAGAACAGACAAATGGGACCTCATTAAATTACAAAGTTTTTGCAAGGCAAAAAACACTGTCAAAAAGACAAAGCGGCAACCAACTAATTGGGAAATGATCTTTACCAACCTTACATCCGACAGAGAGCTAATATCCAATATATACAAAGAACTCAAGAAGTTAAACTCCAGAGAGGCAAGCAACCCTATTAAAAAATGGGGTACAGAGCTAAACAAACAGTTCTCACCTAAAGAATATCTAATGGCTGAGAAGCACCTAAAGAGATGTTCATCATCCTTAGTCATTAGGGAAATGCAAATCAAAACAACCCTGAGATTCCATCTCACACCAGTCATGATGGCTAAGATCAAAAACACAGGAGACAGCAGTTGTTGGCGAGGATGTGGAGCAAGAGGAACACTCCTCCACTGCTGGTGGAATTGCAAGCTGGTACAACCACTCTGGAAAGCAGTCTGGCGGTTCCTCCGAAAACTGGGCATGACACTCCCGGAGGATCCGGCTATACCACTCCTGGGCATATACCCAGAGGCTTTACCTGCATGCAAGAAGGACACATGCTCCGCTATGTTCATAGCAGCCTTATTTATAATAGCCAGAAGCTGGAAAGAACCCGGATGTCCCTCAACGGAGGAATGGATTCAGAAGATGTGGTATATCTACACAATGGAATATTACTCTGCATTTAAAAACAATGAATTCACGAAATTCCTAGGCAAATGGTCAGAACTTGAAAATATCATCCTTAGTGAGGTAACCCAATCACAAAAGAACACACATGGTATGCAGTCATTGATAAGGGGATATTGACCCAGAATCTCGGAATACCCTAGACACAATTCGCATATCAATAGATTTCTAAGAAGATGGAAGGAGAGACCCCTGGTCCTGGTAAGACTGGATGTAGGGGAACGTCAGGACAGAGAAATGAGAGGGGGTTGAATGGGGAAAAGAGGGAGGGAAGGGGGCTTATGGGACTTTCAGGGAGGGAGGAAACGGGAAAGGGGAAATGATTTGGAATGTAAATAAAAAAAACCTTAGAAAATAATAAAAAAAAAGCAAATACAAAACACAAGAATGGTAGCCACTCCAGTCCCCAACAAATGCCCACACGTGTGCATATGTACCAATACTTATACAAACATGAAGGTGCAAATACCCACACCCAAACAAACAAACAAAATCTAAACTTAATCTCCTGGCAATGCTGTCATCAGACCACCATAAAAGAAAACAAAGATTCTCCCTTTAAGGATCTATTTGCCCTTTAAAAAAAATGTATAAATAGAAAGGGGAGGGGATGGAAGAGAACAGTAGGATCCTGGTATTTACACAATAGTATCCCCAAAGCCCAATTAAAGAGAATTTCTAAAGAGATTACCATATGAATAAAAAATTACATAAATGCATAAATAAGAGAACAGGCCAGCTTCAACAGGAAGGCTGAGACAGTAAAACACCAGGCTGGCTATAACACAGCAGGTCTTTGAGTGTTTCACCACGGTTCTGTCTTACAATGCCATCATTTTATGATGATATCATTTTGAGATTTCACTAAACAGTCCCTTGAAAGCAGGTCACTTGATACTATTTCTGCTCCCTATCAGCTGTAACCCCAGTTTCCAAACTCATAATATTTATTTGCTTTTGAGAGAAAAGATGCAGATTGGATTGCAAGGGCCAGGGTGGGTGTTAGGCAAACATTGTTGAGGAAGGAAGGTGTGATGACTATTCTTGCTTGTCAATTTGACCACATCTGGAATGAACTACAATCCAGAAATGGAGGGCACACCTGTGATCCAAATCTTGAGGCTAGAAGACACATGCTTTTGACCCGGATCTTGACAAGGGATGACACACTGTTTTGATCCAGATCTTGAGGCATAGTGGCCATGAAAAGCTTAGGTCCAGTCGAGGTAATACACATCTTTAACTCCAGGAGACAGAGGCAATTAGATCTCTAAATTCAAGGCCATCCCGGGGCAGAGTAATTTTCAAATCCAGGCGTGGTGGCACACACCTTTAATCTGGACCATACCTTCTGCTGGAGACCTACATGAGGACAAGGGGAAAAGGAGGGGTTCTTGCTCCTTGCCTGCTTACAGGCACCTGCAGCACATCTGTTGGAACCTACTTCTTCAGGACTCTAGCCTCTATAGAAGACCAGCTAAAACACCTAGCCTCGTGGGACTGAGCAACTTCTAGACTCTTAGACTTCCCACTCACAGCTGCCCATTGTTGGGTTAGTTGGACTGCAGACTATAAGTCATTCCAGTAATTTCCCTTAACACAGAGAGACATTCCATACATTCTGTGACCCTAGAGAACCCTGACTAATATAGAAGGCAAGACTCCATTTCTGAAATTATACTAAGAGTCGGGCAAGAGGAGACTGCTGCAGAGAAAAAGACAAAGGTGTTTGAAACAGGTTTACCTTGAGCTTTCAACCACTCGGCCTTGCTCACTACAGTGGAGAGTCTCAATAAACAGGAGCAGAGGACAGGAAGGATGCTTCCACAGAGAATGCCGGATTTATTATCTTGTTTTATTATAAACAGCCTATGGTTTTATGTGAACACAATGATACAGCTGGAGGTGTGATCATTTAACTTAAATACAAGCATGCTGTAGCAAAGAGCTACAGTTGCCCTGTACCTAAACTCAAAGGCTGCTGCTGCTACTTCTGCCCCTGACAGTACAGCCTAAGTCTAGAGCCCCTTCCTCAGCTCCTGTACAAAACTCCTCACTGTTCTCCCAATGCCCTCCTATACCCCAAATCTTCCACATCCTCCTTCCCAAAATACTGGACAAGGTTAATGCCAAGTAGGCACAAAAGCCAATAGGCTTCTGCTGAGGTTGTTTCCATTTTCTCTGCTTACTCTGACCTGTCCCAATTACCCACAATGCTCTAGGCCTCTCCCCACCCAACCCATGGCTTAGAAGATCTATACACAAAACACGCAAGCTGCTACTCCCTTCAGGCCCTTGCATCACCACAAACAAATGAGTTAGTATGAGATTTCTATCATCAGTGTACCTTTAGAACCAAGTTTTTGTTTTCTTTGGGTTGTTTGGGAGAGGGGCTAATGTGAAAGAAAGAAGAAATATAATTGTGTTATAAAATGATAAGTGGAAACCCCATGAAGTATTATTCAAAAGCAGAGTGAGAGAATGAATTACACATGTACAGGCTAGCCAGATTCCTGCTGTTTCACCTAAGGAGGATTAGAAATAATGGCTAAGCAGGAACGTGGTATACCCTTAGCTCCCAGACTGTGGCCTACAAATACACAGAGTGGGGAAGGGGGGTAATGGAGTCGGGGTGAGCAGAGGGAGATGGAGACAGAGACAGAGAACTAAGAAAATCAGTGTTGCAGAGGAATGGTTGTTTCTAGGTCTGAGACAATACATATGCACTATTGACATATTATGTAGTAGGAAAGCTGTCAGAGATGTCAGGTCACATGGAGTCAACTTGAAGTCCCAGCACAAGTTATGAGCTTCAATAAAGACAGTAATGCCAATTAAGTGTAACTTATAGAACATAGGTGAATCTATTTGTTTATCAAAGTATAGGAAAGAGTTTCCATCAGTTCTTTCAAAAGATGGAAGGGAAAGATTTACTACCTTTACCCTATTGAACAGAGGCACAAACAAACAAACAAACAAAAAATCCCAAACCAAAAAACAATGAGAGAGCCCCAGGCAGTGAGGTGGCTCTTGGGTAAAAGCACTTGCCACCAAGCCTGACAACCAATGAGCACATTATGGAAGGATGGAACCAACTCCTGAAAATTTTCCTCTTATCTTCATGCATGTGGCATGACATACATATACCACACACACACACACACACACACACACACACACACACACAATGTAAATAAACAGTCATAAAATTGTCTTTTAAATCAAAGACTTACATTGTCTGTAATTTACAAACTAAACTGAATGAAAAAAAAAACAAACAAGAAATGGGGGCTGGAGGGATGGTTCAGCGGTTAAGCACACTGACTGCTCTTCCAGAGGTCTTGAGTTCAATTCCCAGCAACTACATGGTGGCTCACAAACATCTGTAATGGGATCTGATGCCCTCTTCTGGTGTGTCTGAAGAGAGGGACAGTGTGCTCATATAAATAAAAATAAATAAATCTTTTATAAAATCCCAAGAAATGAAGGTAGCATCTCTTTGAAAAGTCTTCCATAAGCTCAACAGTATGGTCAGGAGATCGCTTTGCCACTGCAGCAAATAAACATACCTATGCACCAAGCAACAGCACACCAAGGGGGGAGAGAGGGAGACCCATGAGCCCCATGAGCCTCCAACAGAATAACATGGTGCCAGTCCCAGGGATCTATCAAGGTTTCAGCCTGAACCTGGTTGAGTTTCTGCGTCATCACCGCAGTCATGCAGAAAGATCCAAGGGTCAGAGGAATAAGTGAGCCTACCATGGTGAACAAGACACAAGCTGGGAAATAGCCTGCTTTCTAACAGAGATATTATAAATGGGAGGGAAAGAGGAACAGAAAGAAAAGTATAGATTAAAGATGACTTACCACAGTCAAGGAAAGAAGCAATATGAACTACAGTGTCTGGGGAAGCACACTGAGCATGCGCTGCGAAGACCTATAGATGGCACCTGTTTCAGCCTTCCATCACTGTGACAAAGGATGAAGGGGGGAAACACGTGGGATAAGCAGCAGCTCGGTGTGGCAGAGCATCATGATAAAGGCACAGCAGAGCAAAGCAGCTCACCCTTGTCAGCCAGAAAACTGAGGGGGGGAAGGGCAGAGAGGCAGAGCAATCCCTTCAGAGTCGTCCCACCTCTGGGACCTGATTGTTGCAACTAGGGCCCCACCCCTGATAGCACAATCAGCCATGAACTCAACATGAGGCTAGGACCTCCTTGGTCCAATCACCTTTTGATAGCACTATGAGCAGAGACCAAGTCCTTAGCAAGTGTTGCCTTTGGAGGATCATTTTTATATTCAAACCATAAAAGCAGGAAATCAATTAAAACAGACAAGAGAAGACCATTAAAGTTGCTGGTCTAGTGGGCAGGGAGACAGATACAAATAAATTAAAGCCCAAAAGAAAATCTAAACTCTGAAGCAATCAGCCTCATTGATAAAGATTTCCTGTCATCTGTTGTCACGCAGCAAACTTAGTTCAAAATGTTCATTCTTAGAACTGGGAAAGTGTTCCAGTAGTTAAAACATCTGCATCACAAGCATGGGACAAGAGTTCAGATCCCCAGAACCCACACATAAGCCATGTGGGGTTTTGTTTTATTTTGTTTTGTTTTTTGCAATTCCTCTTGATTAATTTCAGTGCTCAGAAGACAGAGGCAAGGATCCTCCCAGAGTGGGCCAGCTAGCCATATCTGTGAGTTCTGAGTTCAACAGAGAAAGCCTGCCTAGAAAAACAAGATGGACGACAGTCAATGCAGACTGCTGATGTCAAACTTGGAGATATGCCATGCCCCCCACATACACACATGAACACACATGCACATCTGCACATACACATGCACCAACACACATGCACACTGTAAACATATATGACAGAAGAGGAAAGTTTCCATTCGAGTGATGCATCTAACTAAACTAGTCACACTGGCAAGATCTGGGGTCTTTGAGAGACCCTGCCTCAAAGCATAAGGTAGAGAATGATCAAGGAAGACTCCAAACCTTAATGTCAAACCTCCATGTGCATGAGCGCACATGCATGCAAACATTCATATGTGCCCACACATATGAGAATACACTTTTACACATGCAACATACACACACACACACACACACACACACACACACACACACACACACTCACACACAATGAAAAACAAAACCTAACAAGCACACCAAAGACAATGCCTCCTTTTGTGCCACAGTGAAAAAGACAAGAATAATAGGCAGGTCTGCAGAGCTTCCTCCTATTCTCCATATAGAAAGCAGTCGACAACTGATATCAGGATATCAGTGATTACAAAAAAGGCAAACAGAAAACATTCTGAAAATGGTGTGGACACACGTAGGAGCCCTGTAGCATGGTCTTTATAGTACCTGCTGGAAGGCCCTGTACAATTTGCCCAGTCCCACCATGATCGTTGCTTTCCTAACACATTCATAGTGGAATATGTTTCCAGTGGCACCTAGCAGGCAGAAGCCATCAGTCACAGTGGTTTCACCAAAAGCACCAAGCAAGTCACTGAGACATCACATGTGAATGTTTACCTTTCTCTCAGAAGTCATGCATGGTGACAAACAAAAGCAAAGGAACATACTGGCCCCAAAGGTGGCTACCCCTTAAGTATACAGACCATTGCCAGTGGCTTCAAATTCCATTGGGTAAGATGACTCAGCCAGGAAAGGGACTTGCTGCCATACCTGACCCCTGAGTTCTATCCCCATGACCAACATGGGAGGAGAACTGATTCCCACAAGTTTCCCTACCCCCACCACATGTCATGACGTGCATACCCACATACATACACATGCAAATATATAAGTTTTAAAAAGGAATAAAGAATCGCTACTTCTCCCCTCCCCCCACCCCCAGGGAACTTATGTAATGTATATCTGGCACCAGATCCTAAGGTACTGACTCTGTTATCCTCTGGCTTTTCCCAGCATGTCACCTATCACCTTTCTCAGGACTCACCTCTATGTACAACAGCAGGAAAATTAAGGGCCTGAAAGCAATTCAGAGAATCACATCATCAACTGTGAGGCAAGTTAGTCCAACTCCCAACCTGTTTACTGTTTTCTGATGGGAAAATGGTTAACTGAGCTCTCTACTCCAGGCAATCAGCAGTCTGAGTGGACTCATCTCCATAGGCAACCTCTCCACAACTCCTGTCACTCCGATTATGCTGCAGTGGCAGAGGATTCCAGTAACCATCTCTGACAAGCACTAATATATCTGATAATTACTGTTCTCTTGGGCAGGTTGAAACAAAACAGATTTACTTAGCACTGTTGATCTTTTGCCCCAAACTTCTGGGTCACTGACCCCCAACAATCAACCATCAGGACCTGCAAAGCCATTCTGTGCCTCCTGCCCAGAATATTTTCACTTAGAAGGAAAACGAGGAAACCCAGTAGCCTATGAATTTCTCTTATCCTTATGATTTAAATATTGCAAATTCCCTTCTTTACAAAGCCCCTTTTAACATCTTAGACCACCCAGGGAATGCTGGCATAAAATGCTAAAAAGAAGGATGTTTTATATTTTTAAATTAGAAGTTAAGTTCTTTTGCATTTAATTTTTTATTATGTTTATGTGTATGCTGCATGTGTAGGCTAGTCAGTTTGCACCAGTACCAGAGAATATAAATATAAGAGAGCAACAGCCCATGGAGCTGGTTCTTACATTCTGTTATGTAGGTTCTGGAAATTGAACTCAGGGGATCAGTCTTAGCAGCAAGCACCTTTGCCCACTGAGCTATCTTGCTGGCCCAAGTTAAGTTATTTATAAGAATCTATTCCCAATTCTGCAAATGTCAATCCTGGCCAGAAATAAGATTCCACAGAGAATGTTGCTGGGGATCATTACAGTAGCTAATGTCTAATGGCACATTACCGAGTTCCCAGCCTAGCATCTAGTAGCCTTATTTTAAAAGCACCATTGGATTTTATTGATAGAGATCTGATGGTGGATTCTGTAGTCTTACTAAACTGTAGCCCTATCAGTGATGACTAACATGAAAAACTTAATTTGCCCAAAATTCAAGTTAGACCTTCCTTCATCTGAAGAGCACTTCTGAGGTGTGACCCTAACTGGGCAAAACAGACAGAGTTAAGTGCCTTGGCCCTGAAGCTGCCCCTAAGTTTTCTCTTGTTTGAACCACACATCTGGCAGCAGGCAGAGATGTTCATTGTCCCCCATCCTTCCTTGAGCATGGTGGCGACTCTCTAAAAACAGGTTTTTTTCTTATATTTCTCCAGATATCTACGATAGAAAATGCAAAGAATCTCCAAGGTTCAACCTCTGAATTTCTTCTGCTGACCAAGAGCCCTCAAAAGGTCTTAACTAGGCTCCAAGCCAACGTCACTCAGAGCCTTGGTCTCGCTGGCTCAGTCATTTTCATTCCATGCTGCTTAGGGTCCTATAGCCTAAGCACAGGGATAAACGCCCACACCTTCTCACACACACACAACATTAATATTTTGACAAGCAGTACAAAAAAAAACCCTGACAGATAACTGATTTGTGGGCACCACGTGCACAGAATGTTTACACTTTATGACAATAAACACATCTGTTGGTTTATATGAAGGTAATAAAATAACGGGAAATGATCTGAGCGCTTCAGAGGAGTTCATTTGTGCTGTGGTTTATGTTTTTGGTAAATACCACTTTCGGAGACATGTGCAAATTGATGCCCTCAAATCAAAGGATAGGGAGACAATTTGAGGGACCGTGCTTTGGGCGGTTCAAACTGCACCACAGGGGCAAGTCCATCACAAAGATAATGTCTACAGAGCTAAAAGCTCCACAGATGAAACTGGGCCATGGAAGAAACTGGGCCACAAGGGCAACTTCACCACCCTGGTAACTGGGCCATCAGGGTAACCGCACCACAGGGGTGTGTTAACTGCTGCACAGAGGTTAACTGCACCACAGGGACAATCTAACTATGTCAAAGAGGCAATGGTACCACCAGGGTAACTGCTTTGAGTTGGCCATCTTTTCAACAGCACCAGCAAAGCCACTGCATGATTTAGACTGGAATTAGAAATGTCCTTATGTGCTGCTATCACTTCTCAGGAAAAGCAGGGTGCCTTGGGTGCTTTGACTGCACCCACTTTCCAACAGTCACTATCAGGTCTAACAACTGATGTCATGAGTGTGAGATCTGCTCCTGTGTCCTCTGTAGTAAGAAGCACTGTGAGGATGGGAAAGAAATATCGTAGCAAGTGCATACGTCTTTGACATTTTTTTTTCTATTAAAATCAATCCACATAGTAGGACTGCTGAAAGAAAGCAATTACAGCATCCAAATTGGATTTTGCTTTTCTGCATAATCATTTGATGTGATTTACTCTACCTCTGGGTTCAGTTGCAATTTACTTCTGCTTCTTTAATTTGCAAAGGTGATTGACAACTCACTAATAACTTGGTGCCAATACAGATTATGGGATGAGATAAAACCCAGAGTTCTGTAGAGTTTCAACCTTTCTATTAAAAAAAATACAAATATAAATTACAGGCATGAGAAGCTATATGGTGGAACATTTTAATAATGTGTAAATTTTGCTGCAGACAATGGCAGACACAGGAAACGTAGGGCAGTGCTTGTATACAGGATGAAAAGCCAAAGAGAACAGGGTCTTTCAAGAATGTGCCTTTGTTGGCCTGACTCCCGAGTGTTCCCAGCCAGCCTGTGTTTCCAGACCCTGCTCTCCAGCTTGTGGAGCTATCGTGAAGGCTATGAAGACTTTAGGAGGTAGCTTCACTGGTGGGAGTCAGGCAGTAGAGGCTGGCCTTTGAAGGTCATACCCACCCCCAGACCCAGGCTGCATATCCAGCATCCTGGTCTGCCACTCTGCGAACAAGCTGCAGCCTAGCATGTCTAATCAACATGGGGCTTCTGCATGTACCTCCCAAGATAGGACGATCTGAAATCCTTCAGAAACCATGAACAAAGAAAAACCTGTCCTCCCTTTTGTCTGTTGGGGGTTTTGTCATAGTGAGTAGAAAAAAAATAGCTAATATAATGCCAGGAACACTAATCCCTCTGCACCAGGCTCCAGAGCTACCATGAAGAGATGGGTCCACAGGAACTCAGAGATGTCCACACCACTGCTCTCAAGGAGCCATTGCTCAAGTCAGCAGAGCCAAGGCTGTGGTTTCAATCTCAGCAGGGAAGAACCCTCCTCACCTTGGTGGGTTTTTAAGAGTATTTACTTATAACCAGTCTGGTTCCTATTTAGCACTTATTAAAACTTATACTCAAGACTTAAGAGAGGATTCACATAACCAGCAGATGTGTAAGCAGATGGGTAAGGACAATTACTGTACAAGTATTTTAAATTTAAATTTAAATCCCCAGAGCCCTTGTAAAAAGCCAGGTTTGCCTGTGACCCCAGCACTGGTGAGTGGGACAAAAACAGGATGATCATGGGGACTTGCTGGTTGCCAGTCCAGGCTCAGTAAGAAATCTTGTCTCAAAGAAATCAGGTTGTGGTTGATAGAATAAGATATCTGACACCTTGCTCTGTCTACAGCAAGCACATGCACATATACATATTTGGATACATGCACAGGCATGAGCAGGCACACACACACATATGCACGCATGGACATACTACAAAAATAAATGAATAGCTTTAAAAAAAAGTGGCTTATGGGAGACACTGCAGTTGAAAAGAGAAAGGGCTGAAAAAATGTAGACAGGAGGGAAATAAGCCAAGGAGTTCACTCAGTTGAAACAGGGAAGGAACGCAGAAATGCTTGGATTTTATTACTAGGATAAATAATACCAACATCATAATTATTGGAGGCAGGACAAGGGCAATTAAAAAGTTGTGGGAGGCAAGGTTCTTGGTTCTAGGAAAGCTCGATGCCCCAGTGTAGGGGAATGCCAGAGTGGGGAGGCGGGAGTGGGTGGGTGGGGGAGCACCCTTATAGAAAGAAGCAGGGAGAGGGAGGATGGGATAGGGGATTTCCAGAAGGAAAACCAGGAAAGGGGATAACACTTGAAATGTAAATAAATACAATATCAAAAAAATAAAAAAGTTGAGCACTTTAAAGAGGTCTCAGTGGGTCTTCGGGTATCCCACCTCATAAAAGTCAAATTCCACAGATCTAGCTGCTGGGGCAAGGATTAATTTTTACCACGTAAATCTGTAAAACAGTCTTTGCCTCCTACTTCTGTTGTCCACGTAAATCCAAGAAGCACGCCAACATAGATAAGTGGGAGTCAAAGATGAACTTTTCTTACATGAGCCACATGGGAGTCAGCCCAAGGGTAGATTCCAGTCCCTTAGGAATGCAAACAGCTTGTCCTCCTCTCTCTGAACTCCTTTCTCCTCACCAATCCCTTGCCCTGCTCTACAACAAACCTTATAAACTCCTCCACACCACGTTTCTTCTCCTGGGGGCTTGGGGGCCTGAGTGGCTTAAGAGAGATGGTGACATGTAACACAACTATCTAACACATTTCATCTTTCCATGTGACCCTGGAGTTGTTGAGAACATGTAGGACTTAGAAAAATGTTCTCTCATCCTTAAAAAATCAAACAGCCACTGAAAGGTCCAGCACTGGAAGCATAACTCGAGGCCTGCATCCACAAAATGCTTTCCCTGTTAAAAGGGGGACGTTCTTACCAGCAACAAATGGTACCATCTAGGGAACAGATAATGAGCACCAAGTACAGAGCTCAGTGTCTTGCATACAGATTCACCCTCCTTTTATCCTTCCGGATGCCAGCGGCACAACATTCCGTGACACTCACTTTATAGTTTAGAAGCTGAGGGCCTGAGTCTGAATAAAATCCCCATGACTAGTACATCCCAGGGCTGGCCTTGAATCAACACAACGCTTTTAGCCACTATGCTTGGTTTGGCTCATGTGGAACAATAATATTTTGAATGAGTTTTGCATTACTTAAAAAGTTGTCAGATGACCTTGGCAAGAAAGCTCCTGATAACATCTGTTCAGAGAGCTTTGATTGAGGCCACCATCCAGTCCCCATCCATACAACACATACCACCATGCCAATTGTCTGTGACCTCACCATGCTGAGCCTGTCAAATCTGATCTCAAAAGCTAAGCAGGGCCAGGTCTGCTTCATATTGAAATAGGAAGACACATGTTAGCATGCTGTCTCAGCATCTTATTGCCCTCTCCAAAGGGACAATATAGGATTCCTCTCTTACACTGGCTTCAGAACTATTGCTAAGGAGGACAGAGTTCCCATGTGTCCTGTGCCCAGGCTCCCCTTAGTCATTTGTCACAGAAAATGAACTAAGATTCAGAACAAAGACGGATACACTGTTAGGATCTAAAGTCAACATGCAGAATGAAGCGTTCAGATGCCCTTAGCCCTCCATGTCCTTTCCCTGCACCAAGACCCCATCTAGGACATGACACTGTGTGTGGCCACCACATCTCTTTCGGCTACTCTTATCTACTGAAAATCCCATGACATTTCTCATTTTGACAGAGGCATCCTGGGCAAGGGTTCTGTAGGTTGCTCTCAAATGGGGTTGGGTTTGAGACTCTTCTTGCAGTTGTACTGGGGCTGTGGATGTGGGAGAAGGAGACAACGGTGAGAAAGAGCCATTTCCCCACACTTCACCAAGGGTGAAGAGCATTAACATGACTTATCACTATGGGAACTGGCCAGGTCTCCTAACTGAGATGGTGATTGGCAAGTCCCTGGCTCTCCTTGCCACCACCCCCCACACACACACACACACTGTACACTTTGCAGGGAAGTCACATGTGTAGACCATACCTGAATAGAGTCATGTTCCTAGATATAAGGACAAAAATGCTGCATAAATTTTGGGGGAATCTTCTGTGGGGGAGATCTGTCTCCTCTTCCCAACAAACACATGCCATAAATGTTGTTTTGGGTTATGGTCTAATACTACATTAAATATATATGTTGCTTGAATTATTCCAGCTTTGGCCACTGGGAGCTTTTGGGGGCTGAGTCCTGTATCTCTCTGGCATATACTCAGGGTTCTGTTTTTATTGTTTGTTTGTTGAGCACTTCTTGACTTTATGGTACTACAATGGCTCAACTAATAAATTCCCTACCCCTAGCCCTAGCATCAGACATTTCTCCGTGTAGCTCTAGTCCTTTTTTATTGAGAAATGGTATTACAAATCAGAATTGGGGCGAGTTGGTATCTTTTTTTTAAAATGTTTGTGAAACCCTGCTTGGTTTTATTTGCCCACAGCCAGACCATATTTTGTCTTCTAGATAGAATCAATTACTGCCTGGCAAAATTCTACCAAAGGACTAAACAAAAACTATATGATGAGCAGACAGACCTTCAATCCTTTATACCTAATGACCTCCAACTTCTCTGCGAGCGGAGAAGAAATTCAGAATCTTGTGCCTCAAGGCAACTTCTTGGATTTTTAAGTAAGCAGTCATGTCCATACTGATCATTCTCCCAATGCAATAAGGTCTGTGAACTAACATCAGTCTCAGTTAATAGGAAGGACAAAGTCAGAAGTTCAATGCTAGCCTGGTTAATATAGCAATGTCCTCCCCGCACTTCTAAATTTTTCTTTGCCAAAAAAATAATCATTCCTAAGTAGCTCCAGAAAGTGAATCCAAAAGTCACTGGGTTGCTTTGCCAGTGTGATGTCATCGAATAGGTTTCTAAAAGTACACAAGGCCCCAGGAACCAAATGTGGTGCTCACCATTGTCTGGCTGGGCCTTCCCATGCATTACATACTCCATGGAAAGTTGCTCTGGGGTTCCCACTTCATAGCTCCATCTATCACTCATTCATTTACTTCACTGTGCATCAGGCTGGTCCAGTCCCTAGGGATGCAAGGCTGAACACTATCAGGTAAGCTCATGCTCTCATAGCTGCTGATGGAAAAGACAGAACACTATCAGGTAGGAGCACATGCTGAGAGGAGAAGAGGGGTGAAAGGAGAGGGCACCCAGCCAGATGCTTTCCTATTCCAAGGGCCACCTTGCACATGCCCCCGTTCCTACCATCACCCTCCCTCTCCTCAGACTGCTGCATTTGTCTTTCCAGCAGTGTGGCAGCAGACACAGTGTTGACTATGACTATTTGTCTGTCTCCTTAGCAGACACAATTTCTCAGGAGCATGGGTGTGTTTAAGGTTCCAGAGGGATAAGAATCCATCACCTTCAGGGCAAGAAAGAATGGCCGAAGGCAGGCATGGTGGCTGGAGCAACAAACGGAGATCTCATATCTTAAACCAAAAGCAAGAGAGCAAGTGGAAAATGATGCCAGCTTGAACCTCAAAGCATGTCCCTGGTGACATATTTCCTCCAGGAAGGCTACATCCTCCCTCCGTAACAGAGTCATACATTGGAAACCACACATTCAGGCATCTGAGTCCAGGGCAGGAGCATGGGGGTGGGAGGCATGCTCTTTCAAGCCATGTCATTTTAAGCCTGTCACTTTGTTATTGACTCATAAAGCAAAATGCCTATGTTCTAACATCTGCAGGTTCCTAGCCAAAGCTCTCCAGTACCACAAAAGAGCTTACAAAAAAACGCTTTAGCTGGTAAAAGCCAACAGACCCCAGAAGCATGAAGGAACTGAGAGATGTATTCAAAGTAATCATGGTGGTAAGGGACTCTAGGCAAAGAAAATTAACAAATTTTTCCTGCAATTCACCACTTCCAGCTTATTTCCCTGGAGGTTTAACAGGAAAGGTTATCTGTTAGAAAGAGCGCTTACTGTAAAAGTGGGAAGGTGTGAGTTCGAAACCCAGTACCTACAAATTTTTTTTAAAAAGCCAGTGTGCTTGCACATGCGTCTCTAACCCCAATATCACAGGGGACAGAGACAGGAGGATCACTTCAGCTTGCTGGCCACCATCCTAGCTCTAGGCCCAACGAGTTACCTGTCGGAACACCTTATGTTCTCTCCCTCTGCCCATGCACAGACATGTACATTCAAACACATACATGCCCATATACAACACATACATGTACCACACTCTCTCATATACAAAACAATTCTCCTAAGTAAGATTGTGTATGTATGGGAAATTCTTAAGATCCAGCTCCTAATAACCCTAAGTGAGTAGTATTAATTAGTGAGAAACCAATACTCATGTTCTCATTATAGTCCGTTCCACTTTAAACTGTTAAACATTAGCACATCAATATTCCAGATAATCCTGAGAACCAGCTCACCTGAATGAATACCCTCCTACCCCTACCTGATCCAATCCCCATCCATGACTGAAATCTTCAAGATCCAAGAGATCCAATGGCTATTCTAAAAGCATCAAATTAGCAAAGGCTGGTCTAAGACTAAAACCCACTTTCCTATTAAATACCGTAGCTGAGCTCTTCCTGTCTGAGGCACATAACACAGATGCACATTTTACATATAAGTAATAAATAAGGTATCACCTATGTTTACACAGCTGAAGCCACCACCAGGGCCACCAAGGAGGCCATTCAGGTGAAGCGTGCCTTTGCTTAGATAGTGAAGCAATGGGCCCAAGAACTGGGGTCTGAGCCAAACCACAAGGAAGAAGGCTCAAATGTGCCAAGAGCAAGGGTTCCAATGGGATTCAAGGACCTTGGCACTGTTGTCTGGGTCTCTGTGGCCTTCCCTCCTTGCCTGGGATCACTTCCTCCTCTTACTGCATAGCTGTTAGATGTTGAACAGCTGTCTGCCTCTGTGGAACATAGTATGACCAACACGACTACACAAACATGAAACCCACAACTGTGGCCTTGAGAAGAGCAAACGTCACTCACTATACCTCCTAGAAAAACTCATTCAACAGGTTTATAAAGCCCACCTCATATCTACCAAGTAATCAGTGAACACTAGAGATACATTCATGAGTATGCTGGGTGAAAATGCCTTCCTTTTATTTTTTTATTGGATGTTTTCTTTATTTACATTTTAAATGTTATCTATCCCCATTTTCCAGTCCATCCCCTTCTGGAAACCTTCTATCCCATCCTCCCTCCCTGTGCTTCTATGAGGGTGTTTATCCACCCACCCCACTCCCACCTCCCTGGCCTTGATTCCCCTACACTGGGGCATCTATCGAGCCTTCATAAGACCAAGGACTTCTCCTCCTACTGATGACTGACAAGGCCATCCTCTGCTACATATGCAGCTGGAGCCACATGTATTCCTTGGTTGATGGCTTAGTCCTTTGGAGCTCTGGTGGGTCTGATTGGTTGATATTATTTTTCTTCCTATGAGGTTGCAAACCCCTTCAGCTCCTATAGTCCTTTCTCTAACTCCTCCACTGGGGACCCCATACTCTGTCCAGTGGTTGGCTGTGAGAATCTGCCTCTGTATTTGCAAGGCTCTGGCAGGGCCTCTCAAGAGACCTTTCAGTGTACAACAGTGGCCCAGCAGTGTGGAAAAGCACCATTTGTCCCTTGTTACACATACCGGGGTTCTTCAGGGAGTCACATCCAGATAAACCCATCAATAGAGAATATGCCTTCAGTACCTAACTACTGAACATCCCAGCCTAGCCACATGGTACCCTCCTGAGAATCTACAGTTTCCCTGTGTTCACAGGGCCTACTAGGAGCTGTACCCACTACTGCTGTTCAGCACTAACGGTTTTACCAGCAGTCAAAAAAGGGGGGGGGTTCTACTGACACCATCAAGAGGCTAAAATGCCACAAACTGAAAAAGCATTCCACACTCAGCCTTTAAGGTGGACAAGCAGCAACACGGCCCCCATCTTACAATGGAGGACCCATGATTCCCTTTGGTTTGCTGACAGAGTGAGGACAAGGGGTAGGTTGTCTAACTCCTGTATAAATTCTGCTTAGGGCAGCATCAGAGTTCACCAAGCAGAAATGCCTACACAGACCCCATACTTGACAGCTGAGACATCAAAGCCACTCAGAGCCACCTATTTCCTAGAGACCCTCAATACAGCTGTCCAGTACTGTACTAGTCCTGTCACTATGGGGAGCATAAAGGCATCATGCCAAATTGCTGACCCCCCAAGCTTGCCTTGGTGGATTTTTGGTTTTTTGTACACTACAGCCTGTTGTCAGCACATCTAAGCAGAACACGGTGATGAAGCCCATTCAAAGCCCCACAGGTGCCCTTCACCACCCATCTTGTTTACCAGCTCTGGGTCTCTTCTGGTAACAGACTCACCTTTTGTGATTGAAAGGGAGCTTGGAGATGTGAGGCCCTTTCCTTAATCATCATTTTGTCCTGTTAAGCAGGAGAGAAAATGTTTGCAGCACAACAGAATGAATTGGCATTTACGATTCTTTACTTTGGCAGAGAGATTTATCCATGTCTGCCTATATAAAATACTGTTGAAATAAAAATGTCAAATCTGGGTTTCTTTGGCAAGAGAGCAGGAATTTTGTACGACTGTGGAGGTGACATGTGGCCTGCATCATCTCTCATCCTTACGGGTTGTGTTTCTTGAGCTGTGATTATAACATGCTCAGTGAAGGTTAGCACTGTCAACCTCTCGCCCTCTGAGTCTGCAGTTTGCCCTCAGAACCCTCTGTGCCCTGTTCTGCCTCAGAATGTACATGCTAGCACAAGCCTCTCATGCAAAAGTTAGAGTTGATGCTCTTCAAAATTATCTACAAAAATTATTATGTACTTACAGAATTTAATAACCCTCAAAATTTACCAATTTAAATGTATATTGCCTTAGATAATTCATATGAGATTTAGGGAACGTTTCTTTGGATAAGTGTAGGCAAACCAGGAAAGAGAATTTCACACTCTCATATCTTAATCTTTTGGGAATCTCAAAGAAGCCAGGAAATAAATACTCCACCAATAAAACAGAAGGAAAGAAAATAAAATCTAGCAAAAATCCGCCTATAATAAAGCTATATGACCTTTTCAGTCCGTGCCTGTTTTTTAGCACCAGAGACTAAGAACAGCAACCATTTTAAAAGACTTAAGCCACAGCACAGGATAAAAGAGAAGAAAAAAATTAAACGGGATTATAATCAGTGCTCTGAATATCTTGTATCTTTCCTTTTTACTTAAAATTAAACATGCCTTTATCACCATTATATACTCTCTTTCTTGCTGTGACTAATCCTTCTACCCTGCATCATTTAGCAGCATCAATAAGTTAAGGAGTCGAATGATAAGAAATTTCAAGAACCTAAGTAAGGGAAGCCTCTGTAATCTACATTAAAATCATTAAAATTTCACTTTCTGCTCTAAACAAGATATAAAAATATAGGTCCCAGAATAGTAAATTTGGATCATTACATTAAAAACTTCATCTCTGTAACTGAGTAACTATGATACGAGTGAAGCAGGGTAAGAAAGAGTAACATGGGGGTGAGGAGGAGGAGGAGACTGGGAAGGTGTTCCTTGGGTAAAGTGCTTGCTATGCGTGCATGAGGTCCTGAATTCAGATTCCTGGCACCCACATTATAAACCTGGAATCTCAGTGCTGGGTGAAGCTGGAGACAGTTAAACTCTAGGGCTGGCTAGTTGGTGAAACTGAACTGCTAAGCAGCCCTGCCTTAAAACAGAAAGTGGCATTGGTCTCTGTAGTGACAATTTTGGATTTTGCTTTCTTTGAAAAACACTGAAATATTATGGGAATATGTTTTCATTTTAATCCCAGGTGTGGGGTATGGGGCTGCTTCAGATTGTCCACGGCAGCTGACTGTGATTTGCCTCGTGCTCTAGCAAAGGTGTGATTTTGCCAGTTGCATATAGTGTCTGAAATTGTGTGACCTGTGGAATTCTGGGAATTTTTCAAAGGGTATATAAATGCTAGGGCCCTAAGAGGTGGGGTGGGTTGTTTGCTGGTGGGTTGTTGGTTTGTTGCTGTTGGTCAGTTTATTAAGTAATGGTGAGCAAAGAAGAAGCAATAACACTAAGAAATTAGATATCCTGACAGCAAAGGGACTCGACACCCCTAGTCAGCAGGAAGTAGTCTAATGATAACAACGTTGCCCCTTTTCTTACCCCTCAGCAGAGCTGAATCTGTGTGCTCCCAGGGGATCAGGTGATTCTGTCGGTCCTACTGTGAGGACATTACCCAGCTACCACTGCAGGCACCCTGGCCAAAATGAGCTGTACTTGCAGAGTGCAGTGATGGGAAACAGGGAAGCTGCCAGCAAAGGTCACAAGCCTCTGCCCTCAGGGTTCTTCTTCAAAGTCAGAATTTCCTGTATAAAATAAAAGGTCTTGAAATAAGGGACTAGAACGGATCACTGAATGGATCACTAATAGACTGTAGCCATGGAGCCACCTCTGCAAAGACAGGCCCATGTTCCTCCAGGTGGCCAAGTCAGAGTCAATATATACCTGTTTAGTCATTCACCTTAAGTGCATTTCTCTGGGTAAGACAGGTATTATTCCCAACACACAATGACAAAACCAAATTTGAGATGTTAGGTCCTCCCACAAGGACATAACCAGTTAAGAGGCAAAGCCAAGATTTGAACCCTGATCTCTGCTCACCACTCTGTTAATCCAAACTGGGGAAAGGGCGCTACTCAAGCTCAAGATATACATCTTTAAATAGGTAGTCTCCTTTCCTAACATCTAAAGGCAAGTACAAGAAACAAAGCTGCTTGCACCCTGGCTGTTTTTAAAGCCCAAATTTCTAACGATGGCATCTGGGGGATGAGGCAGACACTTCACCTCTAAAAAGTCATACCGTATCACCTAATCATATTACCTTGCTTGTCTGTTGATTGGTTTTGGTGTAGGAGAACACACCCAGGGCCTCAAGTTTACCAAACACACTATGCTACTGAGTCACAACTAGCGTGTAAATTATAATAAGAAAGGATCTTTACATATTTCCTGAACCAAACTCAGACTGAGAGCCAGCCCTGCTTCATCTGAGCTCCTGGTGGCACAGCAGAGCAACCCTGTGAAACTTTCAGGGAAGGAACACTCAGGACCCCTGTGTAGCTGCCCAGAAATGTGGTTGTGCTTTGTCCCCTAACAACAGTCCCTGCTCTTCAGTCTCCCGAAGATCAATAAAAACACAATTTTAGCCTTGTTTGTTTTTCTCAGAACTACTTTTTATTGGGAATTTCATACATGCCCATAATCTTTTGATCAAATTGACCCCTCCCCTCTTCCCTCTACCATTTCCTCCCAATGCTGTCAGCTTTCCCTCCCAATTCCATGTGCTCTTTTTTTAAACCCCAGTGAGTCCACTTAGTGCTGCCTGCGTGTGTGGGGGTATGAAACCATCTACTGGAGTATGAGGAGCCTCTCAGGGGCCATCCGAAGAAAACTTAACTGTCCATACATACCCCAGAAGCCTTTAGTTCCTAACAGCCTCTTGGCTTTGGGCGGGGCTTCATGGTCCCCCTCCCATTTAGGCTGGGATTTGGGGTGGCTTGATCTCATGCGGATTTGTGCACACTCTTGTGCACACTCATGCAAGAAAAAGTACTGTCATTTCCAGGAAATATTGTTTCATGATATTACTTCAGATGGGCACTACCTCTGGCTCTTATGATCTTGCTATCCTCTCTTCTGTCCCTTTAAAGAGCTACAAACTTGTCCCCAAGTCAATAATTTTATGTTCCAATGATGTAACTGAAAGCTGAGAACACAAGGGAAGCCTATAGGCGACTGTGACAATCCACTCCCAGGAAGAGGGAAAAAATCCACAAGGAACCTAACAGAGCAAACCTTGTGGATCCCAGCACCAAACCCCAGAATCCTAATGGTAAGAAACAGCGCAGCCACAACTGCACAGCAGCATATGGTTAGCCTGAACCTCTGTGCTTTCTGAATGAGTTCTTTTGTGTGCATCCCTCTTCTTGTGTTACTCCTCAGTTTCAGACCACATCATGTTCTGAACTCTCCACAGGGCCCTGCAGGTGTGTCAGCACACAAGGAATTAGCTCCACCTTCAACCTGACTTCAGCGTTCCCTAGTGAATACGGCTGCCTCCTACATAGATGAATTGTGTTTCCTGAGATAATGGAGTAGCCAAAGCAGATAAGCACACCTGCTGAGAACAATTAGGAAAGCTAGATAGAGTACAATTAGCATTTATTCGAAAAATATAGATCTATCAAAAACAGCCAAAGGCTAAGGCCAAACTTCTAGAAAGAACACAAATCGAGGTAAACGCAGGAGTCCACACTGATCTCCCCACTGTGGCACTAACTCAAAAGCCAAACAATTGGAACATAAAATTGTTGACTTGGGGACAAGTTTGTAGCTCTTTCAGTGTTGCTAAAGGTATAGGGGCTTGAGGGCTGGGAATTTAGATTGCAAAGATATTATGGCAGCCAGGAGACAGGGCCCAAGACTCTATCCTACAAGCAAATGGCAGACCAGGGAGTATAACGACCTAGCCACCAATGTCCTTCAGGTATGAAAGCACCTTGATAAGTATCCTAGGTAGAGAACAGCCAAGCTTCACAGGAAAGTGGCCCTCAGAAAATATAGAAGGCTTTAGTGCCTTGCTGGTACTGTGTTTACCTATTATGTGTGGAGAAGGAAGGGGGAAGAAAAAGAGAGAGAGGAAAGGGGAGGAGGAAGGGAGATAAAAGGAAGAGGGGAGGAAAAAGAAAAGGTGGGGAGAGATAGAGGGAGGGAAAGGTCAGGAGGGAGGGAGAGAGAGGGAGGAAGGAAGAGATGGAGGGGGAGGGAGGGAGGGAGGGAGAGAAGCTAGGTAGGTCTATTGTTGGCTGGTAAAATAAACCCTGGTGAAGAATCCAGGCTCCCTCCAGGAGTAAGGAAAGCTGGAGCTGGTGCAGCCATAGCAAGCTGCCCAAGCTGCCCTCTAGTCACTCTCTGAGCTCTTGAGGGTAGGCTTCTAGAGAGAAGCTAATGGCTGTCCCTGGAATTATACTGCACCACATACTTTCAGATACAATGTCTGTTCCTCGGTCTGACATTGCTCAGAATATATATACATAAGGCCAATTGGGGAGAGAGAGAGAGAGAGAGAGAGAGAGAGAGAGAGAGAGAGAGAGAGAGAGAGAGAGAGACAGAGACAGAGACAGAGACAGAGACAGACATTGGATAAATCAAAAAATGGAGAGAAAAAATGATGCAACAGATCAGAATTCATCAGATGTTTAATGTTTTCAAGAAACTTCACCAGTGAGGTGGTTGTTCTCTATAAGCACAGCCAACTGGATATTCTAGACCTGAGATATCATACCAAGTGCTGTTTACAACACTAGCAGATATGTCCAACAACATGTTACGCACTGTTTTAAAAGACTATTCATAAACTAATTAAGGAGAATTACAGAAAAGTATATGTATTGACAGATGATAAAAATAAAATTTAGGCAGCTGGGTGTGGCAGTACACACCTATAATCCAAGCACTCAGGAGCCTGACACTGGACATAGAGAGTGTGAGCCAGTTTTTATTCCATAGCAAGATGCTGTCAATAAATAAACAAATAAATCTGTTGTATAAGCCTTTCCTGATTGTCGGATGCTGCTGGGAGATGGAGGAAGCATTAGGACTCTGAAAGTAACAATGGTGACATTGTCTGTGGGGTTTTCAATGCAACTGTCAGACAACTGTAACACAGAGATTAGTGTGTGTATGTGTGCATGCTGTGCCTGGGTGTGTGTGTGTGTGTGCGCGCCTGTGTGTATATGTGCATCTGTGCATGTGTGGGTGTATGGAAGTGTGCCTGTGTGTGTGTGTGCCTGTGTGTATATGTGCATCTGTGCATGTGTGGGTGTATGGAAGTGTGCCTGTGTGTGTATGCAAGTGTGCCTGTGTGTATGTGTGTGTGTGTGTGTGTGTGTGTGTATATGTGTGGCTGCATGTATGTGTGGGTGCATGTGTGTGTATGTATGTATGTTTGTTTGTATGTATGCGTACACCAACAACTAAAGAAAAAGAGGCCATGAATTTGAAAGCAAGCAAGGAGGGTGCATGGGATGGGTTAGAGAGAGGAAAAGAAAGAGGGAAGTGATATAATTAAAATTTCAAAATATAAAAAGAAAGGAATGGGATTTGTGTGGCCACAAAGTTTGTCCATCTTACAGGGTGTGGCACAGATGCATTCTCAATAAGCTGTGAAAGACTAACTGAGCCTCTAAGAGTGTGACTGAGTGAAATCATAGGACAAAATATTTCCCTCCAGAGCCATTCACCACTAAGTCCCTGACATAGCCTTCAAGACATCGCTCTTGTAAAAACTCTCAGGCATAAAAGTCCAGTTTTTAACGTCAACCCAACAATCGAAATAATCATAGAGATTTCAATTTAAATTAACTTGTACTTAACATGTAAGTTTTCAAGTACAACCCAAGCAGTTCTTATTATAGGCAAATTCCTCCAAGTTAAAAAGGTCATGTGAGGCCAGGGAAAATCTAGATTGCATAAGAAGCTGGGTTAACCAACAGGAAAGAGCTAGCGAATGAACTACAACCATGAAGCAGACTGAGAGTCTGAAGCAGGAAATAGCAGAACTCTTAGCTGTGACTGGTCAACTGAGGAAATGTCTACCACTTCCACTGTCTGCATATTTTAGGTTCTACACTGACTGGAGCCCAGGATTGACTGATCTTGATGTCTGCCTCTCCAATGCTCAGCAAAATGCCTGTGGCATGGTCAGTGCTAATACTGACAGCATCCTCACTGAAGAGAATTTAATTATCTTTCGAGACTTTAATTGTCAGGATTGCTTGTGAAAGTGCACTTGAAAGTGCTTCACCTGGTGCCTGACATGGAGACGATGTGAGAAATGTTAGCTGACCTTACACAAACTCTTTCTCTCCTCCAGTGGGTCACCATTCCCTGGCTCCCTCTGTGTCCAAGTTTGCCCAGGACCTTACTCCATAAGCACTCTCCAGGATGCTGCTATGTGTGAAGCACTGTGCTGGACCCAACATTCTTATTGAACGGAACAAGCTTAGCCCCTGACCTTGGGGGAAGACATAGAAGATGTGTCAGTGAAGGCTACTATAATACCCAGAAGCACAGAAGACTGCGGGCTGTGTGGAACTCCCAGGGACAGGACCCTTGTGGGGCTTAGACCCAAAACTGGAGCAGGTCTTTGTTCATAGTGGGTGGTATATGGCGTTGCTGAGCCTCCAGCAGCTCAACCACAAGCAGGGAGGCGGAAAGGCTCTGAAACTGGCATCCCTATGCCAACACCCTGAACCTTGTCCTCTTACCTGACAGCCCTTGCATCCCCAGACACCGCCCAAGCATGGCTTCGTTTTTCAACTTGCCATTCCTAACGCATTTTACAAACAAAGGCCTTTGGAAATTTAGACATATTTTGGATAATCTGTCTTTTTCTTTCTAAACTTTATTTTTTAAAAACTTTCTCTATGCAGGGAATATTAGATAATAATCACACACCTAATTAAGAAAGCTTAACCGAACACTTGTCTGATAAGAGTAATTACATTTCAAAAGCTTTCCCAATCTGTGCACTGTAAATACTGGTCCTATCAGAGCAGAGATGCTAAAACAAAGCTGGAAGACAATTTCCCAGCAGCCACCAGAGACAATTAACCAGCTATTGACAGAAAGGGTACCGGGAAAACACACTCCTCCTAATAGTGTAGATAGTCCACTGTATATAGACATTCTTGATCAAAACATCCCTTGCAATTCTGTGAATAAAAGAGACAGGCACATAGGATCACAATCGCAGAGTTGGGAAACGCTATTGACACAATGGAATTTTGAGAACAAAAACATGCTTAAGTTTTAAAAGTGTTTATTCTACAAGAATGCTTCAGCTAGCAAACAAAAATAGTTCTTTTATTAAAAAGCATTATCAATTACTACCACCTTGTGACTGTGCCTCTCAATATGCTTGGTTGGTTCAGGGTCTAGGGATTATTGGTGAGTGGCATCGCCAAGCTTTGAACAGAACCTCAGCCGTTAGATAAATGTACAACACATGCCCATCATTGTGAAAACACCAAGAGAAGTTCAGAAGGGTCACCTAACACTGTAACACATAAGAAATAAGTGCAAGTACTTATGGAGGTCAGAGGTCATCATTTCAAAGCGAGCCTGCTATCTGTTTCCTTTGTTCATAAAAAGGAACAATGGAATACACACCTAGAATGACCAGACAGTAGTCAGGCTTCCTCAGGAGGATAGAAAAGACACTGATGCTTGTGCGGCTCGATATTCAAGCCTACAGCAGCTGCTAGTGATCCGAGAGCCCAGTCACGCTTCTGAGCTATCCATATCCATCTCCCTAAGGGTGAAAGGACGCTCCCTGGTCTAATGGGGAGGGTGTCCAGATAGAAGTCAAAAGCATGCTGCCAGCTGTTTAACGTCCTGTCCTCTGGAAAAAAAAACATTGTTGGAGGAAACCTGAAATGGCCACATGCTCACATTCAATGTACAAACACTCCTTCTGGCTAATGTCAAGCTCCTAAGGTGAAGTTACAAAACATAGCAATGGGAAAACATACGCCCGCAGTTCTTGGGTGACTCCACGAGCCAGCTCCAGAACAGACTGGAATGTGGAGAAAGAAGGCAAAGCAGCTATAAGGGATTTTCTTCTCCAGGGCCTGGAAACCAATAGATGAGCAGGACTCGGTGATTGCAGTAGGCGTAGCCCCTCCCTCTACCCCAAAACATGCCTCTTTCCTACTGCCCAAAACCCAGCACCTCACATAGGAGAAAAACAGGCTTCACTAATGCAGGTATAAGGAGGTAGGAGGCAATCCTTGATTGCTTGGTTGTCAGCTTTCTAGAGTCACAAAGGTCTCATAAGAAAGTAAGGAAAGCATGATAGAAAGAGATAAGTGTTGCAGGATTTTCCCTGTCCAATCACATTAGGGCAGTGGGAGGCCTGTGATTGGACAGGAAAAGGGAGGTGGAGCTAGGAGTCCGGAAGACCGGGAGAGGTCACTGGAGGAGAGGGAAGGAGAATGAGGATGGCTTTAGACGTACCTTCGTGGTATTTACCAGCCACAAGTAGCTATGTTTTCAAAAGGATAGAAATGTTGGGATAAAGATTTTATCATTATCAATTGGTTCTAAAATTACTGTATTGGCATCTTGTAAATTGTGATTCTATTGATTTATAAATCTGATTGGTTAATTAAGCCTTAAGTGTCTTGACTCTCCTGGGTAATGAGGTGTTGAGGTGGCAGACCGTGGGGTGTGTGGGGCGTTACATGGAAGCAAGAGGTATCCAAGACCCCTGCCGGAGAGATGGCCCAGCAGGGGCAGGAGAGCTAGCGGGTCCATTTTTTAATATTTCCCGCAACAGATATGAATTTTAAAATAAACAAAGAACAAATCAAAAACAAATGAGCAGATGACGGGAGATGCTGAGAGGAAAGGGCCACAGCAGAGACACAGGACAGAAATCAAAGAGATTCCCCCTGAAGACCTCGGGACCTATGCAGCTCTGCAGTCCCTAGATTCTGGTCTTTATCTAAAGTGTGTGTGTGTGTGTGTGTGTGTGTGTGTGTGTGTGTTGGGGTGGGGGTGTTGGCATGGGAAGATGGGTTACAGGATATAGTGCCAGCCACACATGCATGAAAACCTGAGTTAAGGTCCCAGCCCCCATGGAAATCTCGTGTACCTACAACCCTCATGCTGGTAGGACAAAGGCAGAGGCTCCATGTCTCTCACTGCCCAGCCAGGGAAGCCAACAGAAGGCGAAGCAGTATCGAGGAAGGACATCCAGCCTCGAAATGCGCATATGCACAAGCACATAGACATGGTTCGCACATAAACGGATACAATTTTTTTCTTTTTTTTTTTTATTTTCTAAGTTTTTTTATTTACATTCCAAATCATTTCCCCTTTCCCGTTTCCTCCCTCCCCGAAAGTCCCATAAGCCCCCTTCCCTCCCTCTTTTCCCCATTCAACCCCCTCTCGCTTCTCTGTCCTGGCATTCCCCTACATCCAGTCTTTCCAGGATCAGAGGTCTCTCCTTCCATCTTCTTGGAAATCTATTGATATGCGAATTGTGTCTAGGGTATTCCGAGATTCTGGGTTAATATCCCCTTACCAGTAACTGCATACCATGTGTGTTCTTTTGTGATTGGGTTACCTCACTAAGGATGATTTTCCAGTTCTGTCCATTTGCCTAGGAATTTCGTGAGTTCATTGTTTTTATTTGCAGAGTAGTATTCCATTGTGTAAATATACCACATCTTCAGACACAATTTTTAAAAATTACTTTTAGCTTCGTACTTCTTGAAATATAAAATGATGAATACATGCTGCTCCAAGCCGTAGGTTTGTAGTAGTTGTTTAACTGACAATAGAAAATGAACACACTGGCTCAGTTGAAATCAGTGTGGAAACTTATGTCAACACTGAAATATCCAGACACTGGAGGACAAAAATTATAAAATTATAAAACAAAGCCCTTTACCTCAGGCTATGGTTAAATAAAAACTGGAGATTAAAGAACTTGAACCTTTCAATATCAGAAAGTTTCATATTGAAAAAAATAAAACAATAACAAAATACAATCAACCTGGTCTGGTGTTCATCTATAATCTCCATGACTAAGAAAGAAGATTCTTAAGGAGAAAAGCTGGACAGTACAGAAAGACTCAATCATATGCATGCATGCATGTATGTATGTATGTATGTATGTATGTATGTATATAGTCACTTTTCAAGTTAATCTGAAAAAAACTCAAGACAATTTGACTCCATTGGCCACCCACTCCCAAACCCATGGGAAATGTCAGTTAGGGGAAAAACACACCTCCCCAGGGAATGTAAACTGAAGTTCCCAGGAAAAAGATACACTATATTAAAGGTTTTATGTGAGTGATTAAAAGTTGGTGCTCATGCAGAGTTAAAATACTGCAGGTTCAAAGCCAAATTATCTTGATCTGTCTTCAGACATTAAAAGCCATTTGTTAGCCAACTCTGCATCTGACCAACTACCCTTATGCCTATCATGTGTATCTTTCCAGGATTTGGGGACAGATCTCTTAACTTCCAGCACCCAAAAGCCAAAAAGCAAAAAAGCCAAAAATGCCATCATGGAGCATTTGGAACCTATAGCAACAGTCCCCCACCTCTGCTGCAGTTCCCCATCCCCAACCCGATGTTTCCTTCTGTGATTTGAAACAGGTCTTGATTGATTACTTTCTTCTGTTCTATAACTACAAACTTCATGAAACCATTTTCCATGTTGGAGTGTGACATTTGTTGGGGGGGGTGTTGTCACACTGAATTTGTAGTTCTTTGCTATGGCCATTAATAATGGCTCGAATGTAAACTATTATTCCCTGTGAGGTGAGAGTTGTGGTTTATGTCAGCAAGTTCTACCTGCCTACTGCGATCTTCTATAAGGGATAATGATTGAGTAGTAATGGGGGTAACTCTGGACCATAAAAACAAAGGGGCATGCAGACTGTCCCAGAAAGTAGGATGGGGGGTCTCCCACTCCTTTTGACCCTCCATCACTGTGCCCTCAACTCTCTGTACAAGGCCTGCCTTGTTTCCTGTGACAGCTCTCACAAATGACACTAACTAGTTGCTTCAAACCATAAACGTGTTGATCCACAGCTCAAAGCCACAAATCAAGGATCACTCTCCTGCCAGAAGGCTCCTCCAAGGGATATTCCATCCCTTGCCCAGCCTTGAGCTTTGAGTCTTGTCACCCCTGTCTTCACTTCAGATTCCCATCCTCCTCCCCACTCATCTGTAAGTTACTACACCTCTAAAGAAAGATACTGGTGATAACATTGAATGTCACTCATCCAGGGCAATCATTTGGCCTCGAAAACCCTTAACTAATGATACCTGAAGGCCCTGAGACAATAAGTTGCCCACTAGTCACAATCCATATTCACCTGGGAAGGAAACCTAGCTGGGGATTGTGTGGATCAGACTGACTCATGGTTAGGTCTGTAGAGGACTGCCTTGATATCATAATTGGTAAAGTGATGTACCTGTGAGTGGAGGCAAGATTCCCTTGGTTTGGGTCCTGAATGCATAAAAAAGGCAAGAGTGAGCTTAGCACAGACGTAGCATTCACTGTCCCCTCTCTGCCCCTACCTATGAGTCTGACTGTTCTAAATTCCTGCTGCCTTGCCTTCCCTGCAATGATGGACAGCAGCCTGGAATCAGGATCTAAATTAACATTTTTGTCCCCTAAGTTGCTTTGGTCTGGACGTTTTAACACAACAACAGAAACAAAACAAAGACAGGGAGTAGCCAGCCTGTTCCAGTTCTGCCTCACCCTCTCAACCCAGAGCAATGCACTCCTGAAGAAATGGATGCCTGCCAAGACCCATGGGCCCTCTGAGCTCTGACACCTGCTTGAAAAGCCCTCTGGTGGCTCCTTCTCAGGCCTCACCCCTCTAGATGAGACTGGCTTCTCTTTCTCTTTCTCCTTAGAAGGATCCTCCAGCCTGCAAGGGACAGGCTTACCTCAAAACTACATGCAAGAGTACTACCTATTTTCTTCTCTCACCTTCCCTGAACCACTGGTCTCTCTCAGAAATTACCTACTGTGATGTTCTTCTTATCCATCCCCCTCCACCAAAGAGAATTCTAGAAAACAGAGACCCTCAGTGAACTTGTCCTCTATAGCACACACAAAGAACACTGCAACACATGCTCAGAAGGGATGCTAGCTAAATAATTTCTTGATGCCTCACTACGATAATTTTAAGGCCTGGCTGGGTACCACTATCTTCCACCTGGTATTTTTTTTTTTTGACAAAAACAAAATAGTTAATGCGTTATTCCTGGGTTCCCTTCAAATGTGTTCAGTTAAATCAAGACTGTTAAAAAGCTTTTCTAACCAGACAATTATGTTGTGCCGCCTCCCAGCTGGAGTGCAAGAAGCCATTATGCTTTCTTTGGAATGCTTTTGCCTCATCTAATTAGTTTAAAATGTTGATATTAATCCAGAAGTTCTATTGTAGCTTTAGCACCTCAGCATTCGCCCACCCGACGTGCGCTTGGAGGAGCAACGCTTTGACACTCCAGCAACACAAACTTTAAGAGAAAGCAGACTCCTGCAACAACTATACAAATATTAATGTTTGTCTAGTATTATGTAAGCATGCATATATTTAGAATATCCATCCAGGTATAGATTTTTAATAATCTTTGAAATGTGAAGAAAGATATTACTGCAACGAGATTGGCATTAAAAATTCCTCATTCCCAATACACAGATGAATATCACCTGTCGCAATTGCCTTTGCAATAAGTGTGTTAGATGCGTTCAAGAGAATCCCTGTCTTATCCCCTTATCCACCTTCCCATGCACGTGCAGTCACAGATGTGTGAGCACAGGTGGACTCATGGGAAAAGGAGGCACCATTCCCAAAGACATCAACAACTTAGAGAAAATGAGGGGGCACTGTTTGCTGACTTCTCATTTAATCAAGGACATACAAAGTAATATATCTATAAGCACACACATATACTGTACAGTGCCAAGACTGTGTGTGTGTGTGTGTGTGTGTGTGTGTGTGTGTGTGTGTGTTGGTTTGGGTGCTCACATGTGCACTGCAAGGTGTCCAGTATCTTTCTCAATTGCTCTGTACCTTACTTTTCTGAAACAGAGTCTCTCTCTGGGCCCAGAGCTCACCATTTCAGTCAGATTGGTTGGCAAGAGAGCCTCCAGCAACTTCCTGACTCTGTCTCACAGAACTGGGTTTACAGGCATACCCAGCTTTTACATGGATGATGGGGATTCATGTGTTTTCTCAGCAAGTATTTTTCCCACTGAGCCAGCTCCATGATCATTTCTTAAAATACAGGATCCTTTAAGAAAGAAAAATCAAGCTCATGATAAGAAGCCTCCCCACTGAATGGGATAGACTTGCCTGTATGACTGCCTCCCTGCCTTTTCCTTATTTCTCTTCGGTCAACTGAGACCTGAGGAAATCGATTTTTCAGCCTACATCCCAGGGCGAGTTTGTAAGTCAGTGGGTTTGGAAATTACATGTGGGAGCTCTGTTCTAAGCACTGAGATTAAGTGACAGATGAAAAAGTAAAGGATGTATTACTCCTCTCCTGTTCTCCAAGCAGCTCCTAGCAAACCCAGACAGCAGGAGATAAGTCTTGACTTCTGGAATAACATGATCAAGGTTATATGTGCATTGTTTGATTTTCAAGGAAGGGTCTCACTGTGTGAACCCGTGGCAGCCCATGGTGTGCCTGAAACTCACTAAAGACCAGCAAGCTTCTGAGTGCTAGCTAGGATTAAAGGCATGCGCCACCATACCCAGCCACAAATAATTTCATGGGGTGATGGCAATTGTAATTATTGCTCAAGGACATAGGTTCCCATTAGGATTAAGACATTCTGGAGTAGGCTGGTTGTAGTGTCAGAGACAGACAGGCAGCTCTCTATGAATTGATGGCCAGCCTGATCTAAACAACAAGTTCCTAGGCTATACAGTGAGACTCTGTCTTGAAAAAAAAAATAAAAGCAACAACAAATAAACCATACCAGTATAGTAACTATAGTGAACGATACCATATTGTACATTTGACAACTGCCGCAAGTAGATCCAAATGTTCTCCCCACAAAGAATGCTAAGTATGTGAGGTGTTGAGTATGTTAATTGGCCTGATTAAACAATTTCACAACATATGCATACAGCAATCAAAGTATCACATAGTATACCATAAATACATGCAGTTTCTGCCAATTATCCCTTACTAAGACTAGGGGAAGAACACTGAAGAGGGCTGTAGGTGGCTTTGGGCTCGTGTGGCTGTACTTCTCAAGAGCAGGCATTACCAGAGAGAGCAGAGAGAGATGGTTCTGGGTGGGCAGTAGGGATGAGGGATACAGGATGTAGTGAGGACAGTCAGGGAAGGGTAGAGGATATGGAACAGGGCAGTCACTGTGGGGGGATGGGAGATGCAGAACAGGGCAGCCAGTAGGTAGGTTAGAAGATATAGTGTGGACAGCTGGAGGTGGGGAGGATACAGCACAGACAGGTGGGGGAGGTGCAGTGTGGACAGCTGGTGGGGAAGGGGCACTGAGGAAGCACATGGCATTCAGAAAGGATGGAGGATTGAATGTGGGTAGTCAGGGTAAGGAGATAGAGGATGCGGCCAGCAAGTTGGGCAAAAGCAACAGGGCAGGAGGGAGTCCTCCTACCTCACATCTGCCAGAACTCTAGAGAACAGGCAAAGTGGTCATTAACACTCACATGCCTGGGATCAGAAGTGTTTTGAGCTTAGAATAGTTTCAAATGTGTCAATATCTGCAAGTACACAATGAGACATGCTGGGGACAGGACTCAACTTCCTTCTGTTTCATGTCCACCATATCCACATGATGGAAGCTAGTCATGTGTAAATCATTAGTCGCCTCATATGTGAAATAGTTTCATGATATGGAATTGTCTACTTGAGGATGTCATGTCGGCACTCAAAAAGTTTTGGATTTTAAAGGATCAAATTGGATTCGGAGTTTGGAGATCCTCAACTTATGTTGCATTTGAGTCAGTTTTAGTCAAGACTTTTTCTATCACCAGGCATGGTGGAAAGACTCCAGTCTAAAGATGACTGATGGTTGGAAACTGAACTTGTGGGCATCAATCTAAGAACTAAAAGAGTGAAGTGTGGTGCCTACTCCTGTCACTAACACAGTATTGCTTCAGGATTACACGAGATAAACCAAATACTACTGTTCTGCTAAAGGAGAAGAGCAATAAAATGACTCCTGACATTTGGCTACACTCATAGATCAGTGTCTTGCTCATCCATTATCACAGCCAACTCCCTCCTGAAGTAGATGGGAACAAATTTGGAGACCCACAATGGAATGCAGAATGAGAGATTTTAGAACATTCAGTACTATGGAAGGTCTCCAAATGACTCCAAATCCCTCCCCCTGGGGCTCAGGTAACCCTGTAAAAGAGAGGTGGAGAGAGTGTAAGAGCCAGAAGGAATGGAGGACACCATAGAAACAGAGGTTCCTGAATACAATAGGACCAATGCACATGTGAACTCACAGAGACAGTGGCAGTGCACACAGTGCCTACATGGGTCTAAGCCAGATGAGGGCCTCCCCGGCGCTAACAGAGGAAGTGAACACAAGCTCCCTTCCCCAATCCAGATGCTATGTCCAATTGATAACCACTCACCAAAGACAAATTACTTTTCTCCAATGGAGTCTCACTAGGTATACAAACCATGCCCAGCCACAGTTGGCCAACACAAATCAAACTCAATAGTCTCTTTGGAGGTTATCTTTATTCCTCTTACAGGTCTTCTGCATATATATTATGGTTTCTGATTTTGTGTTTTTATGGACTTTCTATATGTACAAACAATGTGTGTATTTATGCGCTACACGTATTTCTTGTGCCTTTTCTTTGACTCTATTTTTTCTGCTTGTTTTGTCCTATTCTGGTTTTTATTTGTTTGTTATTAACTTATTTTATTATTATTGTTATCATTATTATTATTATTATTATTAGACTGTTTTCTAATGAGAGGGAGAGAAAGGGGTATGGATTTAGATGAGAAGGGGGTGGGAAGAGTTGGGGGAGGGGAAACCATAATCAGAACATATTGTATTTAAAAAGTATTTTTGATAAAAAGAAAAAGGGAGGAAAAGAGAGAGTTGTGAGAAAGACATAGAAACAGGGATGGAGATGAAGATGGAGACAGAGAGGGAGATGGACAGACCAGACCTGCAATTTTTGAAGGTAGTGGTGTCACCTGCAGACACTGATTTAGCACACAGGCTTCACCGGGGCAGCTCCTCACACAATGGCATGCAGCCTCAGCATGACTGGGAGCTGTATGAATCAACAGGCACACGACACATCCCAGTTTACCTCCAATGCAGGAGCCATGTGGGGACCTGGCTCGTTCATGATGAAGACCACAGGAAAGAAATCTCTACTATTCTCCTGAGTACTCTGGTGACAACCCACTGGGTCTGCAACCAAGTCCTGCTTTTTGGCTCCAGGCTTTGCTCACCACAAAAGACTGGGAAGAGTGGCCTTTGCCTGTTCCCTGTGATGACTTTAGGCAATGGTCATTTGGGGAGGTCCCCTGTGTGTTTACTAATTACTAGAAATTTTCCTGTAGATGTTAATGGTGCGACATACAGAAATACTTGCAATTGAAAGAATGCAAATGCTGGATATCTGAGACATAGAAAGTAATGGGTGTAACAAACTGATAGCCTCAGCTAGAGTCTTCTGGAACGTGGATGTTTCCATGAGACTCATTGCATTAGGACATTCTAGCTTTATACCTGCAGGGTGGGTGGGTGGATGGATGGATGGATGGATGGATGAATGATAGATGTGCATGCATATAGATACCAGAAGTCAACAACAGCTATGTTCCTTTATCACTCTTTACCATATTATTGAGACAATGTCACTCAGTGAAGCTGGAGCTCATCAATTCTGCAAAATCAGCTAGCTAACAAACCCCAGGGATGCCCTTGCCTCTCCCTCTCTGTCACTGAGTTTGCAGGTACATCTGGCTCTGGTCCTCCTACTTGCACAGCAAGGGCTGCTTTACTAATTGGGAAGATTTGAATAGGAAATGTGCCTCATAGTCTTGGTCATTTGAACACTTGGCCCACTGTTGATGGTGCTCTTTGGGAAGGCTTAGGTGGCACCATCTTGCTGGAGGAAGGGTGTCTCTGGGAGTAAGCTTTGCTAGTAAAAGCCTCCACCACTTGCAGTTTGCTTTGTATTTGTGGTTCAGAATTAATCTGTCTCTCCACTTCTGTTCTTGCTACCATGGCTGCTGTTTATTGTCATGCCTTCCATGATGGGCTCTATGTTCCTCTGGAACTGTGTCTTAGTTAGGGTTTCATTGCTGTGAAGAGACATCATGACCACAGAAACTCTTATAAAGGAAAACATTTAACTTGGTCTGGCTTACAGTTTCAGAGGTTCAGTCCATTATCATCATGGGGGAAAAGCATGACAGCATCTAGGCAGAAATGGTGCTGGAGGAGCTAAGAGTTCTACACCTTGATCTGAAGGCAGGGGCAGAAGGAAACTGTATACCACACTGGGTGTAGTTTGAGCATAGAGACCTCAAAACCTGCCTCTACAGTGACACACTTCCTCCAACAAAGTCACACCTACTCCAACAAGGCCACACCTCCTAACAGTGTCACTTCCTATAGGTCAAGCTTTCAAATACATGAGTCTATGGCCCTTTTCAAACCACCACAAATTATAAGCCCAAATAAAGTCTCCTATAAATTGCCTGAGTTGTGGTATTTTATCACAACAATAGAAAAGGTAACTAATACACCAGCTGAGCCATCTCTCCAGTCCCTCAAGTCCTTCTGCGTTGTCATGAGATGTTCTAAGGAACCCAATTCCAGCCTGTCCTGACCTCCAGTATTCAGAGATCTTTGTGAATGTCTTCATCCTGGAATTTCCATGGAAACTGCTGTCATGGTTTGCATAAAGTGTCCCCTGCATGTGCAAGTGTCCACATGCTGACAGTATGGTCCCTAATGTGGTGATGTTGGAGATCCTAAAGCTGCTAGAAGGTAGAACCAGACGGCAGCATTTTAGGTCACTGAGCACACTGCCATTGGAAGGGTGTAAGTTGCTCGACTACACTCGAATAGCTTTCAAGAGAAAGCTTCCTCACTAAGGATGATATTTTCAAGTTCTGACCATTTGCCTAGGAATTTCGTGAATTCATTGTTTTTAATTGCAGAGTAGTATTCCATTGTGTAAATATACCACATCTTCTGAATCCATTCCTCCGTTGAGGGACATCTGGGTTCTTTCCAGCTTCTGGCTATTATAAATAAGGTTGCTATGAACATAGTGGAGCATGTGTCCTTATTGCATGCAGGTAAAGCCTCTGGGTATATGCCCAGGAGTGGTATAGCTGGATCCTCCGGGAGTGTCAAATGGTCAGAACTTGAAAATATCATCCTTAGTGAGGTAACCCAATCACAAAAGAACACACATGGTATGCAGTCACTGATAAGGGGATATTAACCCAGAATCTCGGAATACCCTAGACACAATTCGCATATCAATAGATTTCTAAGAAGATGGAAGGAGAGACCCCTGGTCCTGGAAAGACTGGATGTAGGGGAACGCCAGGACAGAGAAACGAGAGGGGGTTGAATGGAGAAAAGAGGGAGAGAAGGGGGCTTATGGGACTTTCGGGGAGGGAGGAAACGGGAAAGGGGAAATGATTTGGAATGTAAATAAAAAAAAAACTTAGAAAATAAAAAAAAAATTTACCAGCATCTTTAAACAATCAAAAAAAAAAGAGAGAGAAAGCTTCCACAAAAGCTTGTTTACTAAGCTTTTGCCACCCAGCTCCTTAACCTGATGATTGGTGA